>JAVTVJ010000211.1:2487500-2665000 GCA_034509425.1 Eopsaltria australis | reverse complement strand
TGGAACATTTTGTATGGAGTCTTGCCACCACCACATTAATCTGTATCCAGATTCATTTTTGTAAGTTAAATCGCAATATTTAGGAATAGCATTATTGAATATTTAAAGAAAAAAAAAGAAAAAGAAAACAAATAATCTGTTGATGTCAATGTGGAGTTTAAATTCACACTGTAATAACTTTACAGTGGTTCTTTGTTTAAAAAGGTAGCTTTTAGCATATTGTAGTTAGCTTTGCATTGATTAATAAAAAAGGAAAGTTTGTTAATCTGTGGAGAAAACATCTGCTTTTGTTCAGTCTATACAGATGGATGAAAACAGTTCACTGAGGTATAAGAATACAGCAAACATTTGTATTGTTTCAGAGTTGTATAGAATGCTTCCATATTTTAATTACACATTCTGATTTCACGTAGAAATATTCTAAATGCCTTTCTGTTAACACTAATTAAACTAATAAAAAGACTGATTTTTACATTAATTAGAAAGTTAGGGAAAATGAAGATGGGAAGGTTTATGATCAGAAGCCTTACATTAATAGATGTGTGCATCTGTAGATGACATGTCTCTGAGTCACCATTGTGTTTTAATTGCTTGATTTCCTCACAGAGGAAAAATGCACATTGAACTTCTGATATCTTTAGACTGATAAAACCGTAACTTTTGCTTTTTTATTAGAATTAAAGACATTAAAAAAGAATCATAGTTTTGGAGGATATTGAAACAATATGATTTTTAAATGCTCTGCCTCTGCCTCTTGGCATATCACAATTTATTCCATTTACTCCACCAACATTGCTATAAATCTCTCAAGCTTAGAGGTGATAAAACAGATTTTTGTCAGTGCACACAGGAGTACGCACATGTGCTTACATATTTGGGAACCACAAATATTTTTTCAATTGCACCAAAAGCTGGAGTAACTTTAGGATAATTTTGTTTTATTTATTTATTGAGGAGGGCAGAAGTATACTCATTATTAGGTTAAACAATAGGAATGACCTATTTTCTCTTCTGCCTAGAATTACATCCTGATACTCTGTTGCTTCCTGCAATTTTAAATTCATGTTTGTTATAAATATGATGGGAATATGCAGGTGTGCTGTCAGCTTTTTGCTTTTTTGCTCTTTCTCTTTTTTCTTCTTTCTTTTTTTCTTTTAAATTGTTGTGGAAGTGAAAATTTTCTTGATTTAAAGTGCAAAATCCAAAGAAGGTAAGAGCTGCTTCAGCTACAGGTAGGCTAACTGGGCAAGCATTTTAACAGAAGTTAGTGAAAGAAAGTACATGCAAACAAAATGAGATAGAAAACATTAAATATACTGGGTGAGTTGGGTTTAGAGAGTGTGATCCGCAGTTCTGTATTTTCCATTCTCCTTTACATAACTGGACATACACTGATTGCATGTTGCTTTCTCAGGAATGAGCAACCCTCCTCTTACATATTAATTTCTATAAATCATATACCCAGAAAATTAATTTTGCATATTTCTGCATTCCAGCTTTCTGGTTCTGCATTTTCAGAAGAAGCACACACACTGTGTGTGCACTTGTGTTCAACAGAGGAGTCAGTTCATAACATAATAAAGGGATTGTTTGTCAGACTGATAGTCCTGGGGTTTGGGCTGCTCTCTTAATGGATTGCAGTCCAACAACAACATTTCTAAAAATGAGCATGTTTGGCTGGGAGCTCTGAAGCTCTGTGTACTTCACAATATTTGCTTTTAATCTATGCTGTGTCATCAATACTGTCTGTAGGGTCCAAACCAGTCTATGTCTGATATGGACACAGAGGTATGTGCTGGGAAATTTTTTTGTTTGAAAATGAAGAAATATCACAAATGAAAGATTTTGAAGTTATCCCAGGTAATTAAATCCTGATACCTACATAATCCATCTCTGTAACACTTCATTTATATGTTTTTGCGTAATTAAAACGTGTGTGTCCTTTGTAACATAGTTTTATCAAGAAAGAAACATGCTTTAAACTTTTGGCTATTGTATTTGGGGAAGTAATTTACTGTGTTTCATATGTCAGGAAGTATAGAATACATTTTGTTGTCAGCATTTGATGTTAAATATTCCCATACTAAATAAGTGCATCATAGTAAGTGCAGCGTCTATGAACTGACAGGTTGATATCATCACTACAGAGCTGGAGAAACACCTCTAATAAATTTAGAGGACCTTCGGTGGCATCAGTACAACTGAGAGATGAATTTGTTGCTCTGACAGGTTGTATCCCTGACTGTAGCTGCTCAGCACCACACTGAATACAGAGGTCAGTTATTTATTTACCTTCAACCCAGTGCATTTTCAGTAAATTCTGTTCTCCTAGCAATCACTTGCCAAATGATTTCTCTTCACTCGTTTTGCTTGAAGATTGCAGTCTGTCCTGTCTGTTATCACTTTCCAACTCTGAACCTGAGATGGGAGAGGGAGAGGAGAAGGAACAGCACACTATTAATACAATATTTGCTGCTGCGCTGCTTTTGCATTACCTCCCACTGAGCAAGGCGTGAGTAGCATCAGTGGTGCCTTGTCTACTCATCACTTTGGCAAGAGAAAATTCCTCAACAGCAGACTGTGCTGTGTGTGTCAGGAAGTTAAAAATATGCCATGGTTCTAAACCTCTATTTCAGATTATGTTTTCCAGTAACCAACCAGGATCAGACTGTCTGTCAAATGGCAGCTGGAAATACCTCTCACTGCAACTCTACTGAAAGCCTTATCAAACATGCAAAAGTGCACACTGCTGTGCAGCATGGAGAGGTGCTTGGTTTTGCTTCTGCAGTTCATGAAGAGACCTGCTGGATTGTCTGCATTATGGCAATAGAGACATTGCAGATAATTTTTACAGATGTCTCACAACAATCTGACTGAATACCAGAGTGCAAAACGGGGGATGGGCAAATGAACAAAAGGTGCTTTGCAAAATTTTGTTCAGGACTAGCAGGTGTTGAAATTTCTAGATTGGATTATCAAAACAATTGTATTCATTGCCAAATTCATATTATTTTCAGATGCAATTGATTTAGGAAATATAAATGTGTTTTATCTTCAATGTGTTTGCTAACATTATAATGATTTAGAATGCAACTCCCCAGAATATTTGGAGCCCAGAGAAGAGGCAGCATCATTAGTTGCCATAGACTAAAATACCTTGTAGAGATATAACTGGATGCAGTATAAAATGAGTGACCGTGCTTAGGGTGAGCTTATAGGAACACAACAATTTCAAGCACAGACCTGCAAAATTAGTGGCAATAATGCATGACATTGACAAATTGAAAAAATTCTATTAAAAAGATCTTGAGTTAAAAGAAGCAAGTCTGCAGCAGTTCCAGTCTGCTTTGGGACATGACTTGGAAATGGAAAAAACAATGGAATTTTTCAGTCTCTGGTTTAGTGTCTCATTTTGTTGCTGGCTGCATTTGTTAATAGGTGAAGTCACAACTTGCACTATTTGCATGGTTATTGCTGTTGCTGGAAATGCAAGACAATTTTGATCAAAGGAATCCCTGTCATTCTGAGAAAGAGAATGAGAGAGACTATCAAAAACCTCAGCCCTTAATCAAACAATGTTTGGCAAGTGGAATCAAAAACCTGAACAGTGAAAGTAGAGCATCTCCAAAACTTGTGGAATGTTATATGTTTTCCTCCTTGGTTATTCATCTCTAATCGGGACTTTTGATGATGATGATGATGATTTTTCTTTAAAATAGTGCTCGTTACCCACTTCTCTTGAAAAGGGTTTCCCCATTATATGCTTCATGATATGAGATGCTGGTGCTTATTCACTTCACCAATGAATTTAAACAGCAAATAGCCTCACTGTCAGTCTTCTCATAGTTGGAAAGCATCAGAAGCAGCAGAGATTATAAGCATTTGTACTTTATTTCAGAGATCAAATTTTGATTATTTTGCATATTGTGAGTGGTGTATGTTGATGCAATATTTAGTACTGTGCAAAATAGAGACAAGCAGCTAATTTTTCTTCAGCACCTCTTCAACCACTGGTCTGAATCTCTACTACCATTACAGGGAGTCAGCAGAAAAGAGAATTTCCTTCCTTTCTTTCCTTTCTTCTTTTTCTTCCTTCATCTTATAGAATCACCATCCTCATTAAAGAAAAGAAGCAGATGATAAAATGTGTACCCAACATGCATTTATATTTTCATGCACATAAAATTAATTGCAGAGCTAATGAACTCTTGTGTACACAAGTCTGCCAAATCCCTGAAACTTGGCACTCTCTAGATGGAAACATAGGTGCAGTCGGGGTTAAGGTTTCCCATAGAGGTTTTGAAAAGAAAAAATTTGTGTTATGTGAAAGCATTGCACTGGAGTCTTAGCTGAAAATGAATAGAAGTTACTGAAATTTTTTAGAGTAATATGAACAGGGCTAGAGTTAGGTACAGTAAAATATACCTAAATTGTTTACTAGGAAACTCTGCAGATTTCTTGATGATCTTATATATTTAGAAGAGGTAATATTATTGAATATATTACTTTATATATCCTTGTAGTTAGTGTCTGAGTGTTCACTCTGTATGTACAAAGTTATGCAATTCTGCTTTATGATTTTTTTAATCTAAAGTGCCACTCATGGTTAGTTCATGTCTTCAAGCTGCTTAGAGGAGTTTTAAAGCAAAACAAAACAAAGCTACAAACCAAAATTATCTTTGTGTAAGAGAGTTGGTCAGAGAGAATCTTTTGGTTTTGTCTTTATTAATTATGAACTTCAGTGTATTCAGAATTTTCAGTTCTTTCCATTTACTTTTTAGTGTAAATTACCCCCATTTCTGTTGTGAATGTTTTCTTGTAACCCTATTTTACTTCAAGTTACTGAACCTTAATGATGAATTTTGAGTAAGACTATAGAATCATGAAGTCCTGTCTGTTTGTTACTAGTTGTAGTATTTAAAACAAAACAAAACCCCACCAAAGAGTTTTAGGAATACCAACCCTGTTGAGGTCTAGTGGAGACTTGTAGTCTGAAGTACCTTAATGCTTCCCTATAACTCCCAGTGATTCCCCTGTAATCTTGCTCTTTTCTTAGCAATCCCCATAATTTCCACATCCCATTGGTACATGCTCAGCATACACTGCTCTTCATAGCTTCTTTTAACATACTGGATTTCCAGGCATAGTGGATTTAAGTACAACAGGGAAAAGAATTGTGCATAATGGTCAGCAAAATAATATTCTCAGTAAAAAAAGCTAAGAAGCATATTAGGAAGGAGAAGAAATATTTTCAGATCAGATTTGTAATTATGGAGCATAAAGGTACAAGCAAGTAGCTTGAAAAGGAAGAAGATGCAGAGAAGGCATCTGTCGTAGAATTCCTAAAGAATCTGTAAAAGTGGGAGGGACAATTTGGGATTGACTGATTATATGAGTGGAAAAAAGTAAATGGAGAGCTTTGAGAGAAACAACTTTTAACAGATATTCGAAATAACCAGCAAAGATCATGTTTTTGTCAGGAAACCCAGTCTTTATCTGTCTTTAAAATAAATGTTTAACCAAGATTTTTAGAATAGATTTATTTTCCCCTCCTGCCCTGAAACAGGAATATTCCCCTGCAGTGAGAATGCAGCAGATTAGAGCATCCAAAACCTCTACTTCCCATTGTATATCTTGACTGCAGAACCTTTGCAATAACGGAGTTGTCAGGATTTTAGTTGTGGTGGGGATGGATCATTGATGTTCCTTGGACACATTTAAACACTTCTGCTCTAAAGCTTCAGTAACTTCACAGCCAGAGAACATTTTACCTATGCTGTTTATGTTATGGCCTGAGAAAATAAAAAGCAACATGTTACCTGCATGGGTCTGCAGCTGAAGTACTGCTCTTCCCCTCTCCCACCCCTGGAAAGGCAGAAATGCTGCTGCAGTGGGTCTGGGTGTGAGGTGAGTCCATCACTGCCACAGTGACCATGCTCTCTGGGAACAGCTCTGCTGATGTTCTGCTGGTGAAGCTGCTGAATTGGGAAATGTTGGATGTTAAGAGAAGGAGGAATGTGGCCCAGATTCCCTGCTGAAGTAACAAGCTGATGGTAACTGATAGCTTTGACCAGAGACAAGTTTGGCTTATGGCTCTTTCTACATGATTCGCTTAGCCAGTGAAAGTCTTACAGGAGTTATGCAATAAAGGATTCAAAACTAAATAAACCCTGAAAAAAAGTCCCACAAGGAAGTTCTCACTTTTCTTTTTGTTTTCAAGGATTATTTTCACTTTTAGTAGTTTCTGGAGGGTCAGTACAGCTACAGTGCAGGTTATTGCTCAGTTATTTTTGTTTGTTTTTCTTCTCCAAGTACTCAGGGTGAAGGAGTTACCAGAAAGCTTTTTAAGGGAGGCATTAGCTATGAAAAAGAAGATAAGCTTAGGTAATCCTGGGTGTGCTGGCTACTCGGGAAATGATACACAGTTCTTTGCTATAGCATAGAATTTGTGTATGACCTGAACTCGCTCAGGTGGAGCTCCCACTCAATGTAATTCAGTGATAATTGTGCCGTTTTAATAGTACTGGGATTTCTCTTTTTTTTCCCTTTTTATCATTTTTCTGCATAAAAAATGAGAGAAAAGGGAAAATAGTAGTTTCTCCAGGATTTTGTGAATATAGCAGTGTGAAGGATATACGTAAGGTGGTAGGGTTGCCCAAATGATTACATGACATGCATGCAGTATCAGACAGCAATTGAATAAAAAAAATCTGATCCAAGAATTCTTGTGAAAACACATAATCTCAGCTTCCTTCCTATATAATTTCTTCTTTCTTCTGACATCAATGTCTTTTTCTTTGGAATTATTTCTCTTTAGAATAAGTCTGTGTTAACCAGTCCATTTTGAGCTGCTTGGGCACTCATGCTTTGATCCAGTAGCACTGATGTAGCTGTGATCAGTTATTGATGTAAGTGAAGCAGTTACACCTTTAATGTAAGAATTTTTAAAAATTGACATGCCTTCAGAAATACGTGTGCTTTGCACAAAGGCTTTTGCGCCTCAAAATATGTCTTTTGCTTCCAACCATAACAGCTGGTTATGATATTATCTCTTCCTAAATATTTTGCATATTTACCTAGAAATGTATTTCTTTCTCAATATTTATGATACTAATACATAATTTTCTTTTTAATAACTTTCCTTTAGCTGCCTTTATTTAGTCCTTGACATATGGATTAGTGTTCAAAATATCATCTGGACATTTTGAAGTTTAAATGAGCCAGTTTTGCTGGATGGTTGAAAACCTTGAAACTTATATCAGTTTTCCTCTTTTTTGGGGACATGTTTCTCTGTGTTGAGGTTCTTAGCACTCTCACGCCCCTTGTATTAGGATTCCTGCTAATGGATCTTGATTTTCTGAAACTCTAATACAAACCAGACAATGAATAGCTACTTATTTTCTGCTTTGCCGCTTAAAATTGGGAATTCTATTTATACAGAATATTCCTCACTATATGTTTTTGAAAGTATGATGTAATTCTAATTCCCGTCTATTGATGTTGTCATTTTAATAATCATTCATTAACAGGAATATCAGTGGCATTTTGTGTTTCTGTAATCAGAACTGAAAATAGGATACATTTGGGGTTGGACTCTTTATGGTCACTTACAGAGTTACTGTCAGAAATTCATAGTAAGGGTGTGGAAAATGCTGGTACCCTAATCTTGCACCTCAATCACTGCAAGAATCTCTGATACACAGATATAGAGCGTGGTTAAACTGGATCTTACGTTGTCAGGTATTTTGTAATGTAAGTGTTGACATGGATGATCATAACATCTGAGTTTACTGACTTCACTGCTTTTCTATTCAGAAGTCATATGATAAGTCTTCAGCTGATGGAAATTACTAGTTAAAAGAGGGTGATTGTTTCTTTTCTCTTTGAAGTGATAGTTGAATTTCTTCTTTTATATAAATATATATATATATATATATATATACAAGTTGTATCTTTGTTTAAAAAATACAGAAAATGTTCCGAAATGTATCTCAGGAGCCACCCATATTGCTCTTACAGTGTGTACCTCCTGATACTGCTGCTCTGATTGCTGTTTCCCAACTGCCATTCTTGGAATGTCAGCAAATACAATCAAATGCTTTCTTTTCCTCTAGACTTTCAGATTTAGTGGGCATTTTCCCCCCCTTCTTCCTCCTCTGCTTGGATTTCTTTCCAATGGTTCCCCTCCCCCTCTTCTTTAGTTTACAGACTTCTCCAGTGCTTTTTTTTCTGTGCTGATTGCAGGAACACCCACCTTTCTGTGGTTTTAGTAGAGCCTTTCATGCTCTTTTCTCTGTACCAGCCCTCTAACCAGATATTTAGGCCAATTATTCTGTTCAGTTTCATTATTCTGCTCCCACAACTACAGTAATAGCCCACTTGAAAGATCACTTGGCTTCTTTCACTGTTGAGACTGCTTGCTAGTTCCCAGAATGGCATCTTCACATCCTGTGATCTTCTGTTGCTTTTTTTTTCCCCCAGAGTTTTATTTAAATTTAAAAAGGGTGGGGGGTTAAAAGGAAAACCACACACATATAAATGAACAGGGGGAAAAAAAGAAGGCCAGATATCAAATACACACTTTAAGGAGGGGAAATTCCAACACTGACAGTTTGCAGGAGACGCTGAATATCAAATACCATTATTCAGTACATTTTCCACAACAGGACTGACCAAAAATCCCATTGATATTTCCTAGAGCAAGCTTTGCCTGCTCTTTGTTTTGCAGTCAGAGTATGAATTTCACCTTCAGTTATGAAACAGCGCCCAGAAAACCTTTACTTCTGTTTTGTCCATGCCCATCCATATTCAAAAATGTCACTCCAAAAGTCTCTAAATAAAGGTTTTTTAAGGGTGTGTAGACACTTCACATGATAAATTTTAAATCACACTGTACGTATTTCCCAGATTATACATGTCATTTAAATTTTACTTAGGGTTTTAAAAAATCTAACTTTTCTGCCTCCGTTTTCCTTGCTTCTTGTTTCCCTTTCATCTTCTAATTTCATCACTAATGTGACAAATTATTTGTCTTCTTCACCCTTATCTCTTCTGAATTTGAAGACTGAAGATACGCAGAAATATTTCATGCTTATTTCTTGTGTGACAGTTACCGTCAGATGAGAATTTTAAGACTGGATCTCAGTTGTTTCATCTTGATAAACCTCCCTTTGTAGTAAGTGTTGATTCTGTTGTTCTTAATACTGGAATTGTTTTTCTAAGGTAAAAACTGTGCATCGTTGTTGAACAATAGAGTAATCTGTTTAACAAATATACATGTGACTTGTTTGTATCCATTCCAGCTGTTTTTTCTCCTTCTATAGTTAATACTTTTTCAATTGGGCATCAAAACAGAGGTGACTTGGGGTAGAGATTTCTTTTCCCCCAAATATTTTGTCAAACACTGGAATGATACAATATATTTCTAAAAGGGAAAACAAATCCAAATGTGCCATACCTTTATAATAACCCAAAAAATTGCATCTATGAAGACCATAACTCATTGCCTCTTATGCAGACAATGTGAATTTACAAAGTGCTTAAATGATCAGTTATTTCTTGCTGTAAGTTCTTTAATTACCTTAACTTTTAGAGGAAGTTTTTAATTTCTGTCTTTCAATCAGAGAAAACGTGAGCCTGCAACTGTAGCAAATACCTTGGTGGCAATGCTGGGAGACAGGGGAGGATCAGCCCCACACAGGAGCTCTTCCCACGTGTGCTCTGGGCTGCCTGGAGCTGAGGCTGTCTCAGAATGGTCCCTAAGGAGAGGCAGCCTGGTGCTCTGGGAGCAGAGTCAGCAGAAGGTCAATGATGAAATAGGCACTGCTCACGATCAGGGATAAATTACAAACCCAGGAAGGTGCAAGCAAAAATTCCATTGCTACTCTCTGTACAGCAGCAGTTCGGAAGAGGACCTCAATTCTCAGAGCTGTCACTCCAGCACCTTTCATAGCCCAACAGATCATCTAAAGAAAACACTGGGAATTCAGAATTTCTATAAATGTTCTTATGCATGCATGTTCTTATACATAGTGACAAGGTTTTCTGTAATGACGGGGCTGATATAAATCACATACAACAAACTGTTCCCAAATTCAGAAGGAAGAACTTTTGGCCCTTTATTTTTAGTGACATGCTGAACTAGAAAATAAGATGCAGGCTGTGTTTGTGCTTCATAACAGTAACAAACACTTAACCTATTTTTTAGAAATATATCTAGATAAAAGATGAATCCCTCTATTTCTGTGTATTTCAGAAATCTGGGATCCACAATCTCATTTCAAATCCCAGATATAACCATAATGTACATAAACTAATTTTGTGGGTCTGCGTTTATCTTCTCTGAGACAAGAAGTGATTTATGACAGAAGTGAGGATAAGGCTAGGCCAGGGAATTCTGTGTGGATTATGCTGATTAAGTGTACCTGCGTCTTCTTAAATTTTATGATTAAAAGCAATTCATATGATTTATTGAAGCTTCTCATGTGCTCAACAAACATAACATTTTAATATTTTTCTATTAAATCCAATTTGTTCCTAGTATATCTCCAAACTACAATGCCTAAACTTCTAGCTCGATAATGAAGTGCATATTTTTGAGGATATGTTTTTGCATAGATAAAAAGAAGTATTTGCTGAGATCATTTAATATGCAAGGTGTGTAATCCCACTTATACCATTTTTTTGTTAAAATCCTAATTGCCCCAACTATGTCTACACATTAAAGGGAGCCATGCTTGGGGACATACATTTTTCTGATTTCTTCCCATTTGCCAGTAATGGTCCTGCTATTTTTTCTGACCTGTCTTCACTTGCTGTGCTGAACCATTCTGAGATCTGTTTTTTTAAGGCAATGCTACGTACTGTGGCTTCATCCAGTAATTCCTCTACTAAGTGCACACGGAACAGGCCAGGTTCTGTTGCAGTGTTCCTTATTAAAGAATCTCAAGTGAATCCCAACACAATGAGCAAAAAGACCTTTCCTCTGTGATTCCAGAACAGGAGCACATTCTCTGTAGGCAGCATCTCAAGCCACTGGGATTGCCTATTACTATTTTCAGCCTTTTGGGAGGCTATATATATATACTTATTCTGTGTTTCTCAGCTTAAGTAGAAGAGATAAATGCCCAGGCAAGCTGTCTTTGTACTCTTCCACACTGTTCTTTTGTGGGATTTACTTCAGACCACAATCTACTAGGTCTCCATGTTGTAAAATCTTGTCTCAGAGTAGTGGAGAAGGATGGCAGAAAATAAAGGACCTTACTTTTCAGCAGCAGCTAAAGATACATTTTAAGTTTCTCTGTGTAAGACTTCTGAGGTACATTGAAGGAATATCCAGCAGCTTGGTATTCCCTGAGTGAGCTGTGGCCCATGGAGACCGTGTTCTGGACCAGGTTTACCCTGGAGAACTGCAGCCCCCATGAAGAGCTGTCCCTGGGCTGGGGCAGGGGAAGCTGTGGGGAGGAAGGAGCCGCAGAGTGGAGCTGTCAGGAAGGGACCACACCCTCCCTTCCCCACTGTGAATCCAATGGTGCCAAGTTTTCTTGGCAATGCTGATTTAATACATTTGCCAAATGCAATTTTACCTGAGCAGTTTCCCATCCAAGACACCTTTTTGACAGCTTAGCAAAATTACCAGAGGTCTCTAACAAGCACATTATAACTCCCAGAGAATATAGACTTTTACAAATGATTGACTTGGAGCTGGCTAAATTATCTGTTATGACATCAAGCAATCTGGTGATTTTGTCACTGCATAGAAAATGGCAAAAGCCTTTGAATTCATTAGTCCATTAAAATAGTCCAAAGGTACAGCCTGACCCTGCCTGGGAATGCTGTTTAGGGACCGAGTGTGCATGTGGGGGCCTGGTTCCCTGTGGCCTGCAAGGGGGCAATCCTGCGTCCCCAGGGGCAGCAAGGGAGTCCCACAGCACCGCTTCCTCCTCAGTTATCACTGACGTGCACTGGCAGAGCTCTTTCTCTACCTTTTTTCCCTCAGTCCTGTGAGGAAAACCCCACCAAGCAGTGTTTTGCCCGTTCTTCAATGTGTTTTTGGGGCTGGTTGTGGCTGGTGGGAACCAGCAGTGTCCGGGCAGGCCCAGCCTCCCCTCACAGAGGCCCCACAGCCCCCACTGCCCTCACCACCCAAACCCCATACAGGTGGTGCTGCTCTCTCCTTCCCTAAGGTGGAAAGGAAATCTTTTTCTAACCTAATGATAATTTTGAAAGTTGGGATACAGAGGCAGGAGGGCTGGCCTTGGGAATTATAGTAAGTGTCACACTGATGATGACAGGAGGTACAGTCACGGTGATATTGAAAGGAGGCCAGAAAAAAAAATTCCAAGTGTTTTTGAAAGAGCTGAAACTATATGGGGAGTGGCTGAGGCCACTTGGTCTGTTCAGCCTGCATAAGAGGAGACTGAGCCCAGACCTCAATGGGGTCTGCAGCTTCCTCACGAGGGGAAGTGGAGGGGCAGGTACTGATCTCTTCTCTCTGGTGGCTGGTGACAGGACCAGAGGGAATGGCATGGAGCTGAGTCAGGGGAGGTTTAGGTTGGACATTAGGAAAAGGTTCTTAAAATGTTCTTCACCCAGAGAGTAGTTGGGCACTGGAACAGGATCCTCAGGGAAGTGTTCACAGCCCCAAGCCTGGCAGAGTTCAAGGAGTGTTTGGACATGGTGAGAATCTTGGGGTGTCCTGTGCAGGGCCAGGAGCTGGACTCAATGATCCTTGTGGGTCCCTTCCAACTCAGCGTATTCTTTTTAAGTGTTATTTTCATCATGCTTCCCAAGCAACACACCCTTTAGCTAAATTAATTTTTGGGTTTTTTAAACTAAGAAATCCTGTTTACAGCTACCCTTGTTGGCCATTATGTACAGGTGAAAAAAACCTGCACTTATACACACATTGTATTAGAAATGCATGATAATTATCTCAGCATTACCCACGGCAGAAACATGTAAGATTGAGACATTGTTGTCTATTATTTCACATCTGCTTAACTTTATCAGAAGGTTTGAACAATATTGCAGCTTTTGGGATGATGATTTGTTTATTTTGTTAAAATATTTGACCATTATCTTGGTTCTTTGCTTGCAAAGCTACTGGTTTTGTTCTAGCATTTGCAAACTTTTTTTAATCCTCTCTTTTTTCTTAGTCATTTAACAACCTGATTTGTGATCTGAATATTTTGCCTGGTCAAATGGTCTTACTTACCAAATTTGGTGAATATGTTATATTAATATTGAGTTGTTTGGGTTTATACAGCTAAACTGAACAGAAATATTTCTGTTCCTGGCTACCACGTGAAGGAAAAAATGCACTTTGTTCCCAAATGACTGCACAGCTTTCTTGTGCTCAAAGGCTGTATGTTGAGAGCCCCCTACCTTGGTGGTAAAGCTCTTGGTTTCAGTGTTTCAGAGGCTTGAAGTGATCACCTTGAAGAACCTCCACAGAATGTCCTGCTGGGTTGTTGGGAATTGTGGGGGCTTAGAGTGGGTTAAACAGTCTGTGATGACGTACATTGTCACAGAGGCACTCTCAGTGAATTCCCAGCCTCTCCACTCTCTTGTTTCATGAAAGACACTTGTTTAGTCACAGCAAGACTGGATGAAGTCTATTTTAAGTCATTACTCTTAGAAATAACTTCCCTCTTTCTTACCACAGCTCACTTTGTCTCCTTGGTTCTTATCTCTGATAAAATCTTGCTCCCATTAAAGGTCCAGGAGAGTATTGTCATTCATTTAAATGAATTCAGAACATCTTGTCTTCTTTTCTCCCTGAGTGGAAGTGCTTGTTTAATGTTTTCATACCTGTGTGAGATTTTCTTTTCTGTGTCATTTTCTGAAGGACATTCAAACAAATTCATTCTATTCATCTGGACATGTAAGGCATATGAATACTCTTACCCATTTAATAATGTAAGTGCTGCTCTTTGAAATCAGCGAGGTGAGTGCTGTTTCCTGTTTCTGGTTCAGGTTTGTTAACTGCTCAAGCTCCTTTAGGACAACAGTTTGGGAAAGTAGGAATATCAAAGCTGCTAAATGAGCTTTAAGTGTTACCGACAAGGAGCTTCTGATCTGATTTTGGGAGCAGTGGCCAAATTGCATGTGCTGACAAACCAGAGCTTGTAAAGGTGAAAGGCTCTGTGTCCTGGGAAAAGGTAGGGGTTCTTCCTATGGAAAATAGTCAGTGCCCAGTCCTGTACTTCTGAAGTCATAACTCCATTTCACTTTGGCATTCTGCAGCAGAAATAATCTTTTTCCTGCATCCCAAAACACTGTGAGGAACACTGGACTGGTACAACTTGATGAATTGGACTGATTTCTCAGAAGTGCAGTAATGTACTCTGCTCCCTGCTCAAGAGCTGAAACTAATGCCCAGCTTAGCTGCCAATTTCAGTGCCCTGTTTGATGACTTTGGTGACTTCAGTCCTCTAAAGATGCCTTTTATTACCTCAGAAGCCACCACAGCTGATAATAGCTGATAGCTGCAATATTTGTTGATAACACCACAGGGATAAAAAATTAGCACTGAATGGGCACAGACTGAAATTAGAATTATTCACAACTGTTTTGAAATATGTTACTGGGAATAGAGATGAATAGGCTGTGATATTCAAGAAAAGAATAGGGATTTTTTTAAAAAGTGTGTCCTAAAAATAAATCTTTATTAAGCCTATACAGGAAAGCTATATTACCAAAAAAGGAGATTTTTTAAACTACTTATAATTGTCATTGCATAAGTATTTTAATCAACTTATTTCTTTTGATATTAAATTCCTGGATGAAAGCACTTACACAAATAATTCTCTAACTATCTAGAAGTATTTATAATTATATAAAATCTCTATTCAAACTGCATAGGAAAGTTTTTTTTAACTTCTTGAGGTTTTTCTCATGGAATAGAATAAAAAGAAGTTTGAGGTAACCTTATTGGCTAACTTACGTTTTGTTGAATTTAAATATATTTAATTCATTATTTTGCTGACCATTATGATCCCCTGTAAAAATACATTTAAAAGACCTGCACTCCAGTCAGGGGTGTGTTTGTTCAGCATGCAGGCAACACACACAAAGTTCTCTGGATGCTTTTTGCTCCTCTGCATTGGCTTTCAAGGCATGTATATAATTATGTGTTTGTGTTGTCATGGTAATTGAACGTGCAGTTGTCAGGATGCGGAAATCAGTTGTGCTAGGCTGGAACAGAGAATTCCAATTAAAGTTAACCATGAGACCATACTGTTGGGTTAAGATTGACATGGACAGAGGTTATTCAGAGAGGGATCTTTATTTCATTTGCTTAATTAGTATCAAATACTTCCCAAGTATTAAGATTGCTCCACATTGTATCTTCGTGTGTTGGAATAACTCCTTCAGGCTATTAGTGCAGATTTTTATAACATATGGAGTTTTTTGACTTGATGCAGTAGTTCTTTATGAGCACGTTAATTCTCATTTCATAAATTCAAAGACACGTGCAATGAAGTTTCATGTTTGGTTGATGCAGCTGAAAGTTCAGAAGGGAAGGAGGAAGGTTTAGGAAGAGAGCTAAACAACTGCTACTACCCCTTGAAGTAAAAATGGGACAGGGACGTAATAATCTGTTTGGCTTAGACAGCATTCTGACTTTGTAAAAGTTTGGGAAAAAGTTAGTTTAAATCTTGATATATTTAACAGGCTTAACAGGATTTGAAAAAATTATATTTTCAGCTACTTTTGTGGTTTATGATTACTGTAAGATCAAATAATAAGTGGAAAAGAATCTGGAAAAAACTCAAGAAATTGTCTTAAATACAGAATCTGTTATAAGTAAACCATTCCCGACAGACATTTTTCTGACCAGTTTCCAAAGCTTTGCAGGATTTTTATTTTCCTTGCACATTTGTCTTTATCTTTGCAAAGTTTTTTTGAATGTCTAACTCAAAGTTCCACTTTTGGAATATAAGTGCACATTTGTGTTATATAATGAGTTTTTTGAAGTCTTTTTTAGAATAAGGTCCCATATTTCAGTCTTGTCGATTGTTTTCTAGACTGCTGCTCTTTTAAATTAACTGCATCTTTTAATCTGCAGTCAGTGTCCACAACTAAACAGTAATCCATCAAAAGCAAGAAAAGCAAAAAGATAATTTCAGATGTCATTCAGTGCACACTTTATTCTGGCTATGAGGCTTCCAGTATGATACCTGCCTTTATTTGCAATAGCTTTGTGGATTCAGGTTTAGCTTCTGATCCAGATCCTTTAATGCAGAACTGTTGTGCTGTTTCCAGCTTACGTTTCTGCTGTTCATTATTCCTGGGAGTGAGAATAATGCAGCTACCCTTGAGTCACACTTAATCTTTTGCAAACCATTTCTACTGAGATCTTTTTAGTCTCTAATTGTGTCTCCCAGTGTGCCTGCAGATAGATGTTCCCAGCTTAGACACACCTTCAAATGCTCCCAGGCACACGGTGGGGTTTTTGGGATTGTCTTGTATAGTGCCAGGAATGGGACTTGATGATCCTTGTGGGTCCCTTCTAACTCAGGACATTTTATGATTCCATGAGGCTTTATGGGAGCAGTCCCTCTTCTGACATCAGGATTAGTGGTGAAAATACAGAATGGTGCTGGATTCAGTGCTGACCAAGAACTTCATTAGCTGCCTTTTTCCTTGTAGACATTGATAGCTATAGCAAAATTTTTTTCTACAGCTATTTACCCTGTAGTAACACTGTTTAGATGTCATTTCTTTGTTTCAGAAGGAGAAAGTCCTGTGCAAAGATGCCAAAAGTCTTTTTAAAATCATGAAATATGGCATCAATTATTTCCCATACAACAAGGCTTGTTACCCTGTTGTACCTTGTTCTTGAGGAATCCATGCTCAGTTATTCATTTTCCGGTTTCCTTTCAGGTGACTTACAAACTGAAAAAGTAAAGAAAATTATAATTATTAGGCTATGGTTTTTTCTCTTGCTTTTACAGCAGGCATAAGTTCAGCTGTTGTAAGGGCTTTTGTACCCATCTCCATCCATTATGTCCTTTCTGAAATAATTCTGATAACAGCTTTCAAGCAGTTACAGCTCTGATATTCATCCACTTTTCCAAGACTTTGGGCAAATGTAATATGGCATAGCTACCTTTGAGTTGTTTCACCTACATATTTTCCTAATATTTTCTTTCCCTATTCTGTCCTGGCATTGTGCCTCCCTTATATATATATATATATATATATATAAAATGTCTTGTGATCAGCCAGTCTGCCTCTGTCTGCTGCACTTCGTCGAAATGCACTGTAAGAATAATTATTTGCAAAGATTATCCAGAAAATATCTTAAAGAAGAATTATGGATAGAAAAAGCTTGATACATACTCACAAACCCCCAAATTATCTTTAAGTCTAATTATTTCCCCAAGAACTAATGGGATAGGGATAAGCAGTTTTCTGTTGTGTTCACAGGGTCTGTCTGTGCTGGCTGGGAAAGCTGATAGACATTGAGGGTAACAGACCTTGTTTATTCTGCAGGTCCCTTACACTGAGATGATGAATGAGAGAAAAATGTGACAATATGATGTGGAAATTGAAAACAAATCCAACAAAATTCAGAAAAAAATCAGCAAAAGCCAGCAGAAACAGCTTTTAGGGTTTTTTCTATGGGGGGAGTTATTTTCAAGATTTTGGTTGTCTTGGCCCACCATGTGGACACATATTTTATAATTACATTACCTGGCTGGACATTTCTTAGAGTGCTCTCCCCAAATTAATTTCAGTAGCACTGCTGTTTCCCTGGAATCAGTGTGTCCAAACAGATTGAGTCTTACAGGAGCACAGAATGCAAAGGTTAAGCTTAGAAAGAGTCTTGTTCATTTATCTGAGAAATTTAATTTTTATTAACGTAAGTTATCATTCAAAAATGAAATAACTATTCACAAATTCTCATGAAAGCTGCTTTAAGATGTATCAATTCTGGTTATTACAGGGCTTGCTATTTGACAATTATCAAATATTAAGCCAGCCTTTGTATCCAGCCGTGTTTTGCAGCCTCAAAAAATAATCTCAAATATTACTGGTTCTGTCTCCTTGTGCCAGTTACTGGATCTTCTACCCAGAAGTAGGTCTACAGAAGTATCTAAACTTATAGAAAGAGTCTAACATAAAGGGTAAATGGTTGGGCAATGATACTTCAGCAATACAGAGAAGTCCAGGGATGGACATCCAGTATGTACTTAAAAATAAAGTCCCGTGTGAATTGTGCTCTCTGAATAAAGTCTGTTTGTGTCTTAGTGGCAGTCAGTGCTTGCCTAATGATTTCTTCTGAACATGACACATATCTATGTGAGTTTTTTGAAATGTTGCCTTGCTCCTGCCTTTTGACATGGGGTACTCAAACTATGTTGGTGCCATCACAAAGTGTGTTTTCTGCCTGGTCTTTTTTTTTTCAAATAGCTCTTAATATTCAATTTGTCTTCCTTGATGCCACTGAGGTCAGAGGCAATACTTTCAGAGAGTTATCTACAACAATTACAAGAGCTCTTCCCTCTGTAACTACTCAGCAGAGCCCCTCACAGAGGATGCAAAGTTGGGATTAATTGCTAATCATTTAATAATCATCAGTAGATCTCTGGAATAATGGAAAGATATCATTACCACTAGGGCTTCAGCAATGATCTCATGTATCTGAGCTGCTTGGGGGTGTGTGTGTTCTGTCACTGATTCTGCTTTTTGTGCTGACAGACAAAACTTAACACATACTGCTGCTGTTTTGCTTGTCTTCATCTTGTCTCTGCTTCCAGAAAGTGTTTACAATGAATTATTTAATGTTTCTGTGTGCTAATGAATGTATGTTTGTTTTCAGTAGGACTGTAATTCAATAATCCATTGGCTTCTGCAGCAAAGTTGTGGCTCAGAAGTTCCCCCCTGCACGCAGTTTGTAGCCTCCCATGTGTTCTGTCTGGCTGTTTCTGAATCTCAGCTCACTGAAATGTGCTCCTTTTTAGCCTGGATGATTTCAGTGTCTTTACATAAATACTGCTGTGCTGATAGGTGGATCTGTGGCAAAGAGCCATGAGCCAGTGACTAGCTTCATTTCTGAAACTGCAGTATCACTGCAGTGGTAGAGCTAAAAGGAGAAACTCCTAAATATCTCCAAAAACTTGGCACACACCAGCTTCTTGGTGGTTTTGTAGCTGGAGATTGAAACCAAATTCTAGACTGCAGTCCTCACCCCCAGTGTGATACAGGTAGAGTGTGGGTGCCATTTACACCTGAGCTGCTGTTAGCAGGCTGAAAGGGGAGTTCTCAGCTGCTTTAGCTCATGTTTTGGCTTTCAAATATAAGGATTTGCATGCTTCTGCAGTTTTGCCCTATTTAGCAAATGTTGTTTTAACAGCTTATGGGAAATTCCTACAGAGCCAAGATGTAGCTGGAACCACAATTCCATGCATAAAAGTGTTCTGGGGAGTTGAGTTTCTACCTGTACAACTGGAGGGAATGTTGATCCTGACAGAGATCAGAGAACATTTTGCTGCCATATATTTGGTTTCAAGGGAGTGAAGTTTTCACCCTCTATTTCTCTTGCTGATCAGCAAAGCCCAGTGCTGATGCTGAAGGGTCTTCATCTCCTAGGAAGCAGGGGAAGAAATTCAAATAGACTTGTAAGGGTACCTAAATATATTATGAGCATTTTACATGCTGTTTTGCACTCTGTATAAAATTGTGTGCTGTCTTAGTGAAAGAAAAATGTGTCACAATTGTCAAACTCTCTGAGGTGTTGTTCTTATATAGCTCAGACATCCAAGTTTCTCTTAATTAACAAGGTTTGGTATAAAAGGATAGTGACCCAAAGGTTCATAGCTATTCCTGTAATTTGATTATAACTGTAATGCCTGTGTGACACCTCCCTGCCTATGATGTTGTGTGTAATCCTGTGTGCAGCTCCAGCTCTGGGAAGTTCTATATTAAACTCGGTGCTGTGGTTACTCGTGAATGAAATTACTGGAAGAGTCTTGGACAAGAAAGTACATGGAAGGATTTAAGGCAGAACATGACAAAGCAAAGGCTGCAATTATCTGCAGCTGAAAACAAGTAGCTTTTAATATGTCCATTCACCTAAGAAGGGAGGGAGAATTATACACCATGTGCTCTTTCTTTCCCTTTTTCTATCATTTCTCTTCTTCTTTTTCCTTTATACAGTTTATCACCCATAATTTCAGGATGTGTTTTGTTTCTTTAAGCTGTTTTATCTGTAGGCTTATGAGGTCAGTCATGTGTGAATTCTTTTGTTAGTCACCTCACCTTTTGCCTTGATGATAGAAAATTGATCAGGCCTAAAGTACAAGTTCAATAGACAACCCCCTTGGTCCTTTGTCTAGGAGAATAGCTACCATTGAAGGCCATGAGCAGGTTGCTATTAATATGACAGCCTGCTCTATCTCCCACTGTAATTTATAATGAAATACCTAATCTCCATTATTTTGATCCAAGCAGGCGATCCCATGAAAAAGTCTTTTCATCCAGTTCCCAATGGCAGTTACATGAGAAATGGCAAACCAATAATTTTTGTCAAGTTTTTTAAGCCAACAGAAATGCTTTTCCACTGCTACAGTTTCAAAAGGCACAGATAAAGCTCATTCACTGAGATGAATGAAAAAGCCATCTGGGGTTTTTCTTTTTGACTTCCTTTCCTTTTCTCCATCCTTGTAATCAAATTTGAGCAAAATCAAATGGGGCTTTCTATGAAAGTACCTTTTGTTGATCTGAACGAGCTGGTAATTTACAAAATACCCTTCCTTTGTGAGGAAGGCTAAAGAAAAAAAGAATCAGTAGCTTTTAAAGCTGGGCCTTGGTGGGACTCTAAATGCAGTGAAAGCAGTCTGTGTTGAGAGATTGAAATGCATTTCAAAGCCAGGCCTGAGTCAGGGTACAGGGAAGAAAAAACCTATGTGCATTTTATAAGAAGAAAAACCTGAATGGGAAGGGGAAAAGAGAGAGAGAGAGGAAAAAATCTGGATAATACATTAATCATTATTTTGGAAATTGTCTTCCTTACTGACACATACTGCGTAACTAGTGATTGAGAACTTGGATTTTTGTTCTATTATAGGCATCTCAACATTTGTCTGTGCTGCTTTAAAGTTTGAGAGGCAAGGATCCTTGAACACTGCTGGACTATGTTTTAAATGTGTATATATATTTTTTCAACTTTGCTTTTTGTGATTCTTTTCCTTTTTTTTTTTTTTAACCTTGCCTGTGAAGTATTATGAGGAAAAATGCTTGCAGGAAAGCTGAATTTAATCTTTTGGGCATGCTAATGTTTATTTTTATTGTATTTCTGCTTACCAGATTTCCTAGGGGTAATTATTTCCCACTGACTCAGACCACAGGACAGTGTGAACGCCTAACGAATAGTAAGTTTATGCCTTGTTTTTATTATTTGTATTTCATGATTAATATGAAAAAGCTGAGAATGTTTGATTAATTGCAAATTCAGTATTTTAAGAATGCTATACAGCTGTATGAATCTATTAATGGGAAATATTGATGTGCTTTAATGCTTATCATCTCTGTTACTTACTATAACTGTTCAGTGAGATAGAGATAAGTGCATTGTCCTGTGTTGAAGATAAAACAGCTTGTGAAATGAACATTAATTTACATGTCATATGCACTGGTGTGAGCAAGCCTAGCCCATATTTTAATCTTTTCTTATTTACACGCTTGCTTAGAATATAAAATATTTCTCCCTTTCCAGTTCTGTTCTGATTCAGGATATAAATGCATTTAAAAACAGCTTCCTGGTTGTACAATATAAAATATGAACAGCAATTTTACAGAAATGTTGGCACTCGTAGTAGAAACTCTGAGGTTTATTTTTATTTTTAAGAAAGCTTCTCGTGTTATTTTTACCTTGACTTGTACTGTATTCTGGTAGGAAGAGAGAGGTATGAATGTTACTGACTAAATCTGATTATTGTTGCTAATGAAGCGCTGGTAAAACCACAGGGGCTTTTAAATTTTTCTTTGAAAGACAAAGCTTGTAAATAATGTAGAAGTCTGAACTTTCAGTTATAAGCTGTTGGTTTTAGATTAAATGAGATGAGGCATGATTTGTTTTGTGTTCCTTATGCTGGTGTGTGGACAATGTTGTGATATCCACTTAAAAAGCAGACTATAGGAAAGCAGGCTGGGATATGTCTTTTGCTTTTTAACATTGCCAAAAATCCCAAGTCAACCTTATAAAGTTTGAGTGTGGTTTCCATTAATGAGATGCAAATTATTTAACTAATAGCTTACAAAGTATTTTCTTCTACCTACCCTGACATCTGGTTGAAGTGGAAAATGTCAAAAAGTTACTTTTGTGGCTGAATTAATTTCCCACTTCTAGTTCTTACCATCCTATTCACTTTCAATTTCCTTCAGGATTTGTTTTCTCACATGGTTTTGAGCCATTTGCTGCCTCCTAATGACAGACTTATAAAACAGCAAACATGGAAAATTTCCAAAAAACTTTTTCTGGAGCTATCTCTGCTGCATATTTTGTAATCGTCTACTGCTTTTTCATATATTTATCACTGATGAAGAAATTTGTGAATTTTTAATGACTCTGCTTTGTGATATTTTTAGCAGAACTTCAGACTTTCCACTCTGAGAAATACAGGCTACAGTGCCTTAACGGGAAACTTTCCTAGTGCTGAGAGGGGAAACAAAGACTCAAGTGGTTGACTGGATCATGTAATTTAGAATCTGTGCTTTCCCAGGCTGGCATTCCAATATCATAGGGCATTTCTTTTGGTTAAGTAATTGTCTCTTTCCCTGCCCTGTTTAAAAATCATAATTAATCTTTGTTTCATTTTCTGTCCTTTTTCCTTTATACCCTCTTAAACTTTAAGACATAGTCTTCATTAAACATTTTGTCAAGCCTAAAGGATTTTAATTGATTAGTTAACGAATGAAGCAATAACAAAGCAAGACAGAGTCCCTTATGGTATTATCAGTGTATCAAGCCTTGTCTTCTTACTACATGCTGTTCTTACCACAGTGCAGCACCAGCCTGCTCAAGAAATTTGGTGACCAATCAAAATATAAATATTCAGAATTATATGGGACATAGAGAACATAGATTTTTCTCGATGTAATCTTTTCCCTCTTATGAGATCTGTAAGTAGTAAAAATGGCTTGAATTGGGATGAGAGGGTTGGATGGAGATCAGACTTCGCCCCCTACTATTTATGTATATTTGTGGATGCTCTCTAAACTTTTCTCTAGTTGGAGTAGCACTCAGTGACAGCACTCCATTTGTGGCTGAATGTTTGTAAACCACTGTAAGGCTCTTAAACATGGGTTGGATTTTATAGGAGAATCTTCAGCTGTGCCTGATTTTGAGCTG
Source organism: Eopsaltria australis (assembly GCA_034509425.1). Taxonomy (NCBI): domain Eukaryota; kingdom Metazoa; phylum Chordata; class Aves; order Passeriformes; family Petroicidae; genus Eopsaltria; species Eopsaltria australis. The sequence goes on along the minus strand of JAVTVJ010000211.1, from coordinate 2,641,638 downwards.
CCAAGTTTTATGCTTGAACTTTTCAAGGTCCAGCACATTTTGCATTAGAGTATGATGAATTAGCATAATAAATTACTTATGGTATTCTTTTAAAATAAATGTCCTATCATTTTAATCATCTATTGGGAAGGCTTTGATGCAGGAAAGACTCATAGCAACAAAGGAATGCTACTTTTTTTTTGAGAATGTATATAAATGTATACTTAATTTATATGCATAATTTTTATAGTCTTTGATTTGAATCCTTGAGAGGAGTTTACAGTAATGACACAATAAAGTGGGGGACTGAAGTTATCTAATAAGTTAGCAAGTACTTCCTCTGTTAGAGAGCATTATCCAGTGCAACATAAACAACGAGGAAATGTACACTGTGACAGGTTAGCAGCACCACAGGTGAGCTGCTGTGTCTGAAGTGACTGTTGAATATAATCAATAATTTACTGCCCAAGCCTACGATGTTTAATCAGATGGTTTAGGTGCTTAATCAGACTGAGTTGGATTGGGATGGGAAACTATTTTCAATGAACTTTTCAGGGGCCTTTTTTGTATTGTCTTAAACAGCAAGAGGTGGAGACAAAGGACAATAGTTCCAGGGTATCATGTGCCCACTAAGGTTCTGCATTGGCTGCAAGAAACACTTTTCTTTCCAGATAAATTTTTGTTACTGAACACTAAAAGTGAACTTAGCCTTAGTGAATATAAGTAGCAGCTTATGAAAACTAGATTCTCATAAAGATCATAAGAAAATGTAGATTCTGGCAGTGTCACATCTAGAGGGAGTCCCTTAAAGGAGAGATAAAGGAGAAAAAGGCTACAGAAATATGTGGAAATTGGAATGAGTAGAGTGTTAAAGAGGAGATAAGAGAAATTCTAAGAGTGGTGGGTGTTGTTGAGATAAGGAAAAGGCAATAGCCCTTCCATATCCCTGTGCCCAGGTCTTCTCCTCAGGGTCCTGACCACCTTTTAGAATGACTGTCCCAGGGCTGATTGCTGCATTCAGTTGAAATTGATGTCTGTGTTCACATGATCTTAAAAACAGCAATTTTTTAAAGTTGATTTTTCTCACTGTTGTTGTCACACAGTGTGGGGAACTCAAAAGCAATACAAGCTTCTCCTGTGAAACACTGAAAGTGGGATTTCCCACTCGGGCACTGATGAGCAAGCCAGGGTCTGGCTGCAGTGCTGCTGGACAACCCTGGTTCCATTTTTTCTGTTGCCAATGCTCAGTGACACCGAGTGGTTGGGCTGGGGGTGTTGTGGCATTGCTGATCTCTGAAAAGTAAAGTAAAATGCACAGTGTTCTCTTTTAGTCCATGAAGTTAATCCCTAAACATCTTGGGATGCTTCCTGATGGTAATCTAGGGGTGGGACAGCAGGATCAATACATTTAGGTACAGATATAGATATTATTGTGGTCATTTAGAACTGTTGTTCTAATAGCATTCCCAATACATTGTGAATTTGGTGTAGTCAGGTGTATAATGAATACAAAATCTGCTGTTCAGCATGACCTGCCTGATAAAGTGCTTCATAGGGGGGTTTTGTGTGTTCTTTTGTGGGGCTTTTTTAACCAGCTTATTCCTTGTGGTTTTACAGAACACCTGCAAAATACCTCAAAACATTCTTGATGTTATTTTGAGCACTTACAAGGACATTTCCTTTAGTCATTTGGTCAGATCTAATTGTGGGTAGCAAACATTCCATGTTATATGAAGGGTGGTACAGAAAGAGGTGCTCTTGGGGAGCATTTCTCTCTACAAAATAGTCCAGTAAGTTACTTTGTGAAACCCATTGTAATCAACCCAGGGACTAAGAATGTACAAGACTCGAGATAAAATGTTTTCATCAAACTAGTCTTTAAAACGATCTTTTTTTTGCAAATTTCTTGTAGGATACATTGCCATCCTGTAGAGAGTGAGGTCTGGATAAACTGCTTTAAAATACTTTCTGCCAGTTTTATCCTTTGGTTTGGGTGGAACAAAACCTCTGAGGGACAGAGCGCTGGAATTTGTTGTAGAGAGTCGGTGCAGTAATGTGGCCATTACCCACAACAGCAGTGCTTGGTTTAATATTTTGTCTTCCCTTCCTTGCCAATGGGGAGAAAAAAGGGTTCCAATGCTATTCTTGTAGTTTTGTTGCATAGGGAAGACATTTTTAAATTGCCTATTTGCTATTCAGCTGTTATTTTTTTATTCTGAGGTTGTAAAATCTGTGGCACAGTGGGACTACGGGTTGTAGTCTTTTTATTTTCCTGGTAAATAGAGGAGACCTGGGAGACACCCAGATGAATATCTGTGGCTTCAACTTCTTCAGGGACTCTGTTTTTAAGGGTATACCAGCAGCAACATAAAATTGTTTGCTACTTACAATTTGTCCTCAGGCTTAGAAAGCTGGAAGATAAGAGCAGGATTATCGGAGAAAGGTGTCTTGTAAGCTCTCTCTGAAAAAACTTGATCTGAACTAGTAAAAGTACTGTTTGCTGCAAGGCTTTCACACTGCTGGACTGCTTTTCACAGCAGAGATCTCCACTGTGATCCCTTCTCACTGGTGGAGCCTGGGACAAATAGTATCTGTTAAAGTAAAGGGCAAGCACAAACTGGTGGTGTAAAGTCCTTTTCCTGTTTCTGTGTCTGATAAGCCTTTTTAGACAAAAACCCTACCACTAGTTTTGAGATTGTAACATGTCATGCTCATTTTGCATTTTATGCATATTATACATTTTATGTACAGTACTGCATCTTAGATTCCTGTTTGCAATAATATTTATTTAAGTATTAGGGGGTAGAATTTGATTGAAATCATCAAAGTTCTAGAAAAGGCATTTATAGGGATGTTTCCTGTTCCTTTTATTTCAAACTGAAGACTGTTATGATGTACCAAGAATATGTCTTTTAGATTTTTTAAAGTTTGTTGATTTCTTTTATATCCCTTTTCTACACTGTCTTGTGTTTCTTTACTGCTGTGTATCTCTGAGAGCTTTCTAGGCCTCTGACTGATGGCTTTGGTGTCTTTATATCTGCAGTGCAGACCCAGTTCTTGACTGGAGATTCTAGGTGCTTCTGTGCCTTTTTATCTGTGAAAACAGAGCAGTATTTTTATGCTAGCCTTGTGTATGTGCACAGAAATAATTGTACCAGAAAAATAATGTCTGACTGACAACCTTACAATCCAAGGTTCTATTTCAATTTAGGAGATTAAGGAAGGATGGATTCATGGGCAATAACAAACTAAAGACTTTTTATCAGGCTATGCAAGTCTTATGAGTGTTGTGGAAATGTGCTAATTATACCATGGCCCTATTTTCCTAACTTAACCTTGCAGATCTCTGAACTCAATCTTGTACTGTCGGTAAAATACTTCTGAATCTAATGGGAGGTTGTACAGCTGTGTGAAGAGCTCTGGAAATATTTGTCCACTTCTAGGATTGTATTTGTCCACTTCTAGGATGCCTGTTTGCTGTGTGAAATGGTCATCATTGCCCATTCTCTGCTTAGCAAGATGTGTGATAAGAATTCTCATCGTTCTTTGTTTCAAAAATAAAAAGTAATGGACTAAGAATATTAGAGTAAGTTCCATCATGATTGCATTGTTGATAAATCTGACAGTGAATGATGATATCTCTTGCGACAGAAATCTGGAGGCGGTTGAATTTCATCAGTTTATGCATTCAGAAAGTATAAACCCTGTCCTTGTGCAAAAGACACCCCTTTGCAGTTTAAGGAAGAAAATCCTTGTGAGAGCTGTGTCTGTTCTACCAGCTCTTGTGCTCTAACACCTCCTGTTTCCTCTGCTTGGGCATCTCTGAGGCTTTTCTCATGAAGCTTTGCAGTGCAGCCTTTCTGGTGTCCACGAGGCCAGGTAGGTGTGAATTTTCTTCTGAATGCTGCTTTCAGTGCAAGTCAGCTGGAAGCAGCAAATGTGTGGGCAGCAAACATGGACTAAAGGGAAATTTGGAAACTATTTTGTAGAACAGGTATGCTGATTACTGATTAAATAATGTCTGGTAAGTGTTGTGGTATTTGAAGCAGGGAAAAAATTAAAATAAGTGACAGAAACTGTAATCTGGATTTGATTTTTCCCCTGTTACATGTACGTGGCAAGGGGCTGAGCTGTCATTTTTTTTTTGTATAAATTTCTTGAAGAATTTTAGCCTTAAAATGTTGCAAAATAAAAGTTCTTTTCAGTGTTTTTTTTTAGTCAAGTATATTTGTCTTTGTTTATGGAAAAAGCACAGCCTCCATATGCAAGAGTGTGTATGGGGGGATTGATAGCATACAAGAGTACATATAGGAAATTGTTGAATCCATGTAAACCCTGAATGGATTTGAAGCAGAGAGTAAAGTTAAAATGCATTTGATTTAAAACAGAATACACAACATCTTTTTTTTGCTTGCTTTCAGGAACTTGCATTGTAAATTCAGCCTATTACAGATAAATGAAAGAGAGGAGTTATAAAATGAAAAGTAGCTGTATTGCACAGACTGAATGTTTGGGTGGGAGTGAAAGTAGGAGTTACTGGGTTGGAACAGATTCCTTAAGATCTGTCACATCATACCATTAAAATAAAGAGCTAGACATAGTAATTTTAAAGGGATATTGTGTAAAAGTTGGGAAATATTAATGCAATAAAATACATTGATGGATTCCAAACTTACAATCTGTTACGTGTATTATACTGACATAATAACTGTAGATAGCAAATACTTGCTGTGGGTACTGGATTGCTTGTGAAAGGAAAGATTACAGTGTGTTAGGAAACTTTGATTCCCTCAGCTCCCTGTGTGTGTGTGCTTGCAATTTCATTAGGTTATTCCTGTAGTTTTTTTGATCAAATTTGTAATGTAATCAAAGAACTTCATAAAAGTCCTTTATTCTTTCAATTTTTACATTCTTAGCAGCTGCAGTCCTTATGTGAGAAGGCCAAAAAAGGCAGAAGTTGCTTCTTTTGTTCTGCCACAGAAATTTTAATGGCCATGGGCAAGTCCATTTATCTGTTCTCCACTGATATCTAGTCTCATACGATATATATTTTGATTATAAATAAGTAATTTCACAAATATTTAAAACCGATGGATAATAGTGTTGTATAGATTATCAAGATTTTAGATACAGCAGGAGCAGTACTTTTCCAGAGCCAGGCACTTTATTCTAGATATGTTTGTTCCTGGTTTCTCATCTGGGCACCTCCCTGTCTGTGCCTGTACTTGCAGTGCCCCACCTTCCCATTTTGCTGTGGGGTCCTTGGATGTGGAAACCAAGGGATTTTTCTTAAAGTACCACAAAACCTCTGAGGAAAGTGGTGAATTCAACTCAGTCTCTCAGCACTAAATTCTGATCCAATCTTTCTCTGTCTTCCATGGAGAGCCCATCTCAGTCTCCGTGTGATGTGTTGGAAAGTCTTTGCTGACTGTTCAGTTTGGGATTGGTAAATCCCATTTGTTGTATGTCACAAAAATGTAAAGAATTGGGAAGAAACATGAAGCTGTGATTTTCTGCAGTGCAGAATTGCACCTGGTATATCATTAAGGTGGTGCAATATGCATCTAAAATGATATATAAAATATCTGAATTTTAAAGCAACATCTACTGCTTGTTCTTCCATTTCTTCAATGTTTTACAAATTGTATCAAGGAACAAAACCACTTTTAAAGTCCCCTTTTTAAGGAAAGAAGAAGAGAGACGCTTTTTAAATGAATGTGAAGGTTATGATACATATTTAACAAAGCCTGGGAGCTTGGAAGTGTAGACAGGCATTGTCTTGTCTTAACCCAGCGGTGTGGGTAAAGGATACAGTGTCAGATGTAACTTCGAATTTTCCTGGCTTCTGTCACTTCACATCACAACCTTAGCATTAGTAATATACATTTTTTTTGTTGAGGAACAATAGCTAAAAATGTATTTTGACTAGTAAAATTAAGAAGATGACATGTAAATCATAGAAGTTCACTGTGTAACAGTCATGTGTGTCACTTTTTTAATGCAAGTATAAGTCTGAGTACATGGTAACTACTATCTATAGCTACAGAAATATCACCACCTCCTGCCTTTTGGCAAGAAACTATATTTTAAGTTTTATTTATAGATTACACAATGACAGAGATGGTAAAAACTTTTAGCTGAGCATAATACTTTAGTACAGAGCATTCGCTAAATATAGTCGCTGTGTCATCACAGCAAGGTTGCTTTGTGGCAAAAATACAAAAAATTAACCAGCAGAGATGTACATCACTGCTGTTCCACAGTCATTAGAGACAGATGAAGCTGGCTATAGAAGCAGCTGATTACAGGAGATCCTATCATGAGTGATAACAATTGAACCTGAGCAATGTCATTTCAGCCACTGGGCCCTGTTCTGTCAACTCTCAAATTCTTCTTATTAATCTGCTTTGAACAGAGGTTGGAGATTTCAGGCTGTGGGAGGGATGCACACTTTAACCTTAATGAGCCAAAGGAGTACTTTTGGCTACTTTTTCCTTGAGTACAGCAGCTCTTCAGGCCTGTTGGTAAGACTCCTGTTCTTCCCACAAAGGAAGCAGGAACTGAACCCTTTTGCAAAGGAAGTAGAGAACAGAAGAAATCTGATAGCTCTGGGTGGCTGCTCTGTTTTTCTGCTCTAAGCTGTCCTTTCTGCCTTCTCTCTCTCCCTCTCCTCTTCAGTATCAAGAGGAAGAAAGTGCTTGAGGACTGAAACTGCAGTTTTCATGCAGCTCCAGGAGGGACTGATCCAACTATGGGAAAAACTATATTGTTCCAAGGGCTGGGTGAAGATGGATAATTGGGAAAGGGAAAAACTGGGCTGTTTCTGGACAGGAGGGTGAGCAGACATTAATGAATACAAGATTTAGAATGGGTTTCTGAGCTCCAAGGCCCAAAAAGTCTGCAAGTAAAGGTCTGTTAGGAGCTTGTGCAAAGTTGAATCAGGATAATTAAGTGTTTTTCTTACACAAGCAGAGCTGCTTGATAAAAGCAGGAATAACTCATTATAACCTGCATTTTTTTTTTACTTGAGGTTTTTTAATTTGTGGGCTTGTTGAGCTACATTATAAAACAACTGAGTTAAGTGCTGGAAGTCAGTTCTGACCTGTCCTGTTCCTGTTGCTTTCAGTGAGCGAGTAAACTCTCATCTGAGGTTCAGGACATGATCTGCCCCTCCAAAACTAGGGCTTTCCCTTTCCAAGAGAACATTTTCCATTTGCTGAATCATGATATGTTTTCAAAATAGAGCAATTTAAATTTAAATGGGTGGTACTGCCAGCTAGCACATTACCAGGTTATTATAGACCCTCCCTCTGGGATATGAGAGTGTAAACCTCCTTCAACAAAATAGACTACTTTTAGAAAATCTGGACAGGGCTCTAATGGTGGAAATGCAGCATTAAAATGAGCATTATCACCTCTAGCACCATCTTGTGTTTTCTCTTGAAATGAAAGGGGAAGGGGGTCTCTTGAGCGCCATCACAAAGTACAGAGACTGACCTGTAGGTGTGTCAGTCACTCTGAACATGCCATTGGCCAGCATGAAGATTTAAACACAGAGTTATTTAGGCAGGATCCTAATTAGGTCTGCTGAAGAATGAGGAAAGATCTGCCCTGACTTGATTTGTGAGAAACAAGGGATGATTTGCCAAGCTTGGGGAGAACATGCTGGCAATTCTACTGCAGGTTTCAGTTGTATGGTTTTTAAATTACATGTAAACCCTCTTGGACATTTGGTTCTTTTGTGGACCTGGACCATAGTACCTAGTTGTGGTGTGGTTTTCTTTGGGGTTTTATTGTAGTTGTTTGGTTTTGTTCACTAAGACTCAAATTCACAAAAAATATCTGCCTGCTTAACTTTCATTGTCCTAAATTTATAATTAACTTTGGAGATCTGGTGCTAAGAGACTGATCCTGTAAGAATCACGACGTATCCTAGTCCTGATGCTGAAGCCAGTGGAGTCTTATGTGGAGCAGAATAAGGTCACATACAATGTAGATGCTCTGTCCTGTGTGTGAGATCAGGAATCACCATGGTTACTTATCCGGTATTTTGCATGTGCTCTCTCGTGCTCGCTCGCTCTCTCTATTTATTTATTTATTTATTTACTTACATTTTTTGTGTTATGTGGAAGACAGATCCTAAACCTACAGCATAAAACAATTTTCTTTATGAAACAGTGACAGGAGCCTTTTGAATGTTTACTGCTCGGCAGTGGTGATGTGTCCATGAGGTCAGGAAGCAGTGGCTGGTGCCAGGTGCTGGAGCTGCTGCTGCTCACCCAGAGCACATTTCTTGACCTGAACATCCCTGCCTGTAAAGTGAGAATTGTTTGCTTTATTAATATAAAACAGTTATTGTTTGCATCACCACTTCCATCTTATTATGGGACTGTACATTTCCAACAACAGTGGCAGCCTGTTATCTGGATGTTAAGTTTTGCATAACTTAAATTAGGAGTTTGTGTTTAGTACTGAGGGGAAAGACTTGCAGGATTGAAGTGACTTGGTGGTCTCATTTATGATACAGATGTCTGTCATGCAACACTTCAGTGCTTTTAGTGTCTGCTGAATGATAAAGTATTAACAGTGCAATCCAACTCCACAAATATATTTTTATATGTAATTTTAAGACTAAACATTGAAGAATCAAGCCTAAGATTTTTTTTTCAAGTAAAATAAATATTCTTGTTCATCAAGTATATCCTCCTGGTTTTTGATCACGTCATAGTGGCAATAAGGGGTGGGCAAACAGCCATGAAGGCTTGTCATTATGTGAAGTAGATTGCTAAGCAATCAAGTTACTGGTGGATCAAGTTCTGTAGAAATATTTTAGTTTCTAATTTCTCTTTAAGCACCACAGCACTTGTGTGAATCTGTGGAAAGTTAGGCACCAAATGAAGAGTTGAACTGCCTTTCTGTGTATGGAAAATTGAGGTGTTTCAAGCATTTCTGAGAGTGTAGGTGATAAATTTTTTTGGTGGCACCTGAGTTTAGTTTAGTGATATGGGGTTGTTTTTAACCACTTGTGGGATTGTAGTTGACCTTGCTTTTCTTGCTATAGCCTGGAGGGACAGACCGATACTCTGGTTTATTTGGAGAATTATTCTTCCCTGCAAACAAATAAATACAGTACTGCTACTATGCTTTTATGTTTCTTACTTGCTGCACTTAAACCATTGGATTAATACTATTACATTTATAGTGTAGGCTTACCAGTTAAAAAAAAGGAAAAAAAAGAAGAAAAAAGAAAAGGAAGCTAAGGTATTGTAACAAGCTAAAAGGAAAGTTAATGGGAGGAAAGTTGTTCAGCTGAAAAATAGAAACATTTTCTTCTTCTGATGCTTTAATGCAGATTTTGAGCAGTGCTTGTTAGGGAAAGAGGATAGTCATGGAAAACAGAAGGTAGGATTTTTAATAAGGAAAGTAATGATGGAAAACAACCAATAGAAATATGGACAGGTAAAGAATAATTAGAGATCATCTTTAAATAGCATAAGAGTAGGAATTTTTTGCTCTGTTCATATCATTCCGTGTTGTGCCTTTTGCTGGGATTTTACACATTAAGATTGCCACGTATTGCTTAGTATTGTTAATACGCAAAATCCTGGCAAAAGGTTGACATTGTAATGGCTCTAAAGGACCCATTTCAATGTAAATCCTAAGGGTCTATCAATGTGCAGGGGATTTATGTGGGTGAGTCCCATTAATGGTAATGGGACTTATGTGCGTAAATCTCTTCTGCATTGATGGGAAAATAGACTCCTTAGTATGCAAAGTCTCATTTGAAATCAAAGAGCATTTGCATAAGATCCATACATGGCATGGAACTCTGTGTGTTAAAAACAGTATGAAAAGAAGATAATACACCTTAACTACTTTAGTGGATAAATACTAGTGTAAAAAGAGTATTTTTGAAATTATATATTTTATTTTTAAAATTGCAACAATATTTACACAATTATCTCCAACTACTAGAAACCAAAATAATTGTATTTTTATTACTGTGGATGGCTGCTTTTTATGCGAGTTTAGTTGAGCAAAATAATTATGTGCAGTTGTAGAACTTTTGCACTGAGCTCAGGTCCCAACTTTCTGCACAAAACATTTCATTTTGGACAATTTGGAGTGCAAGCAAGAGTGCAAGAGATCTCTGCAGTCCCAGTCCCTGCAAAGCCTGTATATACATAAATACTGTCAGGCGACATCATGTTCGCTTTAATTTGAGATGCTAAACAGGACTAAAAAATTCACTGTACGTGCTGCTCCTGCGGATATTCCAGCGGCGACTCCCGAGGATTTCCCTGGGGAAGGAGGGAATCTCCAGCCCGGAGCCGCGCGGTGCCACCAGGTGTCGCTGTTGGCAAATGTAACGTTGAACGGGGACAGCGATTTTGGAGTAGGCGATGAAACTTCACTTTTTCAGTCTCCTCCTGGCAATACCCGGGTGTTTGCCTTGTTAAACTATTCAGTGCGAACTGCTTACCCTAGGGGGGCTCCAGTGGATGTGAAGATGCTGCAACAAAATGAAAATGTGGCTTGGGAATATCTGCAAGATTAATGACCTGCTTTGGTCTTGGCTGTCTGACATCCAGGCTTGCTGTGTTATTTTAAAAACTAAACATGAGCATAAACACTTTAATAATTCTGATGTTTCTGTGGTTTTGAAGTGGATGAAGGAGAAGAGTAGCTTATTTTGCTGCTGCAGACAAAAAGTGGCCTGTAGAATAGTCATTCTTTTTTAATCAGTAGAGGAACCTGCATGTAGGGAGCAATCCAGGGGGGGAGTTTTGAGTATGTGTGACTTGGCAAGGTTTCATCTGCCTGCAAGAGGAAAAGCTGATTTGTCTCGTGTAGTACCTCACCTCAGGAATTGGTATCGACTCTTCCAATGAGACTTCTGTCATACCCAGGGGCCCTCTAAGGAGAAATAACAGAGTTGACTGTATTTTAATATTAAGGATATATGCTTTTGGTGTTCAGGATAAGTTTATCAAATTGTAAACTCATTTGATATTGATAGGAAATTGTTGAATCTGTTGGCATTTGTTGTTTATGCAAACGATATTAATCTTGCCACCCTTATCTCCCTAGCCAGTGCATACTGAAGAATTAAGAGTTGTTCTAGGAATGCAGCTTTAAATAACCTTTAACAAGCATTACTGAGTATAATAAACCTCTCCAAAACTCCCTTTTATTTACTAGACAGAATAAAAGTAGTTTGTGGTTTATATCAGAACAATATTTTTTAGATGCAGAACTTCTGCATATTTATAGAAGGTGGTGTGTGAATGGCACAGGTGGAAGCAATTTGTCCAGTTTTTCAATGATTTGATACTTCTGTGTGCATTGACTTTTGTCTTTCCTCTCCTGTCCAGCATAGAATATGAATTTATCCATCCTAATTATAGAGTTCCTAGAGGAACTCTAGGTGGTGGACACAGTCCTTATTTAGAGTGATGGCAGCTATTATGGCATAAAGCCAGATTACTTTTATTTACATTTTTTTTAGTTTTATATAGAGGAGTATCTATCTGCTTTTCTTGAAACCTTACTGGGAAGCCTGAATCCAATGACAACAAAGACACTGGGTTATATCCCTGATATAAATAGATCACGCTTGGTATAGTCACATTAAGAATGAATTTGTATTCCTAGGTGCCTTCACAAGAAAACTTTGCTGTGCCTGTTTTTGTGAGCAGGCGATGGAAATGGAAGAGCTGCAGCTGTCAGATGGGATGGGAAGCTGGATACCTGATTGCAGCACCTGACTGCACAGGTAAATTGCATTCAGAGCCCCAGGTATCAGCTGAGTATTGTTTCTTCAGCAGTGATTAGCACACCCCAGCTGGGAAGAATTTAGTTTAAAACCAAGCAGCCTTCACAAGTAAACTACCAAAAGGTAGGGAGAAAATGTGTCCTGATGCTTTTCAGCTGAATTAGCCAAGAGTGTTGTTAGAAGAAGAGGTGGCAGGAAGAGCTGTATTTTGTGTCTGAAGTGAGTTCCCGCCTCAGGATCTGCTCGTGGTGATCATCTCCATGGGGTGATGTCCCACCACTCCTTGGAGCAGCAGCGTGGCTGTGCTGGAGCAAAGTTCTGCCTCTGTCCCTGGGCAAGGTGTTGCTCTCCTGGGAGCTATGCCTCTAACAGCAGCATTTGGGTAATGTACCTGATACTATTTTTTTTTTAATACAAGTGAGCTCCTTACAGTGATTTTTAAGAGAAAATTGTTGTATAAATATGGTTTCTATAACAGCAGTTCATATATAGCCCAAATTAATACCTCAGTACTTTTGCACTCAGTAATGGTGCACGATAATTTGATTGAATATCTTAATGGTTATATAATGCTAGATAAAAAACAGGTTGAATTTTATTTTCTTGTAACTTTAGGTTAACTACTGGAATTTATTTTTTTTTAATGAACAGGTTAATTAAAATGGAGAAGATGTGAAAAAGCTTTCTATCTTCTAAAGTCATGAACAACTGTGTATATTATTATGTATGCTTTACTTGCTATACCTGCGGCTAAGTATATCCGAGTGACTGCAACTTCAGCAATCTCTTATTGCCATGCTAAATTCCCAAGCTTGTTTGTTTCCTACACAGTGCTTTTAACAAGAAGGTTTATAATATTGCAAAGTAAAAGAAATTAAACATGGCAAAAGGTTTTAATTTAGAATGAGTGCACTTACAGGGCACAGAAAGTTGCAGCTAAAAAGGCACAGTTTCTTGGATTCTGAATGAGCAGTATTAACTTACTTAATTTTAGTGGGTTTTATGACACAGTAGAGTTTTACTTGCACATGTTGTAATGAGACTGGTTTTCTTAATGCATGCAGGATCTAATTCTGGACAAATTTTGGATACGTGTGCTGTTTATATGAAGAGGCAGGATATCTTCTTTTGTGTGTCTGTGTATTCTATTTTGTCTGCTTCCTTTTTTTCCCATTAGCAGCTTATGGCACATTTTAAACTCATGTTTTTAACCCTCTCTTTCTTTCTTTCTTCCTTAAATATTTTATTCTTTGCATTATTTATATCAGTTTTAAAGAATACCTGTAGCTCAAGGGAGGAGGGGAAGGCAGGGAGTGGAGTGCTATTCTGCTCTGTAAATTTGGCAACAACGTCTGTTTTGAATAATGACTTTGGCAATGAAGTCCTTGGAAGGCTTTCCATTGCTCTTTTGCCAGTTGATTTTGCCTTAAAAATGCAAATGCTGCTGTGTCCACAAAAGCTCTGCTTTTAGGTACGGAACATAGAAAGAGATACATAGAGGAAATTATCTGGTGCTGGTTTTAGTGTGTTCTGGAGTTCTGTGTAGCTCTAACCAGGAAAAAATGTCACCTTTGGAAGAAGACTTGTCCCTGAAGCATTTCTAGAAATGTGAGAATGGGCCTGAGAAATCTAAACCTTGTGATGTTTCAAAACCAGACAAAATGTGGAAAACTGTGAGATCTGAGGCTTGGAGAATCAGCATGGAAACTAGAAGGGTGATGAAGAAGGGAACCTCTAAACGTGCTGGCTGTGATTTTTGTAGTGCAGGTTTTGACTGGTGTTCCCAGCAGTCAGCACTAGACCTGTGTGTTCAGGGGCCTGTGCTTGGCCTTCAGGAACTCGCTGCACTGAGACGGGAGTCAGTTATGAGACAAGGTGTATATGGTGGGTTGAGAAATCAATACAGGAGATTAAAATGTGATTTTTAAAAATGAAATTCTGTCTGAATTTGTTGTATGATGGCTGCATTTTTCTTATCCAGAACAGTACAGAATAATACTCCATATGGTAAAATGGAGTAATGGTAAAATATGAATATATTGCATTCCTGCCTTAAGAGTAATGATAATCCTACAATTATCCCGCAATACAAATCTGAAGGATAGACAAATAAACACTTCTATAGTCCTTTATTTTTCTTAAGATACATCAATTATCTTTTCACCTCTACCACCTCTGATGAAGTAAAGTCATAAATGAATAGGCCGCTATGAAAATACTTTTCAATGCTACCTTCTTCCTTTTCTCTTGGATAAAGCCCATGGTGCAGTCCAAATGTATAAAAGCCCAAACCTGGTGTCTTCATTGTTTTGAATAACTTGTGGGTGAAATGAAACCTGTTCTTCTACTGTGAAAACCTGGGGATCATTGATCAGTGAGGAAGTTCTGACATCATTTGCTTATGAGGGTATGAGAAAGGTTATGTTCTATCTGCCTTATGGTTTCATGTAATTGCTGCTTTTTAGATGACTGCTCAAATTGGGATTTTGAACCACGTTGCATGGCTGTCCCTGGATTTGTTGTTCCGTGTTCATGTAATCTGGTAGTGAAATTTACCATGGCTTTTCTGTCTTCAGCAGTAGTTGAAATGAGGCCACAGCTTGGAATGGTATGGAGAGGAACTGTCAGAGGAACTGGTGGTCGAACCCAGAATCAATTATTGCAAACAATCTAGGGAAATGGCCCAATATTTATTTTAAAAAAAAAAAAAAAAAACAACTAAAGCCAACTTTATCTACATATAAATGCATTTTTTAATTAAATTATATATCTTCCTGGTTTCTAGACTTTTGAAAAATCATGTAATTTTTTTTCTTCTTAAAATAGTTCAAACTGCTAACAAATTTAGTAATTATTGTTCAAAGACTGCTAAAACCCACTTGAAATAATGTGCAAATCTCATCTTTCCAGTAACGGTAGTTTGTTAATTAGCAGAGCTACCCAAATACTGAGATTGTGGTTAAAATGGCTCTGAGTAGGAGGTGGTAATGATGCACTGCCTGCTTTACAACACATTATAGGCTCGTTAATTCTAGCCATGAGGAGAATCACAGATGTGTGCTTTAAAAAAAGGCAGTGGTAAGAAGAATCACCTTGAATTTAACCAAGTGCTGAAGTCTGTAAATTGTGGTTTATTTCATTTCCTAATATTCACAGAGTAGCCCTTGGCCACATTTGGATGTTAGTGCAGGCACTGAAAGTAACTGGAGAGTGGCCTTTGCTCATGACTGTGAATCCTGTTGTGCCCACCTTGGGCAGCTGAAGCCCTGCTGGGTGTGCTTACATGAACTGTGCAGGTACAATTTGGCAAAGAAACAAATGTGTTTGTTGTACAAGAAATGACCGCTCCATTTCTGCTGTTGTTGTTTGTGCATGAACATTTTTTTACATTTTCTTTCCTGAAGATCTGTGAAGGGTTTTGTGGTTTGGGCTTTTCCTTTCCTTGAGGAAATTGAGATGTGTATTTTAAGAGAGCTTGTAGGAAGCAGACAGAAATGAACAGATGCTTCTTTAAAGCTTGATGTTCCCCTTCCATTCATCCCTCTTTTTATTCTTTCTATGTTTCCTTTCAGAGCACAGTAACTTGATGAGATCCAGTAGACTTGATCTTAGTCCTAAGTCAAATCTGTAGAGAAACACAAAAGAGAATTCACGATCTCTCTTCTCTCATGGCCTCAACACTGTCATCTGTTGTACTAAACAGGACTTTTTTGGGGGCTCAGTTTTGGGTGGTCTTCTGGTAGTTTAGGAGTTTGCCTGAGGAGCTCTGGTAGTTTTGGGAGCCTGAGTCTTAAATTTTATGGCTGAGAATTGAATAGGATACTCCACTGTTTTAGAAGATTTCAAATTTTTCTTATTAGATGACCAATAAAGATAATACCTTAGTCTAGGAGGAGATCAAATAATTTTGCATGAATAACTGAAAGAAAGGCTTTATTTTTGTCATGGTGAATAGTCCAATTTTAGGATCATGGAAGGAGTGACTAGTGTTGCTGTATCCATCTTCTTAAGGGCTAAATAATACTAAAATAACAAAGGATTTTACACTTTATTTTCCAGATAATTTGTGGTACTTGGGGATTGCCAGAAGATACAACTTCTTTGCCTTTATCCAGACTAGGATGATTGAGAGAAAAAATTCAAGTGCCATTGTAAGGAACACCTAAATAACTGCTGTCTTATAAAAACAAGTTTACTATGTGAAAAATAAGCAGCAGATTGAGCAACTGCTGCTTCTTTTTTGGGGTTAAATGGCTTAAGAGGGAGGACCTTGACAGGCAGGAGTCCACTCCAGCTGTCATTTGGGTGCCTCGGTCATTTCTGAATTTTGTTTCTTGATTGAAGTAACCATAATTGACTTTAAGTTTGAAAAAATATCTGTATGCCTTTGATATTCCACTGAGAAAAACTTTAATCTTGAAAATAGTTTGTATTGCTATGGTTTCAGGTGTTCCTGCTTACTGACGCTGGTCACTGGATGGATGGCAGGAAAAGAGCTCACAGAATGAGGTCCTTAATTAGTTAAAGACATCACTGTCTCTGCTCAAGAGCAAGGTCTAAGGCTGCAGGATGCAGTTGCTTTAAAGTAAACAGTTTTGCTTTGACCATGGGTCCCTTTCAACTGGCAACATTTTCTGTGGTGCATCACACAGCACAGTTAATTCTGTGCCTTTAAGTATCTGTGCTGTGTACAATTGAATAACCAGAGGTGGTGTGCAGTAAGGTGATGCCAATGCTTAGGCAATGCTGTGGAGCAGTGAGACATCAGTGACATCAGAGATATTTTCGTTGTTTCCTTTTGTTTATAGCAATGTCCATGTTCTCTGCAAGCATAACTCTAAAACAACAATAATTTTTGTAATTATGGATATGCCTGAAATTCATTATGCTGTAAATGTATATTCCCAAGGATGACTAATGTGCTTAGAGGATTGTACATAATGAGTGCTTGGCATTTTATAGATTTGATCCAGGGAGAGGGTAAGATCCTTGAACAATTTTCTGAGTGCCCCAATGTATCACCCAGAGACACCAGCAGCCACATTCCTGGTGTGTGTTCTGCAGGATACTCTGTGTGTGTCCTTAAATAATATCATTTCTCGGGATATTATCACAAGACAGGTGGAATGTAAATTATGAGTAGCCAAATATATGTGTGGGGACCTTAATTCTGATGGGATGGACAACCTTTCTTTCAGAATACATTTGAGAACCCTGTGTATTTTTCCAAGAGTTCTATCCAATCCCTTATTTACATTGGGATGGGAGTAGGAAATACCCATGGGAAGACAGGAATAAGACCTCATATAAATTAGGGACACATAATGAGCTGGTGTAATACTTGCACCTTGAAGTGATGCAAGCAAATAACATGAGCAGACCCTTCTGGTGTTTGAATCTCAGGTTTTATGATTCTTCCTTTTTTTTCTTATTTTTTTCTTATTGTTTTTTATTCTAAATGCCTAAGAGGCTTTGAATTAATCTCCTCTAAGCTTTATATGAGTCATTTTTAAGTGGTGTTAGATTTCTTTGTTTTGTTTTTGTAAGTTAGTGAGTTTGATTTATTTTAAGAAAGTGTTTGCAGTCATAATTAAGAGAGATATTAAGCTTAGTGTTAATTACACAAATTGATGTGAATATCTGATTGAGTCCTGAGAGGGTTAGATTTTTCCCAGCTGTGAGAGATGACATTAAAAGATGGATAATTTGTAATTTAACTGCAGGAGTTAAAGGAATTTGCAATAAAAATATGCATGTCTTTGTTTCTAAACTTTAATAGCAAAATGTTTTATCATCTTGGGTGGCTTTAATACACTGGTAATGTGATGGAGAAACTAAAATGTAAGTCTGTGGTGGGGAGAGGCAGCATCTTCCTCTTAGGATCTTTCTCTTTTGTGGAAAATACTGATCTTTTTGGAAGAATGAAGAAGACCTGACTATTTATCTGTGTTCTATAAAATCCCAGAAAATGATCCTTTCAGAGCTCTTTTTTTTTTTTTTTTTTAATCATGTTTTGCAGAAAATCAGGAAGGAAGGGTATAAAAGTAGTAACTTCTGAGACCTGGAAGGTCAATTCATCATGTGTTTTCAAGTGATGCTCACCATGAATTTTCTGAATATTTTTTTATTATTTGCTGAATAATTTTCCCATTTTCTATTGGCATTTTCTGTGCAATTCAATTCAAAATCAAGTCTGAAGCTGACCTTGTTTGGTGGAGTGTTAGGGGGTTGGGTCAGATAACTTCCTAAGGTTTATTGCAACCAAATTTATTCTGTGGTTACAGTCTGAAGTCTTTATTTGTAGCCAGTATACTAGAAATCCCCTCTGGCCCTGGGTTCTGCAAATAGTTGTAATATCCTGAAATTTATAGCGGATATTTACAGTGTTTTATTACATTAAACGTTAATCCTGAGGCCCCATTCAGTGAATTTTCTGGGTTTCTTAGCAGTCTTAAATATTTATTTTTCAACAAACAATAAAAGGAAACAGCTAGGGTGCTTTGTTTAGTTTTATTATTTTAAGAAAGTAGAGGATTTGCATGTGCTGATGTGTGATTTCAGTAAACGAAGAACAATGAGGGGTTTTCTTCATTTCCTTCAAACAGCTGAAATGTATGACTGTAACAAACTCCCCGTGAATGGGAAACTGAAATATTTTTACCAGTGGATTGGAGAGGCCTTACTGAATTGTCATCTTTTCTCTCCTGAGTGCTAAACCTGGAATGATGAGAATTGCCCCAAAGTTGGCTTGTGTTGCAAGATTTCCCTCCTGTTGTGGCTGATGCACTCTCTGGAGTGGACGGAGCACTAATGGTGCCTGTCCCAATGGCATCTGGCCAGATTTTGGGTTCCCAGCACGTGGCTGCAGCAATCTCCCAGGAGTTTTCCATGAGGAAGGCTGCTGAGCTAGAGCAGTAGCTGTACACTGCAGCCTCTTATGTTATCACCAGATATTACTTATCTTTGAAAAAGCTCCCTGAGTCTGATATTGCAACACATCTTAGTTTTCAGCTACTTCGGCTGCTTACAGTTCTAAATTATTTTCCTTTTTCTTCCTTGGATATTTGGGAAGAAAAACTACAAACGAAATACCAGTTTTTCTGTTATAGGAAGATGCTTTTCAAGTGCCATCAAGTTGCTTGGAAATTTCTAGAACTATAATTTTGAAAATCAAGAGATGGAAAAAAAAAATTCCTCATTCTAGCAGAATGTCTTCATTTATTTGTTTTTTTAAATTGCTTTCTCTGGTAATTGCTCTGCTGCTACATTAGTCAGTGCTCTATTAATTGTGAGTCAGACAGATAAATAATAAAGAAATTTGAAAAACTTGAACAAGTCAGAAAGGTTTTGGAATATAATGCATTCTATGGCAAGAAATCACCTGTATAATAACTACTATATATTGTCAATAAGGCCAATGCTGATGCTGCATTTAAATGTCTGTATCAAATATGTTATAATATATATTCTTGACTTTATAAAAATTTAAATGTTACACCAGTAAATCTATGTTTGGAGAAGAACCCAAGAAGAATCAAAGTACTACAATGAAAATATCCAGTAGTTCAGTTAATTCAAAATAAATGGGGAAATTAAATTTAAATATTTTTAAAGAGTCCTTGAATGGTTTGTTGATTAGAAACTAATGTAACTCCTTGTCTAAGATAAAACACCAAACAGGCAGCAGCTGCTGGTAATTGGTGCAAGTAATTGTAGAGCCAATAAGTTGAAGAAGTGCTTATTAAAAGAAACTGCCTTCCTAAGTTCAATTGAGTAATGCACTCTACATGTGGTCTGACGGTACGTAAATTATACACCTGATTTAAAAACACTCCATCCATAAGAGCTCCTGTTTTGCTCATCCATAAAAATTTTACTTTCTTTATTACTAACTACTTGCAGCAGCATATGGCATAATATCTATCAAATTAGGCTTTGAGGACATCTTAGGCTGGCACCCTGCTGGCTTGAAACATGTGCTTAATGCATATTGCAGCGGGTTTAACCCGTTGAGTGCCCCGGGGTAGCTCCTGCTCTCCCGCAGGAATGCCCATGTGGCCTCCAGGCTCAGCCTGGCATCCTGCTGATCCCCTGGCATTCCACGGCAGGGAGGGCGCAGCCCTCAAGTGGCTGCTGCACGGGCAGAATTTCAAAGGAATGCTTCTCATTCTAAGGAAACTTTGAGGCTACAATTGCTTTGTTTGGACCTAATAAGAAAATCAGTGGGTCTGAGAAGAAGAGTTGTGATTCAAACTCACAATTTTATTTTTCTTAATTTTAAAATTGAAATTAAGCAATTCTGCTCTTTCAGCACATTAGTTTGCATACAGATTTTTTTAAAAAAAACTCCATTAACATGATGCAATTATCTTCTAGGAAAAATTGAGGTGATGTTGTGCATTCATCATACAGAGGAGCTTCTGTTCACATAGATAATAACTTCCTTTGGTCTGCTTCTAAAACAACAAGAAAAGTATTTCCTCCAAAATCCAAATTTTGTCCTCAACTTAAAACAAAATATTTACACTTATCTTTGTCTTTAAAGACTCATCTTTATCTTTAAAGAATCTGTAAGAAATCCAGTTGTCTACAGGCCTGGAAATGTTTGGGTGTACCTTTATTAAGTCATGTACCATTGGTAAAACCTGAGGAAAAATTATTGTACATATCTGCTAAACTAATAATGAAATACTGGGGGAGAAGGGGAATAAAAGCATCTGGTTCAACAGCCGCAGAAGTCATTTGGATGATCTGGATTTGTGGGTTTTGTGAAAGCTTTCAGGGCATTCTTCGGGAACAGTTTAAAGTCTGAACACTGCTTTCCCTTGCTTCTTGAACAGTGAGTTTTAATAGAAGACTTTCACTGGCACTGATTTAGAGGTTTTACTTTGAAACTGAAATAAACTTATACTTTGAGTTACTGCTTTAGCCCTGTGCTAACCTAGCACTGTAATTTACTCTAGTTCTCTCTATCTGTACTGCTTTTCTTGAGTATATTTGAATGAGATTTGTGCTGCAAATTTTGCTGCTGAATCTGGGTTACATTCTGAGATCATGACTGCTGTGGGGCTTGCCTTGGGAAAAGGTTTCTGTGCTGTTGGTGTTTCAGAAATCAGCTGAATCAAAGAGCTCATCTGTTGTGGATTCACCTCTGCCACAGGGCTTTACTCACCAGGCCTTGCTGCTCTGTCCAGGCAGCAGTTCCAGGGTAGCATCAGCTTGTTAAAAATGCACAGACCACTTACCTGGCAAACAGCAAGCTAAAGAAACCTCAGATTGTTAATAAAAATAAGTAATATTGATATATCAGTAGTAGTAAAAGAATGGCTAATTCTTACCTACAGGGACAGGTATTTAGTTGAAATACAGATTTTAAAGGGAGTTTTGCAACCACAAGCACTTCTTGTAAGCTTCTTGCTTTGAACCTGGCTCCTTTGGCGTTGTTTGATGTCCTAAATTGCAAGCAAATACTTAGATTACATCCTCTCATCTTCTGGCAGTTTGCATATCTGGTCCATGACCTGACAGTGATTGAAAGTTAATGAATATAAAGAAGGATGATATGTTTCTTTTTGGTCTTTACTTTCATGTGGGAGGAAATAGGCTACCTGGCACTTGGCTTATGCCTGAATCTCAGCTTTCTAGATTGCAGAGGAAAAAAAGTGAATATTAAAGGATCAAAACAAGCATTCTAATTATTATATTTGAAATAGAATCACTATGGTATTTATTACTGAGGAAGTGGTGAAGAACGCCAACTTAGTTTTTAAAAAAATCTCACACTTTTGAAGTTTCGCAACCTGTTGCTCGCACATTGCAAGAGAGATTTTGAACCATGAGCAAACACAAGAAAGCCTTTCCAACAGGTCTAATAACTATTGTATTTAAAAATAATTTTAAGTACTTATATGTTGAATAATCCCTGAACATTTGAACTTGAAAACCAGTTGGGTTTTGTTCTCTGTGTTTTTCTTGTTGGTTTTTGGGGGTTTGTTTCACTGAGAGAAAAGAAGAATCATGTTTTTTATTAGACTTAAGTGAATGTATTCTCCAGTTGCCTACCCAGAATTCCTCACAGTCTTCACCAACAAATGGCTGTCTGGGAACTGGGGGTGGAAGCTAAGGCAGTGTACTGCAGGAAGTAGGAATAGTGATGGGAAAAAGTGCAGCTCAAGGAGGAATAAACTTTCCTGAGGTCAATTTATGTCTAATCTATCTTTAGAAACTAAAGATGAATTAGAGAATGAAAATGATCCTTGGGGACAAAATATAATGAGTCATTAAACCAATTTTGTTAAAATGTAAACATCAACTATTCTTTTTGTTCACGTGCAACTTTATTGTGAGGACGGATTCATTTGGGCCAATCCTTGAAGCAAAATCATGGTTCAATATAATCTCCTTTTTATCAAGTTTTTTAATATCCAAAGTCCTTATGACTCAATATCTTACTTGTGACAGAGACCAGCAATGGAGAGCAATGGAGACCCAAGGCACAACGTAAGAACTCACACCATAATACTCCCTCAGACTAGTTCCTCAGCTCCCAGGTTTATTTCTATATCCTTCAGTGGATATTTAAACTGCTTTATCCCATATTTTGTTAGTTTTTTAGGTTCTTAATATCCCTCTTGTCTAGACACTAGTCCAGACTTCACAGTCTGTTGTCTTCTCTAAATCTTTGGTGTTTTAATTACCGAATTGGGGGAGGAAAATGAAGAACTGCATTAAGTATTAAAGATACAGAGCCACAATTTCATTTCCTATTTTATTCTCTTTCTTAAAATATTCACAATGTTTAGCTCACTTTTATGACAACGGGTTGCCACTGAGCTGGTGTTTCCATGTGACAATCTATTCTATGTCCAACTGGCACAAGTCACCTTGGAACCTCTGTATACCTTGGTAAAAGGAGAGTGTTTGTTCTTCACAGCTGTATCCAGTATTGATTTCGTCTGCTATTTTGTTGCTCATTGACTTGGTACTGTACCAGTCCTCCATGACATTCCACTTAGGGATTTTTCCCCACTAACTCTGGTAACCTCATTTCTTTGAATACTGCAAACAACGTAGACATCGTCACATTTCTTCATGATCTGGTGCTGCTCATATCACGTTGCTATGAAAATGTCTTTCTGCTCATTAGTCTCTATTTCCTTTGTTGTTGGGGGGGGGCATGGTATAATTTATTTTAAATTTTATTTAGTTATTATCCAGGTGAAGAGTTTCCCTCTTATCTCATAACAAGAGGTGTGACCTGGGGTCCTTTGACTGGTTTGCAGTTGCTGGCCCACAGGCAGGTGGTGATGCTGCTGTTGCCTCTATATTGGATCTGGTGATGGGGGTTGTGGTGCAAACCTCTAAGTCTGAACCTCACCAATGGCCTGGGTTGGGACATCACACATGGCTCCATGCTATGTTAGTCTTAACCCCCTATTTAAGTTATTTAAAGAGTAGAAAATAGTATTTTCCTCTTATGATTTTCAGCTTTACTGCTTACACCAAGCCTTGTGTGACCCCGAGGCTGTGGCCTGACCTGTAGCTGTGTGGGTCAGGCTGCCATCAGGTGGCTGCAATCGATTTACTCCAACAGGTTTTGCATACACAACATGTGAGCTGCACCTATTTTGGCATCATGTGCAATTGGGCATTGAAGGGAACAGCTGCCAGTAGAATCCAAATTAATCTGTTGCAAAGGTTAAGTGCTGATCATTGAATTAAACAAGGAATTGCTGGAAGGGAAAGCCATTATCTATTTTAATGGTCTGTTACCAGTAAAATTCTCAATTTTAAATTTCAGGTTTACTACCTTTACTTGTGAAAAAGTTTTCAGTGTTAGCCTAATGATGTGTTAAGAATATCACAAAGAAATGCATATTTAAACATGAACATGTGAATGCAGCACTCTCAATGGCAGTAGAAATTAGACTCTAATCTCCCACTGAATGATAAGCATTTATAAGATTAAGAACTAAAGCACTGTTCAGTAAGGGACAGGGTGGAAGAACTTAGCTGGCTTTATTGTATTCTTATAGGTTGGACAGGAAATTAAAATGTTGTTAATTATTCTGAAAACAAAAAAAATACTTTTGGATAGCTTTTTTAATTTGCATGTTATTATTCTCCAGAACTAGCTTAATTGACTCTTACTTCAACTACTTTAAATCCTTTTAATGTTGTGTTCAAAACCAATGCTTTAAAAGTGCTTCTTTTCCTTCAGTAAGGAGTTGCTCTAAGTGAAAAAATAAAAACCTAAACTACATATTGAATTTTCCAGGCTGTGTTTCTGCACAGCAATCTTCTGAAAAAGTGCAATTATTTTTTTTTCCACTCAAACATGCATTTGAGAGGAATGAGTAGATCAGATAAAGAGCAGAGATTCAATTCAACTCAACCTTGAGTCACTCTCTGACTCTGTCTCTTTAAAAAGGAAAAAAAAAAACCCAAGGTGGCAAAATCAATACAAACCAATAATAACTTCACATTTGTGGAAGCAACATGAATGGCTCTCCAAAATATTGAGACACATCCAAGTACATTTTAGCAGAGCTGATATTTATCAGAAGTCATTTGCCCTCAAGCAGATGCTCTCTTTCATTGTGCTCCTGTCACAAATGACTAAGATTTATGACAGACAATTACAGCATCTGCAGTTAGCAGCCTTATAATCAGCACCATTATTTAACGATTGGTGCAATAAACTGACTCCTGTTACTGTTTATCAGATATCAGTCAGTTCTGGCTATTTTCTTCAGCTCCCCAAATCACAGTATGGTGCAACCACTGCCTTTTAATGGCTAGTCAGAAGCAGGCACATTTTCACGTTTTGTACAGACTGCCGAGGAAAAAGAAAAGGCAACCAATTACATGTATGTATGGTGCCCTCTCATTTGAGATGCCTGTGTATGTAACTATCTCTATACAGTCTAAAACCTCTTGGAAAAAAAAAAAAAATAACAGCTTTTACTATTTCAGATAAGAGCTTCTATTTAGGCTTCTGCATGGGGAAAAATGTCTTCTGTTTAAATATTCATGTTTTAAAGAGCGAATAAAATGTTGATATACTGTAGTAGTCATATTCTCTTGCAGCATGAATTCTACGTGTATTTGAGAAAGGGATGACATCCATTCATTTTTCAGTCTCCTGAATGCTAGGCAAATAAGGGAATTGTATTTTTAAACTTAGTAATATTCTTATAAAAATTAAAAGTTTGAGAAATGTCTCAGTTGAGCCTATTAATGGATGCATATGATGTATTTTATAAGACTTCTTTTTGGTCTGCATTTTTTCTTACATTTTTTTCCTGTGAGAGGGAGCTAAAACATGTTTGATCTGCAAGTCCAGCTGAAAAGTATATTAAGCCTTGCTTGTGTTCCAAAAGCAAAGATGTAATTTCAGTGCCACATTCTGGCATTACTTAGGCCAGTGATCATCGTGAGTCTTGTTCCCTTAAATAAATGCTGTTGTAAGCAAATGCTTTGTGTAACTGAGAGCAGACTCTGACCACTGTAGCCTGAACACTAAATTTCCTCATTTTTTTTTATTGCAATGCCTGTATCTTGTCTGCCTTATTTCATGTCAGAGTATAGAAGATTTTATGCTTGACATATTCTTTTGGTTTAGCTGCTAAATGAGACTGGCTTATCCATAAAATTTTCAAGGAAATTATTGACTGTTTTAAGTGATTATGGAAAATAAGTTAGATCAGGTATTGTTTCTGCCAGTAGAAAAGAAAGTGAAGGTAAATAGTGGTTTTCTGTTCTTTGTGGAGGTGAGTCATCTGGTCAACAAGCAGAATTTAACCTGAAACTGCTTGCTACAGATATTTCCTGGTATGTGAAGTATAGATATTCTAAGACCACGTTTGTTGACTTGTTTATTAATAAACTAAGAACTCACAGGGCAGATTATGTTTCTTGGTTCAACAAGTACTTAACCTGTTGTTGTTTTTTCTTTGGAATAACTGAGCACATATATTTCTGAGGTATTCCAGCAGAAAATCAGAAGATAAAAGCTATTCCACACGCCTTTGGTTAAAATGTCACTTCTGTTGGTATTTTCATAGATTTTTCACTGTTTATATTTACTTGATTTTTTTTTTTTTAAGAGTGTGTGAGTGATTATAATCTTATCAGTTCTTGAAATTTAGGGGTTTGATTTCAAGATTCTTTTTTATGTACAGCAGCCACCATTAAAATCTATTTCTTATATTTTCTGTAGATCATAAACATACTTGTCTTTTGTAACAATTTTAGATGAATTCTGCACTGATAGAAGAGAGATCTCGAGTCTATTAAAACTGAGTGTATGAGACACAATTTCTTGTCCAGATATACCTGTGTAAGGCTGTAATACACTTGAGAGGACTTGTCTTAGGAAAATAAACAAACAAAGCCAGGAAAAAAAAAAACAGCAGAAAAGCTGACTTCTGAAAATTGCACCTTGATTTGTATCTTTTTGATTTTCAAGTCATTTGTGAGCATAGAATATCATCATTGTGGAGTCATGGAGCAGTTTTCTTATGGTAATGAGTACCTGCCAGGGACTGGATTGAGGCATCTGAATTAATTTTATTTTCAGCTGATGTAGATGTTAGATGATATTTAAGATGATTAACGATAGAGGATACCAATGGTAGGAGCTACTTAATGATGGGATCACACTAATATTCAAATCAATAGAATTTAGTCTTCTAACTCTCAGAGCATTTTTTTTTTTTAACAATTTCTGAAGTACAAAACCACCATAGCCATGCGTTGAATGTTGTTCACATGCTATGAATAAGAGATTCTTTAGATAAATTTAAGCCAGGTATAAGTCTTGGACACATGGTTATACTCTAAGTTCATATTGGTGGACTGACTCTGCCAGACAAGAATATTTGGTAGTTGACAATGAACTCCCGGGCTGGGTGGTTAATAGGCTGTAATGCTGCACTAAGTTCATTAAGGAATAAAACCCCTTCTCTCAGCTCAATTATAACAGACTCTGAAAGTCTGGCAAATGAAGTTGCGGGACAGAGCAATGCAAACTGCTTAAAGTAGATGCCAAAACATTTTGGAAGTGAAATTTGGACTTTTGCTGTCAAGTAAAATTAGAGGCCCTCATCTGTCACCTATGTCAGACATGGTAATAGGTGTCCCTGTAGATATTTAGGGCCTAGGTTGTGGGAAGAACTCACTTGTTAGCTCCACATGATCCTGTACGTGCTTTAATTGCAGGAAAAGACTGTCCTTTATCATAGTAGTTGTTGAACCCAACCAACTGCTAGTTAGTAATGAGTTGTTATAATTTTAGAAAAAGGTAAAACGACTGGTCACATTGGAGCTTCAGGATGCTGTAGTGTGGTTTGGTGTTAAAACTTGTGAAACCTCCTGAGTAGTTTATTTCTTTATTTTTTCTTTCAATGGAATATTAAATGTTCCTTTTACTCTTGACACTTTTTCTTCAATTAGTAAAAAATGTCAGAATCTTCATCTAAGAAGTGAATTTGTTTGGAAACCTCTTTTGCTAGAGCAAACCCATTGCCTTTGTTAAGGAGCTGTCCAGGGTGAGAGGAGCAAGTGCCACGTTCTTGTGCAACACCTGTGACTTTCACTGGGAGTTAATTCAAATGTACCTCTGTTCTTTTGTCCATCAAGCATTGCCTTTGAAGATAATGTGCCTCTACTCATAAGGTATTAAGTAGATCATGCCTATTGCGGCAGTGGCTTCAGCACCTTTTCTTCCTCCTCTGGTAGGCAAAAGTAATTCATGGTTAACCCAGAAGTCCAGAGAACAATCTGCAGATGAAAGCATTTGCAGCAGAAGTTTGTAAACTGGGACCAAAATGTTCCACTTGTGCAGGGTGTCATTGTGAGAGAGTACACCACTTCTGTCTCAAAACAGTGATTTTTCTGGGACAGAAATTAAATTCTAGGGCTGCATAGGAAGCATGTTCTTCAAAAAATACTTGAAATTGATATTAAATAAGCAGAAAAACATGGTTCCCTAGTGTAATGTAGAGGCAAACATATCAAGAATAACCTTTGGATATATCCGCAGGCAAACAGTGCTGGCATTAAGGAATTATTAATGCATTTAATGATCTTAGCAAGAATTTTACTGAAATGCTTTATACAGTTGTGTTTGTGGAGTTTTGGGGTGAGTTTTGTGGGGTTTTTTTGGTTTTTTTAAACTTGACTCACAATATGAAATTTTTTAAAGTTTCATCTTTTAATTTATCCTTCTTCTACCTCTAAAAGTCAAGTTGTAATTTAATAAGGATGTATTAAGCTACATGGGAGAAGGTTGCTTACAAACAAGAGCTACTGTTGGTAAAGGATGATGAACTGACACAGGCTATTGTTTCAACTGAGCTGCAGTTCAGCCTATAATCAAAACATGCTTTCAATAGCCATTTTTATACCCAGAATTTCAAACCTTTCCTCAAAATAGCTTTTGTAAGAACATGTTCCTTATCATTCTGGATCTGTAAGAAGTTCCTAATTCTGAAACTGCAGATTGAAAACTTTCCTTTGTTTCATCAAAAAACTTGATCTGCTTGAGTTGCAAAACTCTGAGTAGCTGGGCAGTAAAACATAGAGAGTATTCACCTCCCTACAAGGTTTGCTCTTCCACAGAGCCTGAGCTATTTCTAGGTAGATAAGCTGTACAATCAATAAAAACTTGCAGTAGTAACACTTGTGTGATTAGTTCATTCAGGCATTCATAGAATTATGAATGCCTGGGAAGAAACAAAATTTTGATGGAGGACCAGTTTTCACAGGTTCTGCATTTTGTCCTAATAAAAGATCAGAAGTGGTTGTCCCTACTGCCTACGCTCTATGTGCTCACTACACTCCATAACTACTGATTTTTGCTGGTGAACTAAGATATGAAAATTACCTTGATCTTCTTTTAGTGAAACAGGTGAGAGATTCAGTCACTAGATCTCTTGAAATTAGAAACACTTCCTTTTGCACAAGAGTAAGAACAGGAAAAGATATTGCTCATTTCACTCAACATTTACCGCTTTACACTCTCACTATCAGCACAAGACTTTCTGTCAAAATTTCTAGCTTTTAATTTAATAAAATGCAAATGTGTATCCTGTGAAATATGAGAAAAGTTTCTTCTAGTGCAGAGAGGTGAGGACAGGACAGCAGTGAGTGTAAAATGTGTCTGTGCTGTTTGGTATGCCTGTGTGTAGGGTATTTTGCAGCTTGGAAAAAGTACTGATAGCAGCATTATTATATTTTTTAATAAGTTTTCAAAATATTCTGAAATACTTTCTAATGGAAATATTTCTGCAGTTGTCAGCCTAATACATTATAGGGCCCATGGAGAAATGTTATCCAGGGAAACCCTGAAGAGCTCCACAGTTGCCTGCTCTCATAGGTGTTGATTCATATTCATGACTGAAGTGCTGTATTATTTCTTGAATATTCCCAGCATCTTATTCTGTCATGTCAGGTTTGTTTCTGGACTGCACAGATTAGATCAAATCTAATTTTCATTAGATTTTAAGGGTCTCATTTTGAGATACAAAGTGTTATTCACATAGGAGTTCAACCTGGGTTTGTAAAGGAATCAACCCAGTAAAATATTGCTTCCAGGTTATAGGCAGCATCTGCTGCACAACCATTTTTACTCTCCTATTCCCACTAATGTTTCTGCCATTACAGCCCTGGGATGGCCAAGCCAGACCAGACTGAATGGACCTCAGTCTGGGGCCTTCTCACCCTTCCCCTTCCTTTTATTATTCTAATAATAATCTTTGAAAACCATGTTTGGGAGTTTCTACTGGAGGTTTAACTGGAAATACAAATGACAAATGATGTACAGGACATTGATGGGGGACAGAGCAAGGAAAAAAATAGACCATGAGTGCAGAGTAGGGGATGCAAAAGAAGTAGTAGTGAAATAGTAGAACAAAATTGGTTTTGTTAAGATAAATACTGATGCTTACTTTTATCAGTTTTTTTTTAGTACTAAAATGCACACCTTGTTTTAAAAGAATGCATTTTTGTCAAACACCCAGGTCTGGAAAATGTATTCTAGAAAAACCTGGAAGTATGGACATTTATTGCTATAAGACAAACATACAGCAAGAAACTCAAAGATAATTGAGTATACTAATGAAAGAGACGAAACAAATGAAAATAATAGAATTTTTCAAGACCCTAGGGTTCTTTCTTAATGAAGTAATATGATTGCAAGTAGAATAAGTGCTAAATTTCTCCATATAATTATTTAACTTCAGTCACATAAAAGGTTTGCCTGATATTTGACTTCTTAGAGTGAATAAACAGGTCTCTATTTGAACAAGAGGTCCTTGGTATTTCTTGGAACATATTTTTACCCAAAGTCATTGTTTCCAGGTATAACGGATTCACATGATGTCACATCACTGTGCTCATTCTTTTTCAGCATCTGCAATTCAGTGTCTGGATCTGCCTTTTTGGGTCCTTTAGCAATTCAGAAGTAGTTTTGCCTTGTTCTAGGAAGCTCTTAGACATCTGTGCAATTGGCATGGGTGGGGTAGTTGGGTTTTTTGAAGTCTATAGAGTCAGGCATAATTTTGCAGCCATGTACATTAATCTGTTCTTGATTTTGAAAGCTGTGACTGAGTGGGCAGTTTTCACCATAATGCTTGAAAGGAATCAACAATTAAAATCATCATTTACTAGACCAAGTTTTGTTTTTGTTTTTTTTTTATTTTTAGGAATGAGATTTTCCAGTTATCAGAGTAAACTGATTAGAGCCTTTAAAAATGAAAAATTTACAAACAGGTCCACTTTAGAGGACTAAAACTTGTACGTAATAAGTAAAATCAGAATGTATTCCTTCTACTCTTAGCAAAAAATTCAGTGTAACTGGTGAGTATCAGTGTAAAAGAAAAATGTAACAGTTATGCATTCAGTGTAGTAGCATTCCTTATTTATACTATTGTCGAGTTAATAATATAATGGCCAACATTATTAATAACTATGATGGCCAACAATCTGCATGATGTGTGGTACTAGGAAGAAAAGCAGAATTATTTTAGGTTGGTTTCCAGAGGATTGTTTTGGGGTTTTGATGTTTGGAGTTTTTTTCCCCTGCATGCATTGAAGCAGGCTATGTAATAATAACAATGAAATAATAAAAAAATGAGTGACAGTAATTTTAATTTATTTCTATGGCTTTTATTATTTACTTAATATTCCATGGTATATTGTGGGACTTCTATGTCAGTGCTATCATTTAGAAATATGCTGTTTATCAGCTAGAGATGTTTATAAGGCTATTTTTAAAAGAATCTTTCTAGAGGGTTAAACTTTGAGCTAATTGTGTGTACAATGTAGTGATCTGGCTCCCCCTAGTGTAATGAAAAATCCCCCAAAGATTTAATCGAGTATTTAATGGATTAATAAAATGGGAAAATGTATTTTTGTGAGACATATAAAATAACAAACTTGTTCCAGTGGAAAAACATTACAGCAAGGAAAGGAACAAAAAAATGCATTTTTTTTCTGAGTAATTTTTACAGCAGTTTTTTGAGTGAAATGAAATATGTTGTGTTTCTAAAATAAATTTTTCATAAATTTGTTGATAGGAAATAAAGCATGAGATACATTTCTTCAAACACTAGAACGTGTTACCGAGTTCTGGAAATGACTGCAAATTTGCCAACTTCCTGTCCTCTTGGGAGAAGATTTGTGTCAAACAGAAATGTTTAGAGCAGCTCTTTCTAAAATGAACGTGTTTGGTGAAATCCTCTTTCTTTTTGTAGCTGTTGCACTCTATGCATCTAATGAAATCATAAACGGAAAATTATAGCTTCATTCGAGGGAATGTGAAGCCTTGCTCCAACAGATGGCATCAAAACACCGGGCTGAACTGTATGATTGCTGATTGTTAATTGCTTCTGTAAAACAATCCTTTTAAACAGAGTAATGCATTTTATCATACAGATTATAGTTCTATGCATTTTGGTTTTTCAATATGTGTTAACATTTTCTCCTCCAGTGTAAGATTTAGTGTTTGCATAATTATCGGATTAAACAACAGTGACTCATTTTTTTTAAAGAAATGAGGACAAGAAGATAGAGAATTATGAATCACAATTTCTGTTTATTCAGAAATGCTAAATTACTGTACAAGTATGAGCTTTTATTATGCACAAAACAAACGGAGCAAGATGCCCTGAAGTGCAATAACAGTTACCTAGTCCAGCATTCTTCACTCGAGAAACTCCCCATGACGTTAGTGGGAGCCTTTGCTGTGTGAGGAAAGCAGAGTGCAAAAAGATACTGTACAATATTCATTAATCATTATGAAATCAATACCCCTGATTATCCATTTGTATTGTTCTTGCACCGTAAGGGCTGAATATTTTACGCAAAGCTAAATGAACAGGGGAACTCTCCGGTGAGTCCATCAGTAGCGATGTGAGGAATTACATGAGTTTGTTTCGTGGAGTTGTTCTCCTGTTTCTAATGTAGTCAGCCCGAGAGTGTTGCACAGATAGCAGGCTCATGTTTGAGGAGGCTGGAGCCTTGCACCTTCCTGGTGCTGTCTGCCCTTGAGCCAGAGGAGTTGTGTGGTTCTGCTGGAGGATTTTATCCCATTTGCCAGGTGTGATCCAGGCTGGGGTGTGCTATTTGCTTATCCAGGACTCTTGTGACCTCGCCTGGGTGAGTGCTGCTTTTTGCCTCAGTGTAATAGAGGTAGCCAGAACGAGAGAAAATCAGGCTTGGAAAATAAATTAAGAAATAGCTGTGCATACTTTCAGGACTGGTGCTCCAGACTGTCTTTTGTTGCAATATTATATTATTATATGTTCTACAATGCCTATTATACATAGAATGTGTAATTATATTAATGTCATAACTATATTGTAATCAGCATGCAGCTGGATGCTAAATGGAATATCAGGCCTACAATAACGTGCCATTAATTGGCCTTCGTGGCAACCTGTGACAAAAAGGGAAGTGTGATGGTTGTGTCCTGCAAAATGCTTTAGCTCAGTGGATCAACAGGGGCTGTGGTAGAAAGAAACATTCTTAATGTTGAAATGCTACTGGTTTATGTTTCTGGTTTGGGTGAAATAGAAGTGGAAAGAATTTTCCTCTTCTACAGTGAAGTTGTCTGTGGGCAGCAGATTCATGATCTAATGGTTCTAGAAAGGTGGGAAAATGCAAATCTGTCCATTGACCTTCATCCTCTGCTAGCACATCCTAATGATCTTTGTGCAGAGCAGTAAATGGACAGCAGACAATTCCTGTGGAGTTTTAGTATCTTTAGCTTATTTGAAAGTGTTTGTGACATCAGGAAATACCTGGCTGCATTAATGAATAAATATAAGTTTGCCTGTCCTTAGCAGTCTAAAGATAATTTGTCTGAACAGTTTAGGGACTGGTATGGAAGGCTGAGTGACATGGGTGTGCCAGGGATATGGTTCAACCAACTCCTCATTCCTTCCTTAAGTTACTCCTGAAATGGCACCGGAAATTGAAGCCACTTGAAGAGAGTCAATAAGCTGGAAGCAGTAAGTTTGTCTAGACCAATTTAGGAAGTCCTTTATCTGTTCCTGGAGTATATTTGAGTACCCTACAAAAGCTTTTTCCATAATACTAGAAGAGAACAATGAAAAAGAGGGAATTCTTCAACACCCTCTTGTTGTAAAATACATCTATATTTTACCAGAAGACACTGCAACTGGGTAAACTGAGGCAAGGGCTAATGGCTTGGTTTTCAAGAGGGTTTAATTCCTACATCTTTCATTGAAATGGAATTGCTCAGTGACAGGAGAGCAAAATGTATCTATATGGCTATGAGAATACAGCAGTCTCTAATCTGGGTCTTGTGCTTTTATTTTAGTGCCATCATTCATTTATCTAAGAATTTTACTTACAAACCTTTCATTCTACCATGTAATGCAGCATAAATCCTTACAGAGGATTTGTTGCTTTCCAGGTAGTGTGGAATGGGCCACAATCAGCTTCATGCCAATGAAGTAGAGACTGGATTAGCCAGTGTAACTGTCCTCTAAGGGAGCAGCTGTCCTTGGAGTTGGCTGGTGCATTAATAAGAATGTTTATGAATAAGCATGTGTATGAAGTTAAATGTCTGAATCTTTTATAAGAAATCTGGTTTTGAAAGGTTGAAGAATGAGTAGATACTAAGCAGCATTTCTGAAGTCAGACCATATACTGTGGTGAAAGAGTAAGGATCTTGTAGTCAAAACTAAAAATGGTGGGAATAAAAACAAACCCAAATTAAGCTGCATTCTATTTTCACATTCTAAAGATGGAAAACTGTTTATTCAGGCATAGAACCTGTTGTAGACTGACACTGACTGTGTTTATATATTGCATATATATTCATTTGTAGGGCCATCTGTTGCCACATCCATAATACCTATGTGTACCTGGTGGAGATAGTTAAGTTGATGTTGGCTGAATTGTCAAAATTAAAAAAAAAAAGAAATTAAAACTATCCAACAATGCCACAAAGAAATTAATGACTTGCCCCTGGTGTTGCTTATGCTGGTAAAAGAGATGATAGCACAAGTGAAGGCTCTTTTATAATTTTTACACTTTTTAAAGCAAATTAATTATTTCATATGTAAAATCACAAAACTGTCATATTAAACAAGGTGTTACTAAATAATTTTGGATGCTCATTCAAAGTGGAATAATCTATTAGCATTGCAGAAAGGATTCATAATTAACGAGGCTGTAGAGGTAGGCCTGCCTGCTGGGCTGTAAAGAATTGTGGAAATAGGCTGTTCCACTGATTGTCATGAAAAGTGATTTTCCCAAGAAATACAGTATAAAATCAGAACTGTGGAAAATATGTATTGAAACTTGATAATATTTATAAAAGCGGTGAGATTTATTTCTTTTACTGGCTTTGATTAATTCAGAGCAGGTCTTCTCTGTACATCATGTTCCTGTGTTATGTTCCATGCATTATATACTGACAGTTTAAATCTGTCTTCAGTCTAGTGAGACTTCTCTAATTTAGGATCTTCAGTAAAATCAGTTTAATTTTTGCTTTTGATGAAGCTGAGATCACTGAGAAATTGGAAGAGGACAGAACAGAGGCTGAGAGTTGGTGTGTGGGGACCCAGGGAAGCTCCTTTCCTTCACTGAGGCAGTCCTTGTGCACTTCATGATGTGGCCAAGATAAGTGGTCTTGGCTTAGGAAATTAAAGACCAAAATTCTTTTTAATATTAATAATAATAACAACAATAATGACAACAGCTATATTCTACACTATTTTTATTCAGGAGGTATCCAGTGTTAGGGCTATCTTTCATTATGAAATTATTTTTGAGAAGTTAGGTTTTTTGTCTCTAATCTTTAGGGATTTGGGGGTTTCTTTTGTTTACTTTTTAAAAGCTGCCTTAATGAGGTTGTTTTATAGCATAATTTTCAGCCTTTCTTAAATAGTGTTAGCTAGACTATTCTTTTCCAATTTCCTATCTGTTAATGCAGCTTTTTTTTTTTTTCTTTTACCAAATTTTAACAGGACTCCATAGCACTGTTATTAGGATGTCACACACAAAAAAAAAATGCCAGTGATGTTTTGAGCGTGGGTTTTTCATTGTGTTTATTTTTAAATACATTTCATGAGGCTCCCTGGACAGAATCAAATAAATGAATCCTGCAAACATCTTCATTATGGTGTAGCCAGAAAAGAAAGGAAGCTGAATTAGGACTGTATTCTTAGCATAGTTCATAATAAGCGTTATCTTTATGACAAGCTTAAAGAACATAAATTGCTGAATCCCTAACAAAAAGCATTTGAAACAATTGGCTAATTAGGAAGGGGGGGAGAAAGAGCAATATTTGTTTTCCTTTGCAGTCTAGATAAATAACGCTTAACATGAATACATAACTTATTTTGAATGATCTGTTGTGTCAGTATCTGGCACGTCTTTTTCAGTGACAACAATTAAGGATACGTGTAAATGGAAATGCAGACTATCTGTCATTGTCCATTTCCTGGTAGTGAAGCATGCAGTCTGCCTCCCAGCAAGATCATTTTGCCAGGATGTGAGTGAGCTGGTCACAAAATGCATAGTTGATTATCTCATCGAAACACACTAATCCTGGCAAAGCTACCCACTATAGAGGACCCATTGTTTGTAATAGGTCAGTTGTTACATGGCTTTCAAACCTGACTTTGGATATACATTTTATATATTTACTTACTGAAGCAAAATGATATGTCACAATGAAATCCAAACTTGAGAGAAGAAGAAGATATATTAATCAGGATACTACTGGAAAAGAAAGGAAAATACACTCTCCAGAGAGAGGAGCTGAGGCAGCCACAAACACACATTATTTGGCTCAGTACAGGAATAACTGAAATTATATGGCCCAGACTACAGAAGAAATCTGACTGGATGATCTTAACAATGTCTTTGAATATTTAATTGAAGACAGAGTTCAGCCCAGAATGCATTTGAAGAACACTAATAAACATCTGTTATATAGTAATAATGGAATTAGATGATAGAGAAAATATCACAATTTGGTACTTCTTAAACTGAAGAAGCTGCGTTAAAAATTTGACAGCTTCTTCAGTGCTGCTATATTGGCAGCAAAGTAGAGGTTTCTAACGAAATGTTAAAAGCAATATGCACATTATGACTGCTATAATTTTTCTATCATAGGTTCAAAAGCCCCTGTATAAACCAAATAATTTCAAAATTAATTATAACTTAAAATTTTATGTTTTCCATGTAGCTGTTAGGGTATAAATGTGGAGAAAAAAATCTTTTTCAATTATAACATGAAAAAATATCAGCTATAAGTTAGAGAATACTGGAAGTAGATACTAAATTTTGGGTTCATTGTGAAGTTGTTTTGGATTATCCTTCCAGTACTTTCCAATTTGTAATAGTTCTCTTCCATGGATTCTTCGAAATTGTAACAGTTTCCTAACTAAATATATTTTATACATTTTCATCATTTAGGTTTGTGGTAACTAGGGGATGCTCACAAATACCTTTCTGAAGAAAATAAAAATATAAAAAGGGCTACATTATGTGAAAAATATTTATAGGGCAAAAGTGAAGAAATGTGGCAGGAGAAAAAAGTTTTGTAAAGTTCAAACAATATTCTTTAAATTTACATACTTTTGCATAACAAAAATCAGAAGTCTGTGGGTTTTCCTGTAGTTCGTGAAGCTCCAATAATCCTCACAGGGAGAAGCCGGCTTGCAGGACATCGTGAGCAACTTCCTCAAGGAGATGTGAGATAATAACAAACCCAAACCTGACCATGGAGTTTCAGCCCTGAATGGCCTCATCTCATACATGCGTCTTGTGAGCTTTCTCTGGAAGATCTTCCACTGGGGTTGTCTGGCGCCTTTGTCCAAGATCCTTCTCCCTCATGGTTTATTCCAGCTGGCTGTTCTGTGCTATGCCAGCACCATCTGAAATCTTGCGTAAATTCCAAATGGCCACACCCTACACAAACCAATGAGAATTTCTAAGGTCTAAAATTAAAGCAAAGTTTATCCTTATTAACACATATCAAGTCAAGGCCCTTCAGAGAAATTGGGACTGGACAATGGCTGTGTTTTTTTACTGGCATGTTCAGATCTCTCGAAACAATAAGAAACATACAATATACTCTGTGAATATCCTGAATGTCTTCAGCCCCCAGGCTTTTGTCTGGCCTGAGTGGTGCCTCTCCCCATGACGGGAAAAAGTCATGGTTGTCCAGGTCACCTCAGGGTGGGTGTAACTGTTGGACACAGTTCTGCATGGGGGCTGGAGATTCCAGCTTCAGGCTCATAAAGGGTGCCTTTCACTGCCTGGCTTATGTATGCTCTGTTTTGAATAAGAATGGACTGATAAACATGCTTATTACTTTCACAGCATCTTCTTTCTCAGGGTCTCTCCATACTTTATAAATTCAAATTAATAATCCTCACATTATAAATAACAAAACAAGAAGCTGATTCCAGATGTCTAGATGTGAAACTCTTAGGAAACTAGCTTGGTTTACTGTTGTGCTGTGATGCTGCCTCTCCATATCTCCACGTCCTTCGACACTTGTTGGCTAAACTCAGATTTGAAAGCAGAGTAGCAAATATGTGTATTCCTGGAAGTTTTTTGCAGGTTGGTGACAGGACAAACATGTTCAGGCTGATTTAAAAGCTGGGCAGATTGCAAGATTTCACAGCCTTTTGGGCAGTAAGTGGCCAGCCAGTGGACATGCTCTGCTTTCTACTTATAGTCATGTCGTGTTCTTTTCTACCTCCTGGGAATGCCCTTCAAGAGTCTGAGGGAGCTTGGATTGCCATAATGGAAGCCATCTGTAAGCAAAATAAAAATGAAGTCTTAAAGAAAAAATAAGTTGCTCCATGTGCAAGGAAACTACATAAATTACAGTGTACTTGCTGATGTGATGCTGAATACAATGTATGCCAAAATACCTGCTATTTCTAGGAAAGCTGTTATTCTGCTATGTGCTCCTAGTTTATTGATAATGCCACTTTTTCACATAAGTTTTAATCAATGGAAGTTAAACATTTCTAGTTAGACTCTATTTCCCAATAACCTAATTTTAAATAGGGATTAAAAAGGAAGAGACTCATTTTTATAGTAAAATCTTTCTCCCTAAAATGCCCCTATAGAGTAAGGTACTATCTTGTGAATAGGAGACAGTTTTCTCCAGAATGTTTTCAGAGTAACAATTTTGAAAGAAAAATGATATCTTCATTTTTTTCAATTTCACGCTATGTCTTCATGTTGCCTCACATTTTTAAATCAGTTCTTTCATAAAATTATTTCATAAAATAAATGGGGGGAAAAAAGGAACCCCATATTCCTGTTCTTGCTGTTGTGATAGAGACCGTGAAGGCTTTATTAGGTTGACCTGGGAAGTCAGCAGGAAATATATGGGAAATAAAGAGAAGTATCTCGTTAATGCTGTTGAAGTAATGAGCTATAAAGTTTACGTGTGGATGTTCACAGAACTACAGGGGCCTGACTTTGTTTGAAATTGGATGCATTCTATGTGTTCTCAGGGTATGTGCATTTGGTGTGATTTCAGCTTCCTGGTGTTGAAGTGGTTTGATGACAGTAAATTAAGCTAAAAACCCATTCTTATGTGTGTGATGAAATCTTGTCAAAAAGAAAATTCATTGGAAGGGAAGTGTGGCTGTTACTGAGAAATAACATGGATAGCTGGTCAATCCACATCTCCCAATCCATCATGACTTTTTAAGGAAGACCTTTCTTTATCTTCTCATGAGTTGTATAAATAAACTTTGGGGACATGTGAAGCTGTCTTTAGATGACCTTAATATAATTTAATTTGGCTGGATAATTTAAATGAAAACTAAACCAATATATTGAAAAACAGATTTAAAACAAAAAATTAAAAGCTTGCATAAAGTCCAAAGGATATGACTAAAGATGTAGACAACTTGAAGCTGTAAAATCAAGCAGTTTGAATTCTGGCCCTTATTGTAGTATCACATATGGAAAAGTCCTACTGAACTTGATAGAAAAGTAAAAAGTAATTAATTTTAAAAAATCAAATTATAGATAAACATTCAAGGCTTGTCATACTCGATAGGTACAGGACCATTTTAAGTCAATCTGTAATCAAAAGATTTTTATGTGACCCATTCTTTTCAAATTGAAACATATGAAGTTAGTAATGCCATAATATAGTTAGAGATTTGTTGTGCAACATGAGAAAAAGAGACAGCAGACTCTTTTTATTAATCCATATAGATTTGAATATAAAATTGTATTTTATTAGGTCATGCCTAATTTTCTCATTCTTAATTTTAACTATGAGGACTTCAGAAGAGAGACCTCCCAGCAGCTATAGGTACAGTATTATCTGTGGCCAGAGAAAAGATGGTTCCAGTGGAAGCTGGATTAGGCCAGCAGAAGTGCTGGCAGGTATTTTTTGCTCCAGGTTGGAAGTCTGTTACATAATACCAATTCCTGTGTTCGAACAGTCTCAGCAGTGATTTATGTGGTATGGGACTGTGTTCCTCAGGCTGTTGTTCTGCATATAGAGTTACAGTAGTAACTTTAGATAATGTCACATGCTGCGTAAATGCAACAAAATATTGCTGTACAAGCAAAGATTCACAAGCATAAGAACTCTGACAGTAACAGCATTATACCCTTTGCTAATAGAAAAGATTGTGGCTTTGCAGGTTTCCCCTGGAGCAGAAGCGTTCTGAGTTCCCTGGGTTGCTATTATGCAATGTGATGCATTTTCCAGTCAGCTTGGTGATTAAAGATGTCAAAAAGTATGTGTAGATAAGCAGGCTATTTCTGAAAGGTGAGTTGATTCCCACTTTCCTGGTTACGGAATGTCTGCTGATTCCAAAATGTATCTGGAAAGACCTGTGAGATCCAAATTAGCTGAAGGAGAATGGAAATAATGCTAATTTCTGGAGAAGGTCCTTCTCACTCCCCAGTTTGGCATGTAGTTCTTTAAAATCTCAGAATCATAGAATCATTTAGGTTGGAAAAGCGTCTGGTAAAATAACTCTTTCATGAAGGTTATTCTTAATAGGAAGTTTTTTCCAGGAAAAAAAAATTCTGGCCAGTTGTCAGCACAAAATCTGTTTCAGAATATGTATTAGAGCTCTCCAAAATTTTCTGCATTATTTTCCCCTGTCATCTGTGTAATAGTCCCTTAGAGTTAGTTGAGAGATGTTAAAAAAGCAGGTTTTTTCTCTTTAATTGATATCAAGTTCAGCTCACTAATTAGTGAAAATAGAATTTCTTTTGATAAAATGCTATTTGAAATAAACACTATTAAACAGATTTATAGATTTTATACTCTTGTAGGAAAAGAAACAGAACTACATTCACATCCAAGATCCTAAAGCCTTTATGCTGATAGATTCAGTGATGCTCTGTCTTCATGAGTTTACAGCCAATTTATTAGTTGGATCCGAAGGATCAGGAGCAAATTTGTCAAGGCAAAAGTTCTGCAGGTTGTTCTCTACTGGAGCAAAAGTTTCTGATTTGGCATTGATTCACCATACTTACAGCCCTGGTACTAGGATGCAATGCTCTGCTGCAGGAATTAATGTCTGGAATTGCTGAATGCAGGATCTGTATATGAAGAAACATTCCTGTTTGGTTTTTTTTTTTTCCTTTTTCTTCGTCACTGTGTGTAGCATATTGTCAATAGAATGACAATCCTGCATCTATTTCTGGGAATTGTTGGGGCACATCCAAACCACAGTGTGTACGTTTAGGGTTATGCAGTTGTACAGTAGCTTTTATGGGAGATCAATGAGGCTAAAAGCTATTCCTATGAGAAACATTATCTACTTTGCTGCTTATGCTGTGTATGAGACACCAGCTTGTTCTGGCTGCAGCAGCGCCAGTAAATGCTTTCTGGCTGGCTGCTGCTTGAACATCTGGTCTAACCTGTGAATTGCACTGTTTGGCCAAACTCTGCTGTCCAACCCCTGAGGCACTAATTCCCCGTGTGTCTCCCGAGGAAGATGATGTATTTCCTGAGGCCAGGGGCAGCGGCAGTAGACCAGTGCAGTAACGAGAAAAGGCAGGTTGGTGAGCAGTGCTTTTCCAGCTGCTCTGAAGCAACAGGAAGTATCTATGTGAAGCAGTCCATACACATTGGCTGAAGCCATGAAACCTTAAATTGGAATAAAAGAACTGGCAATTATGCCATTGAAGTTACAATAAGTTTTTTGTTCTACTAAATAGCATTATTGCTGTTAACTGTACACTGAGTGCATGGTAACTGTATACTGCCTATGGTAATTGTTGAGGGTTCTGATAGTGTGAAAGGAGAACAGAATTTTGGAAAATTCTGATCTATTTTATCAGCAGCTGCTTTTGAAAGATTTAGAAGGCTTGGTGACTTCTCCAGAAGGGTTTGAGATAACACAGGATCTACCAGTATCATAGTTGGAAGCCTCATATATGACATCAACTAATAACAGCTCAGATTTGAATAGAAATTAATTGTGTTCAGAGTAAGGGTAAAAATGAGCTAGAAACTCTATTGCACTCTGCTGATGAGAGAGAGAAAAAATACAGATATGCTGAGGTACAAAGAAAGGGGAGACTGAGACTTGCTTGGGGCTTCCTCCAGTAAGCCAAAGGACCTTAAAAGTCTTTCACAGAGATAGGACCCACCATGCACAAAGGTACATATGGAAAGCTGGGGAAGAGATTTAATGTGCTTGTGCCAGTTTTCTGTCCCCCTGAGTTTCTGTCTGACAGTAACTGTACAGACAAGAAAAAGAGAATATTGGCAGTTTTATGGCGGTAATGATCTTGCAATGGTGTTGATAGTGAATGTTCCAGCAATGTGCTATGAATCCAGCATTTCCATTTTTCAGACTAATGTTCCAGGTCAAAGTTTTCAAGAGCCTGAATTCACTGTTATTTGGCATTAAACTTCTTTTACATCTGTTTTTTCTACATATTTAAATAATTGGGTGTGCATGCTGTAAATTTAGAAACCCTTCAAATCTGTAGGTGCCTGCATCTGTATCAGTGTGTGTGTATCAGAGAATGTTTAATGGGTCTATAATTGAATCAAAGTAGTAAGAGACTTTTTAAAAATATTGCTTAGTGTTTCTGTACTAATGGGATAAACGTCATATTTTAACTATTGCTCTGTATCAAATCTATTATGCACAGTATTCAATAATTCCCCAAATCTTGATTTACCCAATTGAAAGTGACCCTGGGCATAAATTCTAAGCAGAGGAAAGCTCTGATTCCTTGATCTTTGGCACTCTTTTGTTGAAACAGAACATGGTGTCTTAAATCAGCAGAATAATTTAGGAATGGTAGATACTGAAACAACTAATTTTTCTTTCCTGTAATCTGCATAGACTTCAAAATGCCTACAAAGCACAAAGTGCCAGTTCATATAATTTGTTGGCAAGGATAAAAAGAAGAAAGGAAATGATTTCCTGAGCGTGTGAATCAGCCCAGCTTTAACAGATATTTTTCTGTCATGTGCAGCCTGAGGGCTTATGCCTATCTGAGCTTTATTTGACAATTACCACTTGCCAGCATAATTAAATGATAATTTATAAATACTGAGAGAGCATTATGGGGAAGAGCAAATAGGTGCTTATCAGGACATTGAATAAACTTGATCTGCCTC
Source organism: Eopsaltria australis (assembly GCA_034509425.1). Taxonomy (NCBI): domain Eukaryota; kingdom Metazoa; phylum Chordata; class Aves; order Passeriformes; family Petroicidae; genus Eopsaltria; species Eopsaltria australis. Next base: position 2,598,754 of record JAVTVJ010000211.1, on the reverse strand, counting down.
ACTGGCAATTTTCATCTCTTATCTAGGTTGTTAACTGGTCTCTTTTTTTTTTTTTTCTCCCTGTTTTGTTTTGTTTAGGTTTGATAGCTGTTAGATTGATTGTATCTACCTGCCTGTATTTTTTTTTTTTCATATTCCTGGCATTATTTTTTTTCTCCTACTCTTTTGCCATCAATATTTTGTAAAATAGCAAATAGTAACATACACGTCATGGGTATGTGTGCTAGTGTGAGAATGAAAAGAAAATCTGCACAATACATGTTTTTTAGAGTTTTCATTATGTTCCTGATGTAAATCTCATGCTCTTGTTTATTTATTTGTACATGTGTTGACTTTTGAGTAAGAGGACGGCTCCAATATTACAGTCAGTGGTGGATGATAGTTGTGAGAAAAGCTTCTCCATGGCCCTTCTTAGATAAAAATGATACTAAAAAGGCATCACCAAAATTCTCACTCATGATGGATATAAAAAAAAAAATACCAAGCAAAGATTGCTAAAGATTTGAGGTCTTTTGTGCCATCAATGTTTCATTTTGAGGTTCTTGAGCCATTATAAACAGTGGTGCCATTTCACACAGAGCTGTGTTGGAATATGAGTGGAAACACAGATTGGTGCTGGACAATCTAGATAAGGAAGTGCAAGAAAAATCCTCTATTTGAATGGAAACAAATCAGTTGAATGGCAAAAAATTGAATTTCCACGCCTTTTGAAAAGCATGTACAAGGAAGAGAAGGGGGTGGGGAAAGCAAGACACATTAGTGGGTCACCAGGAGATTGAGTTTTTGAGCCATCATGAAATTAAATAATTTCAGGAACTTCTGATTGGAGTTACAGTCATTTGAGTGAACAGTTAAGCCACCCTTGTACCAGAGAATGAAAAAATAAAGGGCTTCTATGTTTAAGGTTGTCGATTTCTTAAATTATTCAGCATTTACTGCTTATAAATAATAATTATTTGCTTTTTCCCCTCCAGAGCTGAAAATTATCTTTCATATTCAAATATTTAAATATACTGTGCTGCAGTTGGGGCACAAAAATTCCTAATGTCAGAACAGATTTTTGTACAAGGAATAATTTGAAAGTGGGGGATTAGTTTCCACCTTTTGAAACACAGTGCTTTCCGTAATCTTCAAACATTATTTAGGATAATGGAAGCCATCATCCTAGTTCTCAAATGTTAGCACTTCCATTAGAATTTGCTGCTACCTCTTATTTTTTTATATTAAAATACAAGGCTTAAAAGGTATTATCTTACTAAAGGAGGGCAATTGTAGAGATGATTTGATTGAATAAAGGAAAAAGCTGTACGGGCCTTTTAAGATCAAGGATGTATTGATGGAAAGCTATCATTAGAGACAATTAATGTTCTCCAAGGGAAGAAATTGATTATGGACAGAGATGGACCCTAAGGAGCAGATATGTCTTAATGCTCCAGGGCCTTAAGGATTATACATTCCATTCACAGCATCTGGTTTTTAACCCTTTGTGAGGGCTGGAGTAGGATCTAACACTTAAGAAAACTCTCAGTGTTTAATTGGGGAGTCTGTGTGTTTGGTGCCTGGCTGACACAGGCTATTCCTTTAAGCTGTTTTAACTTTTTGCAGGTATCATTTTGCCTAATAAAGCGTCAGACTTTATACATGCAATATGTAGCTTTGGATCATTTTAAGCAGGAGGAACACAGTCCTGGTGTGCCAGGAAACTAGGCATGAAGTAAAAATTTTCAACATTACAGTGCTATGGAAAGTGTATTCTATGTCTGAGAATACTTTCTATTGTCTGAGGGTCACTCTTAACAAGACTTTTTTTTATTTATTCTTTTTAAAATTTAGTATAAATTGTATTCCAGTGTGGACTTGAGTTAGAGCTCTAAGTCTGGATTCAGATACCAGCTATTGCCATTCTGAGTCTGAGGAAAATTACTGATAAAGCAGCCTCAGAACTGTTGCTGTGAGTTGCAGAGCCAATTCACAGATGGGCTGTTTTATCATGTTGGTTTTCTTTGGCTTACTTCTCAATGAAGGCAAATATTTGGCATATTTGCTCATGTTTGTTTTTTAACTGGCTAAAATACAAATGCCTAGAAGTGAGCAGCACAATATTTTCCCAGCACCTCTGAGAGCTCAGCCCAATCGCAGCATATTGCAGCAATGCTGTGCCAAAATCATTCCTGCCACATCTTCTCCTCTTTAGCAGAGCTGGGGGCATTTGTGCCTTCCCTTCCTGTAGCAAGCAGATTCCTGCCTGTGCCGTTCCAGCAGACCCATGGGGAGAGGACATAACAGTGGTTTGGTTTGTCTTCAATGCTGCAAACTCATTGGCCTTCCCTTCAGATTTTTTTTTTTTTTTTTGCTATTCTCAAGAAAGGAAGTCTAATCTTATCATAAGGTTGAAATTTTGCAGAGAAAGCAAGGAAATGCTTTTTACATCTCAGCATTTCAGACTTGCTTAGAACTAAAGTAGTATGGCTAAAACCTACTGCATCATATTTGTAACACAGGCTGAGAAATTACATTTTTCTATAGCTTTGATTTTTTTGATTATATATTTTGGTGTGTAGTAGTTTGATCACTCATAAAATTGTATTACTTGCTTTTAATATGCTCCATCACATCTTTTTGATATGCAGTTAATCGAGCTTAGTTTTTGGAGAGATTTCTAGTTGATTTTGTGACTTACCTTTATTTCAGCTGACCAAAGTAATTGTCACATATTGTACTGGAAATTTATATATAAAAAAAAGACTTGATAAATTGCACAGAAATACACCTTTTTTCCCCTGAAAATATATGTGTAGATTGTTGATAGTGTGCTGCCCTGAAAAGCAGTGTATAGGGTTCAATGAATAATAGTGTGATACCTTAAACAGCCAAAAATAATGATACTATAATTAGTAGTGCAAGTCCAACGTTTATTCAGATAAATAGGTGAGTCCTATTGTGTGACAGAATGTATAGGAAGCACCCCTTTGGAGACCAAGTATAACATGCTTGGCAGGACTAAGGAGGTTAAAATAAGAGACAGAAATAAACAAAAAGAGAGCTCAGAAATACAAGTGAGGAGGCCCAGGGGGGAAAGGGTGATTCCAGAGAGAATCGATCCTTATTCTGCATGCTGATATTTTCAAAAATTGTTTGATACCATATTTAAATAACTACTATTTGGAAGATAGAATCCTTTCTCTCTCCCTTTCACCCCCGTGCTTTTCTTTCTGTGCATCAGTAGGGAAATACCCAAATCACAAGACAGTGAGAGAATGAGGATGTAAGTGAATGTTAAATACACTGGGCAGAATCAGCTTTCACCTGTTTTGTTTTCTTTTTTTTTTCCCCCAAGCTGTGAGCACTCTTTAATTACAAGGTTAAAAAAAATCCCACACATTTGAGACTGATAACATATGTTGTTGTCAGCATGTATTTAGCACCTGCAGAAATGAACATGGAAAATGTGACAGCCCATAGGTAGAACACCCACTGCGCTGGCTGGGGGGACTGTCAACAAATTTTACTTTGTTAATTTTTTCTTATTTTCGAAAAAATCCAAGGAAATAAGCTTAATAGCACAGGTGTTCTGAGCACCATAGGAGGATGTAATGGGAAAGAGGCAGTAACCCTTTTTAATGAAAGCCTTTGCCCACACTAATATGACTGAAAAGCGCTGCCTTTTTATTACAAATTAAAATCACAAGACGAAATCCTACAGATGTTTATTAGTAAATTTTTCAGGAGTGTTGCCACTGTGACCCTGCTTATATTCCTTTTGCATATCTTTGCTCTTTCAAGCCCCTTTTCCTCTTTGTTTTTATTTCTCATTTTAATCTTCTTGCACAACCCAAGCACATTATCGAGATTACTCAGTGAGGAGGCAGGCGCTGGGGTGAGGCTTTGTGGGATTGGGTCCCTGGTGATTATGATCCTATTGCTTCTCCAGGGAAGTGTAGCTCCTGCAAGGGACACAGATGTTTCTCCTGTGTGGATTTGCCAGCAGGTGTTGCTGTGTAACTTGTCACCCTCCCTGCTCAGATGGTGAAAGCTCATTCCCCAAGCTATGATACCAACTGTCCTGTAACCTCCTGGACTATTCTTCTAATAAAGTCCCTCACATATAACAGATGCACTATGTGTTGGAGAAAAAATGTAGGTGTGTTTGAAATTTAATTTTTAGTTTATCCACAGAACTGTTATATCTTTATTCAGGCTAAAATTGAACATGGCTTTTGTGAGGGGGAAGTATTGAAAAGAATTGTAGAATTAATGTTGGACAGCATCTGTTTTAATGATATTTCTACTGGTAATTGGTTTTATATGTATTACAGCAGGGTTCAGAGATTCTGGTCTCCCACTGATTTGATGCTCTTTCTATCAGATATCTATATCTGGATAGGGAACGAGGGCCTGCAGTCCAAACGCTTGCAGTTAAGAGTGTAATCTTGCACCAAATCTAATGGACACACCTTTTCTTAGAAGTACTGGGGTTAAGTTGATGGTATAAAAATTTCTCTTTGAAAATATCTTCAACTGCACAATTCCTGTGCAAACAACCATGTAACCTGTGGGCTCTACCTCAGCTCTGTGTCAGCAGGACCATCTGTGCAAACAGCACAGCTTGTTCAGCCTTCCTGCCTGGTCTCTGCCTGGATTGCCAAAAAGGAATGCACTTGTATTCACTGGTCATTTTTGTCCACTAGACTGGGACAGAGAACATCAACTTAAGTTGTTGAGCTATCACCGTAATTTCTTGGTTTTTAAGTGTTTGGTCAGTGAGTATTTAAAAATAAACCAAACAAACTATAATGTTTATGTGACTCTGCACGGGGGTTTTCTGCCAGTATGTTTTGATAGTGTTTGGTTTTGACTTACTCTTGCACTCACATTCATGCAGACACAGGAAGAAGATACAGTTTTAATCTATATAGTTAGATAGAGGCAAAGAGAAACCTTTTCCTCCTTTGTGTAGGAGGTGGAGTCAGAGCCTGCAGGTGTTTCCTGTATGTGGTGTTTTTCAAGAGAGCCAAGGGTTTTCCTTTCCCCTTTACAGTTTTCCCTGGACGTTGGTGCTAGGACACCTCACTCCTAATGGATATTTGAGTCCTACTTACTCTTGAGATTCAGTCTGGTGCCTGGTGTGTTTCTGAAAGATCTTGGAAGCAGCTGGAGTCTCCTCAGGGTTGAAGGAGGCTCTGAGCTGTGTGTCACAAAGCTGGGTGCTGCCTGGAGAGAGCTTGTAACCAGCACAATGAAGCAGATGTGTCACCTCTGGGATGGAAGCTGAGATGCCAGCGGCCGATGGGAATGTGCTATCCCTGATACAAACCCAGCCAGGCAGGAGTGAGGAAGCCTCTTGGTGTTTCATTTGATGAGTTGTCTGACTGTTCTGTGCAAGCTCTAGGTGAGGGACAGAATTGAAATTTTGTCAGCTTTTCTCTTTCTCAGACCAGCTCTTCATCTTTTAATTCCAAGTGCATATCCTTCTTAAAGTTAATTGCTTTGGAGAATGACTTCCAGCTGGAATGATAAATTGGACTACTTTTTTTTTTCTTCCTCTGTTAGCAGTATATATTGTAGCGTAATATACCAAATTCAGGACAAAAGAGCAGCTTTGGCAACTCTGATGCTCCAGGGTTCTTCTAGGAAAAAAAGAAGAGACTTAAAAATTTGAATTGAACTTACAGTGCTGAAAAAACCCTGCAGTAGTGAATCCCTAAAAGCTGTGTGTCGTTTATTGGTATTGAGCTAAGTAAGTTAATATTTTGGGTAATACAAAGTTAATGTATAAGGCATTACTTTAAAGAGAAACACAAGCAAGTTTATAGAAGCTTTTTGCTGTGGTGTTAACTGTGACTCCAGTCTGACTCATACCTATTCAGGAAGTGCAGAAAACATTACTAATGAATATGGAATACATAAGGTCATATTTCATATATTCAAAATAGTCTGTGAGTGCACAGTGTTTCCTACCACACAAGTAGGCAGGATGGCTGAAGCTGCCTGAGCATTGGCAGCAGCCCCCAAGCCAGAGGCATGACAGCTTAAACTCTGTAAAAAAGGAAAATATATTTAACAGTCTACCACCAGCAGTGGAAAACATAACAAAGTAAAACCTGTCACTGCCCTTGGGAGCAGCTGTGGGGTGGAGGAACCAAGGGCTGTGTTTGGGAGAGGCTCGTGCGGTTGGGGCAGCCCCGGGAAAGGCGCGTTTGGCACCGTGGAGCGGAGGTCAGGCACAGCTTTGCCGGGCTCCCAGAGGGGCTATCAGTGTAACGAGGATCTGTTTGCAGTAATCGGTGGCAGCGCTGACAGAATGTTCCAAACCATCTGCTCGAGGGGATGGCGTTAACTCTATCAAATCCTCGTGTTTTAAGAATGCTGATCTCCGGACCCAGGAGGATTGGTGACAGGGAGTTCTTGCCAGGCCTGCATTAGGCTGCCTTCATCTCATCACCAAATACACTAATGCCCCCTAGACAAGATGCTAAATATGTGTGAAATTAGAGAAGCGGAATTATGGAACGGAGGAATAAAACACAGAAATTTTCCTATGTTCTGTTGGTGGTTTTTTTAGTTAAAATATGGATATTTCCTTCATCATGCAAACATACTTTTGAAAAAAATCAACCATCATTCGCTACAGAGACAAAGACAATGCTGTGTTTTACCTTTCCTGATAAAGTGACTGAAATATATATACAGGCCTTTTAGTAACCCTGTTGCACCTCTGAGTTTAGAAGAAGTTACTGGCTTTGGGAAAATTGTTTCATTTTTAGCAAATACTGAGCTGGTTAGCAGCTTTACACAGAATATGCTAATAGTCTTAACAGCATATTAAGAAAGAGCTGATATTTTGCCCTGAGTGTTAAGGGCAAAGAACATTACCTTGAAAAGTAAAGAAATGAATCAGTGCAAGGTTTCAGGAGATATGTAAAGTATTTCAATCATTATAGAGAAGGAATCTTGCACACAGGGTTGCTCCCAAGGGTTAGGGTTAGTCTAGTGATACTGATGTGCCTTGGCTTCTTTTGTTGCCAGTGGGAAGGGGGTGAGAGGCTCCTCCAGGACATCTCTAGAAGAGCACAACTTCTGCCTTTTCCCACAGCTAGTGTGTGTAGGAGATCAGCCTTTGTGAATACTTTCCTCCTCTTAGGCATGCGAGTCATCCCCCTGGCATCTTTGTAGTATTGGGAGACACAGATTGTGTTTGGATTACCTGGCAAGCATGGGGAGGGGGTGCAGCCCCTGGGAGCAGAGGTCAGGAGCTGCCCCCAGCTCCAGCTGATTTCAGAATGGACTCATGGCAGGTCAGAGTCCACCTAGGATACTGGGGATGCCTCTGTGAAAACACATTTAAGAGGGGGTAACAAACTGCCCAACAGGTGATATGTAACGTATTTCTGAATATGTTGGGTCAGAATATGGTCCTGCTCCACACAGTCCAGCACTGTGTGCCCACTGCCACTTGGCAGCATGAAGGAAAAGAATGTGTGGTATAGATGAGGTGTATGTGACTTTTCCCATGATATTCACCTTTGAGTGACAAGCAGTTGAGGTACTGTATCCAGACTGTTGTATTTAATAGCTGGCACCTCTCAGGATTGCATCAAGTCACTTTTCCCTTTTGAAAATCAGATCTTAGTTGTATGATTTGATTAGTTAGACTGATAGTATACGTTCTTTGTGTGTTTACAAGCTGATACCTGATATTTTCGTAAAAAGCGCGTTTGTTTTTTTTGTGCTGTGAGAAACAGTGACTGATAGAGCTCTCCCCTAAGATTTGAGACCATACTGATCTCAGTGAGGCCAAGATGTTCCAGACAGAAGCTGCTTTATGTGTTTGTTCATCTGTGTTGCTGTTCTCCACACTGCCATCCGTACCCCCTGTGAAGGGTGGTCAAGATGTGGGTACACATTGGTTTCATGTAGTAGCATAATTATATTCTTTCACATTCCTTTGCTAGCAATTGCTAATATTATTTGCCTTTTTACTGGTAGTTGAACTCTGAATTGAAAACTAGAGTACAATTCAGCAATTTCATGTTTCAGTTTCTTTTAAGCTCTTGGTTGAACTGTGTCATTCTAGAAACTTGCTACTGTTTATTTTAGCAGTTTCTTCTAAAATTCTGTCTTCCAGCACTTGTTCTGACTTTAAGCAGGAAAGCAGCTAATAATGGGGTTGCTATTGGCTTATCAGACATGTCTTCCAGAGGCAGTAGTTTCTCATTTTTATAGGATCTGATTACTGGAAAACAGTTTTCTCATTTTTGTTTGTTTTTCTGAGAATGTAACAGTTTCATTCATAGGTTTCTCAAATAATAATAGAATTAGAAATTTGAAATAGCAACTGGTTTAAGTTCTGAAAATATTTCGGAGAATTTCAAAACTATTTTAGCTTTGTTCTCCTTAATTTTCTAAGATTTTGCCCTAAGGTGTAGCTCTATGGCAGCTGCAGAATTTCAGGTTTCAAAGTGAGCGGTCCAAGCACCAGTAAACGTCCAAATGCATGTAGTGATGATACAAGGGAGAAGCTTTAGAATTTGTTTTAAAGGCTCACTGGGTGCCACAATGCCCGTATAGTTATTTGGCATCTTGAAAGTTATTTTAGCAACTCTGAGCGCTGTGGGATATGCCAGAGTACACTACACACACACACAAAAAAAAAAAAAAAAAAAAAAGAGGGGTATTGCAAAATGAGTAAATAATTAAAATTTTCTCCTTGGCCCCAACTGTAGGTAAATTTAGGTTCCTTTGGGATTTAAGTCTCTGAGACTTGTGAGTTCTGTTTGTTATCATGACCTGGTATAGATTCAAGAAAATATTGCTATTTTTTCTTTCCCATTCTTGTGAGAACAGTTAATCTAAAATGTTCTATCATTATTGGAGGACATCGGGTGTATGTAGCAGGTCTTTTCTCTTCTCAGAGACAAGGATAGGGGAGGTGCTGACACCTAGGAAAAACAATAGGTGAACTTGTGGGTTGTGCTACCTGAATTCAGTGATACTGATGTGCTAAACATTTCTTGTGGCATGCAAATTGTCATTCCAGCGTGCTGCGATCAAGTATGTCAGAATAAGACTTGTTATTATCTTTTGAACATGTTTTTTCTCCTAATCTGAAAAAAAACGCAATAGTGACAAGTAGGAAATTCAATGTCATTTATTTTGTTGGGTTGTTTTTTTTTTTTTTTATTTGGGAGGAGACAAAAAAAGAGAGGGAGATTTGTGTGTTTTAGTGAGGGAAGTGCTTGAGGGCTTTTGCTTGTCCCTTTAGTGCATCTCATCTCCTGCCCTTGCATCAATGAATGCAGTCCCTTGTAGCCCCCCTTTTCAGCTGCTTCAATGAGTGCACACATCGTATTTCATCTCCTGACTGCTTCACTGAGTTCCCTCAGTGCCTCTTGTGTTAATCTTCCATCCTGCTCTGCCCAGTCCTTCCACTCAGTAATGTACAGAGGGAGGGATCCTCGCAGTTGTGAATGACACTTCTTCAGTGAAATATGTAATATTTGCACTTGTTAATTATTATTTCATTTTCCTTTTATGTTACAGGTAAATCTAGGTGTTTTTCCACTGTCCAGTTGAGCACCCTACCCATTCAACTTAAATTGTATCCTCTCCTCACCTCCGTGAGGGAATTAGGAAAACTTAAAATTAAAAATACTTAGACTGGAGGCTATCTTTTTAGATTTTGCTGTATTTTCAAAAAGTTTTTTATGGAAATACATAAAACGAAAAGAGCAATTACAGGCACAGCATGTCAAGTAACTACTATTATGGATGTAGACAGTTGAGATTGTACTTGAAAGAATTCTGGTGTTCTGAAATCTAAGTAATCATCTTTTGCAGTTTTGTTTTTCAAGATTAAATATTGTCTGGCATAGTAAAGTGCATTTGTTAACAGTGCTGATTACAGATTAGTGAATACTTGAATTACTTTTCAATGAATGTCTGCTTTGACTTTATTTCTATGCTTTTCGTGGTGAAATATAAACTTTCCGTTCCCAATTCCTTGAAAAAAAAAAGAATTATTTTTAAAAAGTTAGATGTCTAGATGAAAACTCATTAGATGTCCAAACTGAAAACTTCTATGTGGAGGGAACAAGGACAAACTGACCATCGAAATTAACATACTTTTCAAATTTTAGACATAGAAAACATAATAAAAGTCTCTCTATGAAAACTCTGCTGTAGCAGAGTCAGAAGTCATTAAGACATTAAAGGAATTGATGCCTTGGCTTTGGTCTTATTATGATACTGATATAGTGGTTTTTATCTGACTAAAATATATGTTTGAACAAGTTATTCACTGAAGTTGTGCATTAAAAATTCTGCCTTAGTTACCTTATATTTATAAATTTACATGTACTTTGTATTTTAATGATGTGAAATGTTAAACTTGATGCACTTTTTGCTTTGTCATCTTAATTTCTGTAGTTTGTCAAACTTGTAATGAAAATATGCAAATAATTTTACTGTATAGAGATCCTGCTTTCATATCCCATTCCATTTGACATTTCTAAATTCTCATTTGTTTTACAGTGCTGTTTGTGAAAAGCATTCCACGAATCTAAAATTCCCCCCTAGATTTTAGGGCCCTAATTTAAATCTTAAATACCCACCAGATTTACCAAAACAAATGTTGATGCCCCTTGTGAAATGCGCTGAATTTAGTTCTGATTCTGTTGATAATTGGATATTGGGTAAAAGCATGGTAGAAACAGAGAACCAAAATGATTAATAGCACAAGTCCCTCAGGGTTTGTATAAAATTGGTCACAGTAAAAATTGTCAATCTTTCAAAGTATGTTAAAGTTTTAAGTACTTTAGCACTGTTGTGTGATGGCTTCCTGTTTGTAAGTTATTGTTTAAGACTTATTTATTTTTTCAGTGCAAGGAGATCTGTATTTTCTTGGGAGGATTTTTAGATAGGAGTAACTTCTTTGAATTAGTTGCAATGATGATTTTGAGAAGCAGATTATTTATAGAGCCAACACGTTGACACACTATCAACCATTTAAAAAAAAAGACTAATAAGGTTAATTGTCATATGAACCCTCCTCTGTAGTCTGCAATCTCTAGGCTTTGATTGTTTCTCTGGGGAAAATTCTGCCCAGATGGCATTTTCCTCAAGGCCCTGACCCACAAGAGGCCTGTGGAGATGGAGAACAAGGTGCATCTCCACAGACTAATTAATTTACTATTATAGCACCTGTTCCAGAATAGATAGGGCTGGAAAGGAAAACAGTCCCTGGGCACAGTGGTAGGCTCACTGGTAAATGGATTTGAGCTGATTATATTAAGCTGATGCTTTGATCATCTAAAGGCGTTAAAATGGAAATATGTTTTTGCTGGCTGTTGGCCTCCATGTGAGTGCAGTTTGTATTATAAGTGAGCAGTAAGGAAAAAGCTGGTTTGGACTCAAGCAAATAGCGTTTTTTAAAGTGTACAGGAAAAGTGCACTCCCCCACCTTTCAAATTCAGGAATATTAACCCAGAGAAGCAATTGGAACACTTTCTTAACTATTTCAGTATTTGTTCATATTCCAAATCATCAGTATGAAACCCTAGAAGCCCACCCATTTTCTGTCACCCATAGGGTGTCAGTACATATTCTTACCCCCAATTAAAACGTGTTTGGGGTCTTTAAGGAGTTGAATTATGTTTGCAGGAAATAGAAGTAGCCTCTCCAGTCAAATATTGGCAAACTGTGCAATTGAATTTTGATCGAATGGTAACAGGGAATGGCAAATCCTTGTGTAAACATTGCTGGGTAGTAAGTGGATTTACAATGTGTTAATCTGTACTCACTTTCACTTTATTGCCATTTGGATTCCCAGAAGGATTAGCTGTAATTTTATTGGCCCTATGAGGCTATGCTGCCATTTCCCTTTTCAAATCAACTTGATTTTTTTTTTTTTTTCATTTTATTTATTTAACAAGCATGGAACCCTGTAAGCTGTAGGGTAAAATTAATTGACCCTTGCCATTATAAGGTTAAAAGTGTGTGTAATTAAGGTTCTGCTAAATAATACGTTCTTTAAAGCAGCAGCAATATTGTAACAAACTACATCAAAACTAACCATCATCTATAGCATGGATGCACAAGGCAAAAGCCGTTCCAAATTATAGAAATATTTCCAAATGCACACATTAGTTTAAAACAAATTTACAAGATGACTGTATAATCAGTAAATTCATCTGTGTTATCAAAATGATAACATTTTCAAGCAATCCAATGGCTAAGGAGCAGTACATAAACAGGATTCTAGACTTTTTTGTGATTTCTTTTAACAGCAGCATGGCATTCCAATCCCTCATGGAGCAATAAAACTCAGTGCAACTTTTGGTGTGTAGCTTCTTTAAGAAAAGTTGTCTCCTCAGGCAGCTGACATTGTTTGTAACAAAGAGAAGAATGAAAGTGGAGAATCATAATACAATAGATTCATTTAGATCGAAGGAGGAGGTACAGTAAGACTTTCATCAAGCAAGATTAAAGCTATTTCCCATATGGTTTCATTTTGCAATAGTTTCTTGCACCTTTGAGCAAGAGAGGTACTTCAAGAGAGAAAAATAAAACTTCCAATAGGGATATTAAAATTTCTAATTACTGCACGAAAAAAGCATCTGTTAAGTTTGGAGACTGATTTCTGAGTTAAAAATGCTCCCAAAGATCAACAAAAGACATCAAAATTGCTTCCCATACCTGTTGATGTGATTAACTCTGTACAGATGGAACTCTAACAAATGCATGGATTTGTAAATTCATCTCTTTTAACTAACCTAAAACCTCCATAAAGCCTTGTTCCATTCTTTTTTCCTTCCCTCCTTCCTCAATTTTTAAATCTTTTAAAACACATTGCATCTCCTCAGAAAAGGAACAGTGTCTTTTCTCCATCTGTTTCATCTAGTACTCTAAAAAAGGGGAGGTTGGTCCATACTTACTTTCTCTATGCTGCAGAAGGCTCCCACGCCCCATTCCACTTCAGTTTTTGGCATGTGGTTTTTGCTGTTGGCTGTTGCCCCATTTCTTCTTTCTGCTGATCAGCAGAGTCTTCTGAACAGCTCCTCAATGGGCAAAGGAAAAGGAATGTCCCTGTCAGTGTGAAACATTTGTGCTACACTTTTGGGCTCCTAAAAATAGCAGGAGATTAAGCTGCTTTTTTAAAACCCAGAAGTAGGCTCTTGAGATCATCAGTCATCCAAAGAAACAGGGAGATTTTATCAGATACATGAAGCTTGGAACAAGCCACTTGAGAGCCTGCCAGAACATTAAACCATAGAAAACTAGAAATAAGCTTAAACTTCAGACTAAAGGCTTTCCTCTGTTATGATGAAAATTATTCACAGGAAACTTGAAGTTTCTCTTTGCACAAAGAGAAGGCATTTTTTAATCTGAAGTCTGCACAGCTACAAGTATACCTCGTAAAAAACAGTTTAGGAAAAGGAAAACAAACAAAATTAAGAGAATACCCAAGGCAGAATGACTGTGAGAGATTCAGCTTATAAAGAAACATCTGGTGAATGCAAGGCATCTGTTTGTAGGCTGGGTTTTTCCAAGCCACTTATTAACTGCTACAGTTGTGAAATCAGCAGGTATTAGTTAGGTTGTTAGTGCTCTTTTTTTTTCTTTTTTAAATTCTACTTCTGCCATTTGATTAAAACAAGAAGTGACAGGTGACTGAGAGCAGAGCACTTGTTATGAAGATTCCCAGTGAATTGTTTTAAAGGTGCTGAAGCAAAATGTCAGTTAAATTTACTCACAACTTTCTATGATGTTCACAGCCTTTTGTGGCATTATGTATGAAGCAAGAAAGTACTTTCAAAACTATCAAATAATATTCGTAAATAGCGTTTTTCATTTCATATGGTGTGATGCAGCCTTAGCATAGAAGAAGCAATTTTTCTGAAAATGGTGAGGAGCCAAGAAGCTGGACATGTGGAAGATATTCATCTATCAGGATTTCTTAGAGAAATCTGGCTGCTATTTGTTGTAGTTACATGTGCACTAAACAAGAATAAAGCAAAGGAACAGCATTTGTAGCCACTACATCTCTCCAGCAGTAGACCTGTTTGTTTATTAAAGTGGATGACTCTCTATCACCTCAGCCATAAGCAGAGATGGGAATATTTTAAAGTTCAAATTGATCAATATAAGACCCAGTTAGTTTCTGAACAGTACAAGGCCAAGCTCTTTTTAATCACAATATTTAAAATTATGGTGGTTGTTTCAGACTGGTGTTTGGGAGGCTGTTTGTGGCTTCCTACTAAGATAAATGTACTAATTAGCAAACTCTGTTAAAAATGGGTTGATATTCATCCGCTATTCTATCACACACGTGGTTTAAAATGCACCACACTTGCTGGCAATATTGGTTTCTTTTTTTCCTGTACCAGATGAGTAGTAGTATAACAATGTACTGTAACTGGTGTTACTCTGCTTTGATGTTTATCGCACAATTACCGTAATTTCTGCTGATTAAAAGCACTACTCAAATTTTTTTGGAGCAGGAATTTTGTTTAATTTTTAAAATTTTTTAAAAATATGAACTTGATGGCATAGAAGGACCAGCTTATTTGAAGACTGGGATTTGTGGTCAGAAACACACATGGCCACCAAGAAAAGGCAATGTGGATTGCCCGCCCAGAAACCTTAAGATAAGAAAAAGATTCATCTATTGTCTGGTTGACACTGAAGTTCAGTTTGCTGGCTGGCTGTGTGGATTGCTACCAAGTGAATTAAAAAACTAATTTTGCCCATAACAGCTTTGGATGCCAGTGTGAAAAGCTGAAAAATCATGGGAAAGCTACTTAGAAATATGTTTTTATCAGTATTGGAATGGAAGAAAGGAGCTGGACAAGCAGGGGTGTAACATATGTCTGTCTGCACCAGTGAAGGAAAACCAACCAGACTGTTCTGAGGAGCAGATGAATATGGGAGAGGTTTCACACTCCCATTTACACTGATGGCACAGAGAGCAAGCTGCATTATCTGGGTGTAGGTGTACACAAATGTGCCACCTGTCAAATGCTACCACTAATAAGTTCAGTTGTTAAGCAGGAGTAAATTGTTGGCATCTCTCCAGTTCTGCTGAATGAGAATTGTGTAAAAGTTTATTTCATTCCCTGAAACAGTGAGAACCAAGACAGTTGAGTTCTGTACAGTTCTGTTAATAATATGGCAAAACATAAAATATCTTCTGAGGAGTATGAGCTGTGGGAATTACATTAATCTCCTGAACTGGAGCTGCACAGGCTTAGAAAGCTTAAATCAAGGGCATCCAAATTTTGCCCAACTGAGGGCTGTGTTGGCATCTTGTCTAGAGCTTGAGGGTTGAATCTCATTGATTATTGCCGACCTCCTCTTTAACACAGAGCTGCAGCTCATGCAGATAAGCTCAAAATTGGAGAATGAAACATTCCTGGTACCTGCACTAGAGTTTGGGGGGGGCTATATTATAATAATTATGTATATAATGGAAAACACTGCTTTTCTTTGTTTCACTCCCCAATAGTATTCATGTTCACTGATTTCAGGACAAACGAGTTTGAAATGTAGAATTCAAACTGGTTTCTTTCTGTTGAGTGTGTCAACAACAGTAATGGTCTCTGTATACAAAAATGAGGTGATCTGACCTAATCCGTGTCTGTCCTTTCATTTACAGAGCCCACTCCAAATTGTGAAGGTTTCTAGTGGTCAGCTCTGATAATGCATGAAGTATCATATAACAAGTAACCAATAACAAATTAACAGAAAAAAATGCTTTAATTTTAGGCATTGCATAAAGTAGGTTTCTTTTTTCCCTTTTTGGTGGCCGCCTGAAGCAGTGATATCACACAAGCTCATCTTGCAATTGCAGGATCCTGATGCACATATTGAGCTTTGATCCAGAACTTCTGTATTGAACATGAAAGTTCACAAAGTAATGTTCATTTAAACAGAAATACTATTTTCTTCTTGGTTTTTTTCTTAAGAAGGTTTTCCTGTTGTTCCACATTCATCTACTGAGGTCTGTAAAGCTGTGCTTTGAACCATGTCTGAAGTGTTCCATATTCAAATAACAACAGCTAGGGAGGCAGATTCAGACTCTAGGACAACAGGAAGAGGATTTCTGTTTCCCATCTCTCATATCACTATCTCTGCCACAAATTGTAAAAAAACTTGCTAAGGTTAGGGGTGAATTTCTGTCTATAAAGCTTTTAGAGCTTCTGATAATTTGATTTCATGCACATATTTCACCTATACCAGTGCACACCATGTCTCCGATTACACCTGTTGAACACATTAGTAGATAATTTTGTTTTATTTAGAAGAGTAATTTGGATTTTTCAGGGTTCCAGGAACAATTTTACTATAGGTAATTACAAAGCATATTCTGGTTAAATATTAAAATGTGGGTTATAAGAGTGTTTGATGAATTAATCTGTCTGCCTCTTGCATTTGTTATTGGTTATTTTCAGTGATAAATCTAAAGTGTTGAACTTATGCATTAAATGAAAAATGTATTTACAATAAATATTACACTGAGGCTTAGAATCTAAATAGATGGGGCATTCATTGAAGTAATCCTATAGAAAATAAATTTTTATTTTTACAAGATTTTATTTTCCTCTTTCTTTTTGGTAGGTGCAAAGACAAGGAGGTGCATATCAAACAGCCATGTAAGATAAAGGGAGGACTTGAACAGAGGGGTTGGGAAACATGGATTTTATTTCAAATAGAAGAAAGTAGCTTTATGTGCAGGTGGATTGCAGAAGGGTTCCCTCTTCTGAAGCCCATCTGGGAAGTTAGTTTAGCTCTATTGATGTTTGAGACTCTTTCTTTCATCACAACCACATGCCAAGACAATAAGTAATTGAACTGCGTGTTTTGCCTTTTTAAAAAGGTGTAATCTCCTTCTGAAGTGTAGAGAGATGTTTTGCAGGATTTTTCTCATTTATCTCTCCCTGCACCATGCAGGCGGGGTTTCGAGCCTAGGCTGCAGTATCTCTTTGCCATCTCTTTTTGATGAACACCTGCTTCTGATGTACGAATGTGTATCTGCTGAGATGCAAAATTAAAATAATTTTAACAGTATAAGAATAATTAGGAATCTTTTTTAAAGGTCCACCTGTTCAAAATAGTGGTTTGTTTATTTCTACATTGCATAACGTAAGCACACGTTTAGCAATTATGATTGCATATTTTTCTGTATTTCAACCTAAAAATGAAATTTGTAATTATAAAGAAATCAGAAGTTAGATTCCAATTTGTATATTCTCTGAAAGCTTTTAAAATATAAATATTCTCTTTTACAATGAGATTTCTGTTCCATGTTTCAAAATTTAGAATTTGAAAACAGATGTGAGTGTAACTTTGTTCACTTTTTTTAAGCTACAGCCATTTAATTTACAAAATAAGCAGGCATCCCTTTCATAAATGTTCCTCATAAGGAAAGTGAATAGCATAGATTTTTGGAATTATTTGATAAACACAACTATGCATGGTCAACCTTAAAAACAGAAACAATAACTGGAACCTTTAAATATATTAGATTTTAAATATGGATCATTCACTCAACCTATAGCTTAAAATGTAAAGAAATATATTTTGGTAATGGAATCAGAAATTATAATAATTTGATTCTTCTGATTTACTGTATTGTTTATTAAAAAAAATTGAACAAGTGTTAAAAATTTAAATTTGAAATTAAAAAGTATTAATATATAAATGTAAAAATACACCCCTCAGTTCATAAGTTAGGTCACTGTATTATACACTTGTATCCCTTCATCACTGGGAGACATTTTGAAGTCTGGTTAAAGACTGTTGTGACTTATTAGCATCAAAATGGAGTGAATATTTACAATTACAGTGGAGTTCTTAAAGTCTGTTACCTGTTTATATTTCCTAATTTAATTTCAAAGTGAGAACTGAAGTATATCTAAAGTAGAGAAGTAAAAAATTTTCAATAGCTAATACTCCATTTAAAATACACCGAGTAAACGAAATATGATAAATGTAAGGAAGAAGGGAAGTCTCAGATATGTAGGTTTATTCTCACTAGTACTGATTCCAATTCATTGATGTTATTGGACAGTAGCATTCACAGACAAGTGGGATTAGTTGTTGATTCTTAAATAAATCTCTATATTTTTAATATTTTAGTGAAATTATCTAACTCAGCTGAAAAGATTTCCCTCTAATTTTTACTTCTATCTCAAATCCTTTCACTGCTATTCATCTCATATAACCCTTTATAGAAGGCTATTCCATTCTTTAGCAGAAAAATGGAATAAAACTCACCCTTAATTGTAATGAACCCAATAAATGATAGTTAAGAATTTGTTGCTTTTGTAGCACCTTGCTTTCATCTGCTTCAAGCTTGCAAATCTTCAACAATTTAAGAAATATTGTTCAACTGGTTTCTGCTCACAGCTAAAATGTATTATGGTTTATTTGAAAGTTGAAATAAAATCTTTCTGGACATTTTGTAGAGGAAGGGAATAGACACAAAATAGTTTTTGGCTCTTCTCCATATCAAGGATAATACAACACCAAGGATTGATTATGAGTGGGTTATAAAAGGAAGAGCCTGAAGCATGGGCACAATTATCTGTAAATGAACACTTTGGCTTAAGTCAGTGACATTAATCTTTGAGACTTAAATATGGAAAAAAAAAAGTTTGCTGTATCCTAAGATTTTTGTAGAGCTTTATTAAGCCCTTTAAAAGTTAAAACAAATTACTCCTCATGCGGAACACTGAACCTGCTCTTATTTTGCCACATATTTTTCATCCGTGGGTCCTTCAGTTCCATCACTTTTTTTTTTTTTTTTCCTAAAAAATCTCTGGTTATGAAAAGTTATTTATGTCAAATTAATGAACCGTACTTACACTGTCTGCATTGAGTCATACCTGACACATCTGTCACTCAAGGTGCCACAGCAAAATAAGAGTTACAGGACCAGAGTGAATGTGTGCCAGTGGCAAAGGCTACCAAGAGACTCAATGCTATGGAGGCTGGAATAGGATCTTTACTGATGTAAAGAAAATTTATTGTCTCCATTGTCATACCTTGAACATCTTCTAGTTGTTTACTGTGGCACATTGAAATAAGAAATACAGTTATGGGCATTGCCCTGAATGGAGGAGTACCAAACTGAGAGAGATGAGCTAAAATTTTAAAAAGCCAGCAGTTTCAGTGACACTTTGATATCTTTGCAGACTTATCTCTTTCACTGAGGTATTTGCTCATTAAAAAGTTTGAAGTATTTTAAAAATACATATGAAAATACTATTTTTTATTTCAAATGACTTCATTATCTTTTAAATTTTAATTGAATGCTGTTTAAGAATCTCAAATTTGAAACAAAATGTATGATGTACAATAAAATATTAACATTTCATTTTCATAATAATGTAAAAATAGTGGAAAAAATTGCATTTCCAGGAAGCTGGAAAATAAGTTATTTGTCCAGCTCATGAAATGAGTATTGAAGAGTAGATGAAAATTATTGAACTGCTGAAAAAAAATTGGATACAATTATAGTGTTCTACAGACGCATGGAGAAAAGTAAGAGATTTTTTTATTTTTAAATGTCTGTATTCCTTGGGTTATGCTATTCTGCATGTTTTAAGCTTTCATTTTAAAATTAATTTCTGGGGTTTTCCCTGTTGCACTGATACAGATGTCACAGTGCAGACAGACACCCTGTCATGTTGAATTTAGTCTTGCGGAAAGGTGTTTCCAGACAAACAATAACAGCAGCAAAAGTGGGACTGCCATGTTCCTCCATCACGTCCTCCACAATGAGCACTTCACAGTCTACTTGCAACCATTTACAGTCAAATCTAATTAAACACAAGCACGTTTTTTCTTTCTGCTAAAAGCAAACAACCCATGTATAATGGTTATATTGTTAACTTTAATAAAAAACTACAAACTGTGAAGGATGAGATTCTAGCAGCAAGGTTAAGTCAGTAATGTATGTACACAGAGTTTTGGATTCAGTGTGTTGTTTAACAGTTCCATTAGAAAATCAGAAAACAGTGTTTGCTGTCTTGTATGTTTGGGGGTTTTTTTGCACCTTTCTCCATAATTTTCCTAGTTTTGTACTCAGGTGATGCAATGAGTTATGTGTTCTTTCCTTAGAAAATCCAACTTACTGGTTAAAACCGAGTATATTGATTGAACATTGAAACACTGATTTTTTTATTTTATTTTTTTTTTCCCCTGAACATATGAAGAAAAGTTTCAGAAAACTTGGAAGTGATGCGTAACTTCAAACAACAATTTGGGAGGGGATAGGAGGGGAGTCAAACACTTGCAGTTTAAAAATGTATATGGTAAAGGCAAGATATAAACATGGAGCAAACTTGATCATTAGTACTGAGGAGACTTTCATTTGGTGCCTATCAATCATAGCCATGTATTTGTTACTTGCGTAAGGCTGCATGAAATAAATATTTGGATGAAGGTGATGTTTTAACTGAATACAGGTCTCACTCATCAGGGCTGAAATGCCAAGTGAACATTGTCCTGGTTGTTTTTAGGGTCTTCCCTTCTATAATGTATTCTGGACTTTCTCTTCACTCAGTTCTGATCATTAAGTACCATCATTTATTCTATGGGGTGCTCATTCTAGGATGGATTTTGCTTCCTCCTAGTTTTTTCCAGGTTGCTGAAAAGCAACTCACATTTTGATGCATGGAGAGATTCCAATTCAGGGTTATTTTAGGTGTAGGAATATCTCTCTTTGCTGTGGTCCTGTGTGAAGAAACTTCACACAATACTTTTCTCATTAAAGATTTATGAAAATTGTTCAAATGAGGGAGTATTTACATCTAACTGAAACATTTCCTTTCTTGTTTCTGGACTACTTTCAGTTTGAAGCATGGATTGACTAGTAAAAGCAATTTTCCATTTAAATGAGCCTTTGTATGTATTTTGCTGTACACAACATCCCCTTTATTTTTTTACATGAAGGCCATGGAAATTCACTTTTTTTAGCCTCTCTAAATCTTTGAACAGCATCACCATCGCATTTTGTTTCTAGTTCAGACATATAGTAGAATGTCCCAGCCCCCAGTTGTGTGTTATTCCAAATGTACGAGTGATTCCTGTAAACATCAAAGTGACAGCCTGTATTTCTGTCTTCCTTTTCTGTAATCCTTCCACCCTGGTTGTCTCATCATCAGACATACCTATAAAACAGACACTAGTTTACCAGTCCAGGTAATTTCACTTTTTAACCCATGAGAAAAATGCAAGTCCCAGCTTCACTAACACATTCTGTTAGGCTGTAGTCTCTCTAAATAGATGTTTTTGGGACAGTTTTAAGAAGTGTCAGGGTGATCAGAAAGCTCACAAAGACTACTAAAAGCTAAAACTTCATAATCAGGAACCTGAAACCTGTTACAAGAATTATTAGTATTTTTATTATATCGGTGTCTGAAGCTCTAGCTATTAGTCCAGACCCTTCTTATTATAATGTACAAATACAGAAGAAAAAGACAGACCCTGACCTGAAGAACTTATAGTCAAAGTAGAATCATGAACAGAGAGAGAATGAGGGTGTCAAAAGTCTTTCATTAGAGTGATTGAGAAAAATGATGCATTTGGGGAGGTGTCAAAGGGGAGGCATTAAGAGATATTAGAGATACCAGTTGGAGTTAGAAGAATGGTTTAAAGTAGGGAGAAAAAGGTAACCTTGAACTTATTTCTGAGAAAAGCTTTTATAGTAAACCTTTGAGTACTGTGAAATTCAGTGGACACCAAGTCTATGCAGTTGAACTAAGGACACTGTCTTTCAAAGGAGTCATCTGCTCATTATTCTTTGCAGAGTTGTTTTTGAGAAGAACAAGGTTTCAGAGTAGATAAAAATTTTCATTTTTTTTTCACTAACAAGAAAATATGAATAAATATATATGTGAAAGTTCTCTATGCTTTCAGTTAGCTCAGATATTCTGGTTAGTATTTTATATGTGCTTATAGGTACCTTGTGCAAATGCTGAGGAATCCTGAATTGGATTTTTAGTTTTTATATTGATTCATGGAAGACTCTTGTGCATTGTTTATAACCCTGTGGGTTTTGGTGTTTCAGTGCTTTTGATGATACTGAAGAGGAGTTCAGGTGAAAAGGGATAGATTCTGTCAGTGGGTGATTGGAAGGAGCCAAATTGCTTTCTTGAGTTATTAAGTTCACATCCATCAAGAAAACACATATAAATCTTAAAAGGAAATCTACTTGCTCATAAACCTTTAGGAAAGTGTCATATTGTCAATTATCACATATTGTCAAAGATGGTCATACTGTCAGTTGTCTCACAGCTTTGGTAATTGTCAGTGGCTCAATGACAGAGTACTTCAGACATCTGTGTCTGTCATGTGGGAGGTGGGAGGCACCTCCCGGAGGCTCTCCTGAACTTTTGTCTGCTCTTCCCAAATCTTTCAATATTCTCTTGCTGGCTCCCAGTCCTCACTTCACCTGGACCTCTTATGCTGTTGATTTCTTACAGTGAACAAGGCTGACAGGGGAAGTAGAATATTTTATTTATTGTCTCCTGTTGGTGTTCAGAACCTAAGTTAACCAAACAGTTTGCCCAAATGCTTTTTACAGGTCTTGTTTTTCATATATACCTTTGTAAAGTTGTATTTAACTGAGGGTTTGCTCTTTACCTGCTTCTAGCAGAAAACAAAGATAAGGAATATCAAAACTTAGTTATACAATTTCTTTTACCATTTTGTTGCTCAGTGGACCTTTGGCTGTCTTCCATATAGTCTTTTCTCTGGGGACTGAAAGAAGAGGTTGCAATTGGTTTTCCCTATCTGGGTTCAGGCAACCTAGTTTTATGGGTCATAGATTTGTTAATCTCAGTGTGACAGGTCAAAAGGAACAAAGAGCAGATGTTCAGCCTGGGACTTCAGCAGGCTACCTCTTTTAAACTTAAAAAAACCCAATAGGTACTCTAGTAAACTTTATTTCTGCATCTGTTTAAAAATGTAGAAAAGAGTGGGAAAAGTAGAGATAATTAACGTAGGTTATAAATGGTGACAATATCAGGTTGATTTCCCCCTGACCTGCTCAAGCAGATAATTGGGCTCCCACCAAAATGAAATATACTGCACATTCCTAGAACTTCTTTAAAGCTGTCAGTTAATTTCTTCTTTCAGTTTTTCGACTAAAATATAATTTTTTTTTGTTTTCTGGAAGCATGAGGAAAATAATTGTCCAGTCCTGCGTACACTTGTATGCTCTTTAATAGTGGGAAAAGATGGGCTGCAGAGAGAGGCAGAACAGGACGGTAGTTCATGCTGTGAAGGACAATTGGGGAGGAACCTGTGCCAGATGCATAATCAGTTACTGAGTGAGGTGAAGGGCCAGGAGATCTCCAGCAGAGAGGCCACCAGTGGTATGAGGGAGTCCAAGAGAAGTCCTTGCATAGAGATGGATTGCATGGCTTGAGATAATCTGTCAGAAATCCATCACAGATGAAAATATGCAAAAGAAGTGGCCTTAGGTAAAAGGAATGAGGAAATGCAGGAAAAGACCTTCATTTTAATCCCTTTTCTGCAGTGGAATGAAGAGGGAATTCCCAGCACCGGGCAACTGCAGGCAACCAAGTCTGGAGTCTTTGGTTTTGTAAGTCAGGAGAAAGTGAGAGTAGGCTCAGCCAGTCCAGTGCCTGCAAAAGCACAGAGAATAGAAGGTGGGTGGTGTTACAGATTGCTGCTGTTTTGATTCCACTGAATACCATCTTGTTTTGTGACCAAACCATCTGTTACTTGGGCAATGATAATGAAAGATCTTCTTGACTTAAGACTGAGTACTTACGAAATAAAATTTGGTGACTTGGCTCTGTATTAGCAGAGAAAATGTAATAAAGCAGGGAATTAACTTGCTTAGTTTGATCTTATTTCTGACATAGTCACTGCAGTTTGTTTTGATCCTTAGCAGGATCAAAAAAGCATTTTTTAACTGAGGCTGTAAAAAAATTTTCCTACTATGAAAACTTGCTTGACTGAACAAGTTAAGATTATTCAGTACGTGAGTTCCTATCTGTAATATACTGACAGGTATCTTTATTACTGGGACAGCCTAAATGTTTTCTACGAGTTAAAAGTATGAAAACTACCCAGATTTCTAGTAAATACTGTCAGAAAATAATTACACATCATATTGTGTGGTACAGCAGTTAAACTCTTCTGTTTGCTGGGATCATATTCCCAGTGATTTGAAAGATTAAATCTAATTTTTAAAACTTTCTAGGATAAAAAATGTGAATGCAAGCACTCCTGCTTTGAGATTGCAGGATGACACATGAACTCTTTATTCAGCTCCAATTTTTCCAAGTGCCCAGTAAAATTGTGAATTCTTCTTATTCTGATTATTTGAACATAGATAAGACAAAACACCCCAACCATGCGATGTCTAACTTTTTTTCAAACTTATATTGCCTGACAATAGTGGGTGAAATTACGGAATCTGTCTGAACAGCTCCAAGGCTGAAATGCAGACCTAGGACTACTTGAATTATCATTGGGATTCCTCTTGGCTTTTTACACATTACACATCTTGGGTAGAGCACATGGTGTACATGTAAGTGAACTTTCTGGAATCCCAGAATAATCTGGGCTATTATACTACTGTGCTTGGAACAGTGCTTCTTCTGGGTGCTGCTGAGACTTAAATATTAACAATACTGATATTTTGCAGTCTGAGTAGCTTGCGCTTATCTTGAAGTGTAAGCTAAAACAAGGTCAGAAAGATCCAAAGGCGCAGTAGGATGTGGCAGATTTTGGTCACAGTATTGTGGGAAACGATTCCAGTTTAAACAAAACAAAGCAAAACAAATCCTCTAAAGCTAGAGAAATAATCATTAACTCCTTTGTGATACAGGATTTCTTTGGTTCAGAAGATATCTTCTTCTATTTTCCCTGCTTTAGGGTTTCTAGAGGGCACAAATACACATGGTACTTGCTCTGCCACCTTAAACTTTGACTGAGGGAGGCAAGGGAAATGCTTAGAGCAGAGTCATGGGGAGGGCAAGGTTTTAAATAAAAATTGCATTGCAACACAATGCAACTCTTCAGGAGTATATATCCTGTACAATACAATCCCTGTCCCTGAAATCTTCAAGGTGACCTCCCACTTGTGTTGGAAAAAAGTCTTTGGGAGGGACCACCCGGATAGGAACTGGAGCTCTAAGTGTTGCCTTGTAGGTCTAGTAGAGTTCAGGAATGTCCCTGTTTAAATTGCTTTGTATTTTTTGTTTTAATTGTTCTCTCAGCTCTGAATGAAAAAATGAACAATAATAGAGCTGTGTGAGATTGAAATATATGAATCCATAATAATTTCCCTCGGCTTTCAGAAAAGCTGAAGAGTAAATATCAAACCGCTCAGAATTAGTGATCTCTAAGTCTTCTGTCTCTTCTGACCCTTTTTAATTCTAGTCATACATTGTAGGTGCCACATTGCTACAAAGCAGCATTTAAAGTGATCTGAGAGCTATTGTGGTGTTTTTGGGTCATCAACTCGAGAGAGCTACTTTTAGGCCAGCAATTGTTCATTCTCTCTTTCTGTCTCCTAATTTGCTTTCATTTTTTCACTTATTTTGGTGTCTTTTATACAGTAAGTTTGCTCAAGATTTATAACTAGTTATCTTCTTCTTTGTTCTCATTATTTCAAACAAATGAAAATTAAGAATACAACACTAAACAAAAATAAACCAATTCTGTTGTGAAAGTAACCCAGGAAAACTTCTTTTGCTTGTTCAGGTTATTCTAGAAATTCTCATTTTAATCCCATTAATGATAAGTCTACTATAGTGCTTTATGGTAATTTTTGTGTGGATAAGTTAAAAACAAAAGTGAAGAAATTAAGTTTAAGTGTTTTCTGCAGTAACACTAAAGACAGATTTCCTGTTACAGTTTATGGCATTTTCTGAGCAAACAGACTAAAGGCAAATGTGCCTGTTGAAATCTAAGCTCTCTTCTGAAAAGGTGTTAGCATTGGCATCTCCTCAGTTTAAACACTGTGCATTCTTCTCTACTTTCTGCATTTCAAGAAAGTCAGATTCTCTTCCCCCCCGCCTTCAATGCAGTCTCTTTAATTTTTTTCCAATAATATTGCAGTACTCAGTACTCATTTTAAAGATAGATAGATTTTTTTTTTTCTCATAAAGAACAACATTGTGGGGTAAAAAAATCCGCTGGATGTGATTTCAAAAAATGTCAAAATATGTCAAACGCAGAAACCACTCAAGGGTTTCATTAACTGAAGCTTTGGTGATAAGTGTCATCTTGTCAGAGACCCACCCATCTCTCCCAATACATTACCAAATGTACTAATTTCCTTGCTGAGCTTGATGTTTATTGTATAGCTGAAATTGAAAATGGTCGGTAATGGAGTGAGCTTCAATCCAAGACCAATTCTGAATCTAAATTACTTGCTTCATTCAATAGCATTGACAGA
Source organism: Eopsaltria australis (assembly GCA_034509425.1). Taxonomy (NCBI): domain Eukaryota; kingdom Metazoa; phylum Chordata; class Aves; order Passeriformes; family Petroicidae; genus Eopsaltria; species Eopsaltria australis. Next base: position 2,572,311 of record JAVTVJ010000211.1, on the reverse strand, counting down.
GGAGAGCTTTGTGCACCTTGTACCTAATCAACCCTTACTGTGACCCTAAATTCAGCAGTCTTCAGAGATTAATAATAAAATCCTCAGTTCAAACAAGTATTTGCCCTGAACAAGTTGCCCATTTCTTATGCTGAAAATGAAAGAATGTGACATTTTTAAAGCTCTGCATATTGTGGACCATCACTAATTTTTGATCTTTGGCCTAAGGAGGCAAATTTATGAATAGAAATCCCATGTAGACCTGGGATATGTGTTCTTAAAGAAAACATCTTTTTTGAAGGAATGATTTTAATTTTATTCTGTTGTAAAATAGAAATTAAATAACATCTATTTACATGTGTGAAATAAGTGCCAGAAGGTATTTTTGTCCAAATCCAAGTCTACTTCTGTAGATAAATAATTTAAATTAATACATTAAGAAAAGTATATGTAACTTCATTTTAATTGTTTTATAGTTTATAAATAATTTTTAATCTATTGATTTACCCAGAATCATAAGTTTTCACTGGGTTACAAAAGCATGAGGGTGTTGAATCTTGGACTTTGCTTTATCTATCCCATGATGGTACAGGTCATTGTAGAGTACTTGATTGCTAATTTGGAATCTGAATTGAAGTATTTTGAGACAAAAGGGGAACATTGGCTCCACTGGAATAACAGGGTAAGTCCTGACCGGAAAAGGAAAACGGTGATCCAAACTGATGGGGCAGAATGAAACTTCCTTTTGTTTAGCAACATCCAATTTCAGTGCAGGAGACCATGACGTGGTCTTTAGGAGCTGAAAAATGCAGGCTGCAGGCAGCCTAGGAAGCAGTTTTGTGCCTGCTCTAGGTGAAATCCTAGTGTGAGGAGTGGATGAGCCAGGTGATGTTGCAGTGGAGTTCCCACGCTGCTTTCCTTCAGCAGAGGGCAGGAGCGAGGTGTGTGACACAGCCATTGGTGTTTGGCTGCTGACTAGGTAGAGGAAAAGTAACTGAAATTTAAGAGTTTAACTGATCCAGATGTAACTATTTGCTCGCAGCAGCTGGTGGACTTGTCAGTGAAGCTGTGCAGGAGGACATGGTTCAGCTTGCCTTTTGCTGAATCCTTTATTTTTCTCAGCAAGTGATTCCAGCCATGGGTTTCTTGGCGGACCTTGGCCCCGATGTCCTTCCTGCAGCCACAGGCTCTGCCCATCTTCTGGGAGGGGTGGGCTGGAGTGGAGCAGCTGAGTTATGACCCATAGTCCCAACTGCTTTGAAGATCACAAAGAGCTACTTGCAATGAGATCATGTGTCATGAACCCAGTGAACAATATTAAGTGGATTAATAAGTATAAGAAAAGTGCTAATAATATATTATAGCTGGAGCTAGTGAGCATGCTTGGGATGTGCTAAAATCCTTTCACACTACAGCTGATGAGTGGGAATCCTGTAAATGTTTTGGGTAAGCAAATGTATGTGTATACAGTTCTTCTAACAACCCAGAGTAATTTCTGAGAAAACATCAACTCTTGCATCATTTCTGCACAGATTTATGTTCATAAACCACTAATGTGGTTATTGATTTGGGACACTAAACAGCACTTTATTTTGGATGTTTATTGGCTGAAAAAAGGGGGTGTGTAATTATTATTCTCTCCTACCCAGGACACCTACAAGCAGATTCTAATAGAAAACCATGTTCATTCTGTACTTGGAGGGCTGTTTGTTGAGTATTTAGTGAATTTCTTTTTGAAGAAATTATAACTAATCTACCTTATCTTGTCGTGCACTGGAATCCCCCTGACCTCTCAGGGATTTTTTTTTTCTCCAGGATTGTTGTTGCCTCTTTCATTTTCTTCATTTCTGTGTTCTTTTGAGTATAAGAACCTATAAGCTGGTGACACAGCTGAACTCATCTTGTAAAAAACCTCCTACATATTTTATCCATATTTTAATCAGATATTACTGATTAAATTATTATTGTTATTACATTAATATCTTAATATCTTAACACATTACTGGCCATAACTCAAGTACCATGTGACTATTACTTGCTTGCTTAGTAACAAATGACTTTATCTGACAAACACTTCAAGTGCTTTATTGGCCTATGGTTGGTGGAAAGGCTGTTGGCTGTGGGCTTTTTTCTCTTATCTAAGCCAGATATGATTTGAGGCTTAATTCAGCATCTATCCAGTACTTTGAGAATTTGTAATTCCTGCTAATCTGTGTATGTGTGTTTGAACCCAGATGCTGGGTTTTTGTTCATCTCAGCAGTAGCTGTAGGGTGAGCTCATAGCTCCAAAGTCAGCTCCTGTGGGAAACAGGGATGCGTGTATGGACACAAATGTACATCCTGTTCTTCTGTGGTACCTGACTCAACTGAGATTCATTTTCTTGTGAGCTGCCCCTTTGTGCTTATTCCTTACATTCCTTTCACTCATGGGAAAAGTTCTTTGAAGGGGTTCCCAGAAATAAACTTTTCCCTCTATTTCAGTTTGTTTTGGAGGAAGTCTCTGATGTTTTCATCAGTTTGGAATGAGAGCACCTTTGAACTGGGTCCTAAATATAATTTCCAATGTTATTGCATCCATTTAGCCTTTTGGATTTTCCCATCTATTTGATTTCAGTCACTCATGAAGTTTGTAGGAGAAGATGCATTTTATGAAAGCAGGATCTCCGATGGCTGCTGGACGCATCCATGTGAAGTCTGAGCCATGCAGAATGCATTTGAAGCATTCTTGTCACAGGTGAAGGGCTTCACAGCTGGCTGTTCCCAAAATGCTCTGCAGGAAAGGAAAAAACAGTTGCAAGATCTTTCGGGAACAATCTTCAGGACTGTTGATTCTTATATCAATTTCACTGTTGATTTTCCACCATGATATGGTAGCAAATAGCCCAAGAGCTGATGAAGACAGAAGAAGATTTTGGATTGTCTTTTTAGTACCAGGATTAATTTCGTTTCTGTAGGCACTAGCCAGAACTTCCAGCCTTTCTACCCTGAGAGTGCTCTGGCTCTAGGATTTTTGTTAGATTTATTCTTTGTCTTTGGAGCAGTTTGCAAAATGACTTTGTTTTATTGATTCTCACCCCAGTGTAATCGTGAATCTTCTTATGGCCATGTGTAAACAAAGCTTTACGCATATTGAACCTTGGCTGACACGTGGCCAAGGAATTGTCAGATTTTGCTCTACTTGGGAGTGCAGTTGCTGTGCACCCTGCTCACTGGTTTAGTCACGCTTTTTCAACAGTTGGCTGGCTCCTTACATGAATCTTACCACTTGCACTTCATGGTTCCAGTGCTGGAAACTTTCCAGCAAGAGTCCATGCATGTTTGATTCTGGTCAGACAAGTCTACTCCATCATAGGAATGAAGCAATTTTGTAGTTGAGTGTACTGAATGCTTTTCTCTCTTGAAGAATTTTCACGCTATTGTGACTTTTTTGCTAGACCTGAAGAATGAAAATTTTTTCTTCTGAAATTAATTTTCACCTCTTTCAGTCTTTTATTAAAAGATGTTCCTTTCTTCCGTATGGTTTCCCTGAGAGTTTTATTGAACCTGAAAGTGAATTTTGATCCCAGGTGGAGATCTGTTCTTCTGTGGGAACTTAGACTTTTTGAGGATTAGAATTTTGCCAGAAAGATGGCTCAGACCCTTAAGGATAATTCTCTTTGTGCACGTATTTTCTTAGTAGACCCAGCCTTACCCAGGTCTCTGAATTCTGTAAGACACTTGTGGGATAAATAAGCCACATACAATACAAAATCTTCCAGTGAAGTGTTCTATATATCATTTTACAGGCTATAAGAGGTGGTAGTAGTAGAACTCATTTTCATGCTGTCTAACCAGCGAACCACCACAGATTTTGCTATCCAGTAATTGATCATGCAATCAATTATTCATCTGAGCTGAAGATATAGCTGGCTAATAGATGTCAATTTCCCAGCATTAGGCTGATAACAAAAATTATTATCAGTTAATATACATTAGGAAACACAGGCACAGTGCTAGATACATCAAACTCATAACAAATTGAGACTGAAAAACTCGCAAGATTTACTGATGTTCCTTTCCTCCGAGTGTTATGGGATTATGGGAAGTTAAAAAGGTATATTTGGGTTTATAATGCCTAGCTATTTTAATTATTTTCCCTTAATTCTTAGCTTCATAGGCTGGAGGATTTATCATTTGGGCATTTTAGCTGTATATTTCTTGTATGACAGGATTTCAAGATGTGGGCAATGCTACTGCCATGGTGGGCAGGTGTGATAGGACTGTACAAAGGCTTTAAAGAAACCTGAAATTTAGAAAAAATTGTCCGTACTTGTTTGGTGTCCTTGTTCTAATTTATCTGTTACTTTTTTGGGGGGTTTTTTTGGGGGTTATTTTGGTTTTTTCAAAGTGAACTGGTTTATTTCTTCTAACTTTTATATTTATTTCAGTTTTTTAGCTATTATTTCTTATCCCATGCTATTATACCAGAAAGTGAAGGAGAAGAGAATGAACACACAACAAACACATCTCTTTAAAGTTCTGAGTTTAACTAGAAGGTCTGTGTGCTCCCTATTCACCGCAAACAAGCGGTGAGTCATCCTGAGAGTTTCTGGCTGGCAATAAAACCCAGTGGTTATCACTGGTTAACCTGGCTTAGCAGTTTGGGTAAATAGTTCATTTCCAACCCTAAATCTCCCTGCCTATGGATTCAAGTTCAGTCTTGACATCAGCAAAATAATAAAGCTTTTGGAAGAGAATAAGGGGTGTGTGCAGAGGTAAAAAGCAACTAAATCAGAGTAGAACTTCAGCTACACCTGCAAACTACAGAGGGGTGTTGGGAGAGTTAAAAGTCCAGAAAGACCTGCAGAAGCTGTCTTTATTATAGAAATGCCTATGTCTAAACTGCGGTTGGAGCTCAATTATGCTACCCCTGGTATAAACAGAGAAAAGCTGTACCTGCCCCCAAAGAATTTAAACTGTCAATAGGCACTCAAATAAGAGAAAGAGAACAGGAGGGGATTTGCCAAAATCACTCTGGAGGTCAGTGACAGAGTTGGGATAAAATTGGGAATCACAATGTGAAGCTTATTCTGTAATCAATATTGGTTTTCCTGACTGATCAGGTGAAAGTAATAAATTTAATCAGGTCTGTACCTTGAGATGTCAGGGCTCCCTATGAGCATTATCAAGAACATCAGTTAGATAATGCTGGCAATGCTAAAGTGCTGTTGCCTAAAGCTGAAGGTGCTTCTTAAGGAGATTGCTGCTCAGTGCCCTTAAACTTTGTCAGCTTTCCCAGCTTCTCATTTTTAGATGAATTAAAAATAATTATTTTAGATTCTAGGAGGTGTTTTTGGATCTTACCCTAAAGTGAATTGAGACAAAGTTACAAGTCTTTCTGTTACTGGAGGTGGTATTATTTACTATTCCAGGCAGGAAGACACAAAGATGAATTTAAACCTATTCCTGGGAGTTTTCTTGCTTTTTTTTCCCCTTTCTGCTGGACCCCTAGTAGTGATTGAACACATTTATTTCTGAGGCTCAAAATGAAAATTTCCTGAATAAATAGAAACAGCAGAGCTACATTTTGTGGCATTTATGGATATTTGTGGCTGTTTGGTTAATAGTAGTATTTACAGGTACTGTCAGATATTTTTCTTATTAGAAAGCTGGATACTTTAACAAAATACCATAAAGTAAAAAGTAATTTGGAATATGTTCTTGGGGGAGCTTGTGTATGAAGACTTGTGTCAATTCTGTGGGGAATGATGCGGAGTCTGGATTGTAAAGTTCTATTAATGTGGTTGTTAATCTATCACTGAAAATAATTTGCAAAATTTGAGGGATGTTGGATGTTTTTGTTGTTATATTGCCCTTGGTACGTTAAAGTGTTAAATCCTTATCAGACATGAATTGACGTTGCTCTATTAATGTTATAATAACAATGATGACTTAGCAAGGATCAGCATTTAGATTCTGTCTAAAGTTTTTTAGGATTTTAGATTTCATGTTTTAGGTACCATCACCTAAACAGATCCAAAACTAAAGATGCTGTTAAAGCAAGTCAAAGGTACACATCTTTACAGCCCAGTGGGTAATTTCTTATATGAGCTTTTCCATAGATCCTCATTCTGCTTCCCCTTGAATTTAGCTGATTACAGCAAAGAATGACAGAGCAGTCTTAACTCTGTTGGGTGGATGTTGTGGCCAGGCAGATCTATCCAATCAGTTTGCCACGTTCTATCACTGTCCTTTCCAGACAGCAGTGCACACACAACAATATATTTGTGTGTGTGACTATAGAGCATTTATTTTCGTTTTCTTCATCTGGCACAAAGATCTGCCAGACTACATGAGTAGATTTGTAAAAATCATCAGGAAGAGCACAACGGCTTGAGAATCAATATTGGGAATATTGGAAATCATGAACTGACTTTATCCCTAGAAAAGAACTAGAACATAATGAAAAAGTGGATGTGTTGAAGTCTCCAAAGGGAAATCCTTCACCCAGAATCAGAATCTCAGTAACCAGTGACTGAGAAATAAGATAAATGAAAAAGAAAATGGATCCTGGAGTAAAGAGCTGTGAAAAACTGGAGTCCTTGAAAAGAAATACTTCATTGATTTATCTTATCTTTGGGCAGTAAAATTTGCCTTGTGTCCCCTAGGTTCTCTCTGTAACAAAACTACAAAAATAATCTTAGTTTGTCAGCATTGTGCACGGGATCAGTATTTAGACGTGATAATCAATGAAGTGATATCTTAAAATGAAAATTATTTCTCTTACGCTTTACCACAATGTGCAAAAGCCATGCTAAAATTTTGTCCCAGTCCACATGAAATCCAAATGCTACCTGGAATCCCTTGCAATGCCACATTGTCGTACCAGCCTCTTCTCTAGACAGAGGCTGTCTGTCTGAAGAGTGGGGAGACATGGGCATGTGAACCCCACACAGGCTGCTGTTGGAGGCAGCTGTCAAACAGCTGAGATAAAGGTGACATCAGGGGACAGAAACGTGACCTTTCAGCACACTGGGCTTGGTGCAAGTTATCTCCTCTTCCACTGGCACTCTGGGCTCAACAGCTTTTCTGAATCTCTTTCAAGGAAATTTTCTGGTGCATCCAATAGAAAAATCTCTGAGAACATTTCAGAGACCTTTTCTCATTTTATGTCCTCTTGAGTTTTACTACAGTTTTGTCAAAGGAGGTGGCACTTCATACTCACATGTTATGCTGTAAAATCTGCATGTGAAAAGTGTGGTTTGTCCCTAGATTACCTAATGTCAGAGAGAAAGTGCTGCATAAGGGAGGTGAGTCAGATCCTTCACATGCAGGGAATATCCCGGAGTTCTATTGATAAGAATTTATCTTTATTCCACCAGACCTTAATAGGGGAAATAGTCATAAGAGAGAAAATCGGCTTCTGATATTTCAGGACTTTATTTAGTCCCACTGAGATTTGATAATTTAATGCACTTGTCTTATTAGAATCTCTTCTTTAGTCAGAGTGAGATCCAAACCTCCTGCAACAAGAGATGTTGATGATAAGTTTCATTCCCTGAATTTGGTTTTAAGTGTGCTCCTGTGGAAAGGACTCGTAGAGAAGGATCTACTGATCATTGGGAAGGATGAGGGAGATTTGGCTGACCAGGGATATGCTGACTGTACTCTCCCAACCTGACTGTCAACTGCCTAGCAGAAATATCAGATCTTCATCCAGTCCCTTTACTTAATTCATGTGATAAAATCAATGAGAAAAACTTGATAATTCAGGAGAAATGGATCATATCAAGATAAATTCTGGCTATCTGTGCTTGATAAATTCCTAAAAGCTAAATGCTAAATAATTGTATAAGTCTATAACTGACTCTTATATTAATCAGTGTTCTGACTGTGATTTCCAGACTTCATTTGTATTAAACAAAGTTTTCATGGGAAAAATATTGTAAAATCTTACAAAATTAAGTAAATAAGGTCAGAATTTTGAAAGTAATTTTTCTTGTGTGTTTTACAGACAATTAGATTACAGTGAAGTTGGTTGGACTATGTAAAAAATGGTAAATTAATATTTCTCTTCTTTTTCAACATCATATTTCACATTGAAAAGGTGACTCACATGGTGTGATCTATACTTGTTCTTATTGAATTTTCACCAAGATTTGAACACTGCTTTCACACTGACAAAACACTAGCACGTAGTACCTCATTCAGCTGCTCAGTTTGGCAAACCAGAACTCTGCTTGCTGATTCATAGCATGCCATTGTCAGGTTGCTTAGATGAGGAGCTATCATGGAATGCTTTCACACTGTTTCATAAGTAGGACTGCTTAGAAGCCATTCAAAGAAGGAATAATATTAGTTACCTAGAACTTTTTTTTATTTTCCAAAATGATTCTACGTGTTCATATTCGCTATCAATCTTCCTTTCTTCAAATTCTCAATTCCATTCTTCTACCTGGGCAGGCAGCATGATTTAAATTGATGAGTATCATGTCCCCTAAATGTTCTTCCATTCAAAACACCCAGGGAGGAAGAGAAGGGCAGAATTCCAAGGCATTGATGCTGCTGTGGGAAGAAGCCAATGTCAGACAATCAACTGGCACAGATCCCACAAATGCTATTGTGAAGAGTGATGAATCATAATTTTATTCTGCAAAAATGGGGCTTGTTAACTTCTAGAGTATGTTTTATGTAAACTTTTACTATTTTTAGGCCATACTTTGTTTTAACAAGTTTTGGTCTGGTGAAGTTCTGGACTATTGGGGACCCAGGTTCTATGGCACTGTGTGGAATAAAGTGTGTTTGTTCAAACTTGATTGTTATGTTCTGAGCAAATTTATATTGGAGATTGATAGATAGTTGCTTGGTTTTTAGAAGTAATATTTCATAGCAGTGCAAAGTTGTACAGCAACAAAAGGACTGTGTAAAGAATATATTAAAATGCACAATGCATTTAACATGAACATGATAACCTTATTGTTACTGGAGCTACTGATTAATTCTCACATCAGGGAAATATTGATATACAGCTGCCTGTTCATTTTGCTCAGCTATCGTTATACCATTTATCAGCCTCCCTGCTAAAAGCCACACAAGGAATTTGGCAAGAGGGTGAAGAGCCCCTAAAGCCTGCATTTACAATGCAGCAAGTTAAATACTGTGGGACCTGTGTCATTTCTGTACCCTAATTTAGACAGTATCCTCTGCAGTACATCAGTATGTCACGTTACCCTATAAAGGTGTATAGTGAAAACACAAAATCTGAGTAACAATGTAAGTCCATAAAATGAAAGTGCCTAAGGTACACTGTGGTGCTACTCCAGTCTTACAACCTCTGCATGTTTGTCCATTTCTTAAAACAATTTTGACTTGCATTTATTTAATGGTTCAGAAGGTCTCCAATCTATCTCCGTGATATCTATCCTTGGGTAGGTGTTGGGTAGGACATGCTCCTTATCAACTCACTTTACACAGCTAACTGGCAAGAGAGAGAATGGAAGGTATTAATTTAATTCCACAGGCCCTTTTACTGCAGGAGATTGTAGTTATACCAACCTTACACTTCTGGGAATAGATGTATCTCAGTATAAAGCCACAGGGAGTCAGTTGTGTTTTGCAGAGTGCTCATGTTCAAAGATGATCCATACAGGTAACAGAATATGTCCTAATAGCCACCCTAAAAGGTGTGTTGTGCTCCCAGTGAGTGTGCTGAGCACACTTCTTGCTGGTTTTGAACTCTGTTTTTAGTTTAATGTACAGTTGCAAAATCAAGACATTGGTCAAACACTTATGTACTGAATCTTTTAATTTTCAGGATATGATAATACAATTTTTGGAGTAGCTGGTTAAGCTTTAGTTTGTCAAATTCTTATCACTAGACCTTGAGCATGTGCAAACTACTACAGACTTCAGTGGAGCTAGGCTAATGTGCCTCAGCTATCAATGAGCTACTATTATTCAAGTGAGTAAATCATTTTTTCCATGTTTAAAATCTATAGAATCTCTTTTTAATAGTCTGTTTAAATGGTCCAAACTACAGCTAATACTACTGCATGAATGAGAAATTTCTGTGTTGATTTCTATGTATTGTTTTAGTAGCATTGTCTCAATTGGGGAGAAATGAAAAAAAATTGAAAATAAAACCCCAAAAATCATGGTGAATGTAGTATGCATACAGAATATGCATATTTTTAAGTACTGCTTTTGTAAACATTGCTGGTAGGGAATTAATTTTATGCTGCTTAGTGCTAGTCCACACTGTTTCAGTTCTAACAACAAATTGAATGAGATTTTTATGAAAAAAAAAGAAGGAAGCTTTGCATAGTTCACATCTTGGCGGTTACAGTATATAAACAGATATATTTTCTTTTAGTCTAACCTTGTCTGGAAGATATAGGAAAACTAATTTGCCTTATTTACATATGGCACAATCTATCCAGTATTCAAGGGTTTGTCAGAAACAGGAACATTGTGCATTTCCATGGTAACAGATGGCATGCTGACAGTATCTGGCTCGTTGCAGCTTCGTCTAGGCAGGCCAGCAATTAATCAGCCATCTACATGCACAAAATTCTTTGTGAGTGAATGGCACTGCTCCTCTGTAGTGCTGCCTGTGCTTTTACAATTTTTGTATTCCTGCAGGGCGAAGTACTTTTTTGTCTCTTATGCTCGTTTTCTGTAGCTTCCAAAAAAACCCCAGTAAAGAATATGAAAATGGAAACAAGTCTGCACATAATTTAGAAAAGACATTATTTCTTTAGCATGTAAGATGAGTGGGGTCCTTGGGTTTTTTTCCATTGCTTTCCTTGTTTCCTCTCCCTCCCTACTTTTCATAAGCTTTCTGTGCCACGTGTTTCCTTCAACCTCTTTGACATAGGAGGCTTTTACAAACAGATAACTCTCCAAAGGTGTTCAGAAAGGACTTGTCATCTGCATGGCTGGTCCAGGGCTTTTATGCCAACAGGAGTGCTGTGGTTAAAGCCAGCCTGTAGCAACATCCTAAAAGCCCCTCATTGCCTGTTTAAATGACATTTTATATCTCACTGCTTTTACCCACTGGCAGCTGCACTGCCCCATCAGGGCTGGGGAATTCACTGTGTTCTTACATCGAGTGACCAATCTCATTCTTAATTAACGCAAGACTTAATTTGTCAGAGATCTTTTTCTGTGCCGCTGTTTGAATGTGCTGTGGGAGAAAAAAAGCTCCTTAGGATGTTTTCTCATTCCTCATGTATCTGCCTAAGGCAGAGCCGGGTTAGGGCTTTGCTGCTGGTGTTCATAGTTCTAGTTACTATTGACAGCACCTCAGACCCAGCTGCACAACGAGATCCTTCACTCTTCATCTTCTGGAGAGATCATTCATGGATTTTCCCTTTGGGGATGGTTATTTTCACTACTGCTGCTTTACCAAGCCCAAAGCAGAGAAAATCAGCATTTTATTTCAAAGGCATGGGATGTGAGAGACTTCAAGAGGTTCTGTTGTCTTGACGAACCTGGCCTCTGGTGGCCCATGAGAGGTCAAAATATTTGCAGTGCAACTGGATTTTGAAGTTTATTTTTTTAGAAAAAGTCTCTTATACCTTCCAAAAACTAATCTCCAAATTGAACCTGTATATTGAGTAGGATTAAACTTTTTTTTGACTTTGTCTCTACACAATCAGAGCAAATTTTGTCTTTGTCGGAGGATTCATTTATTGAGCTATGACAATTTTAAGAAGAAATTTGTTTCTCAAATATTCAGTTCACAGTAAAACTGGATCTCTTCTTGCCATTGAGACAAGATACAGACAGCAAGAATCTTGGCCTCAGTTGAACAAAATCTGGTTATGTGACCTGAGATCACTCAGAAGGAAATCCAAGACTGATCTTCACTGGTTTGCCTCAAATGCATGATTTTTGACAAGTTATGAATCCAGTCTCTATTCTAAAGAAGTTGTGGAATGTGCTTTTTCATTGGCAAGGTTGTGTTTGATAGCCAACCTTTTTAGTCTTTGTTTCATCTTTTGTACCAGTTTGTTATGTCAAAGATGTTTTATGCTTTTTATGGGTTTTGTTACTGCCTGTTTCCCTCCTCCATTCTCATTAGTCTCTGTAGATTCCTGAAGAATCCATAGGAAAGTCTTGAGACGGAGTACTCGAGGATTAGTGAACATTTGATCCTACAAGCTTTTCACTTGAAACCTGTAACTGGGATTTCTAATTTGGAGAGTGCACCAGGCATGCATAGTGGTTTTGGCTGGGATAGATTTAATTTTCTTCATGGTAGCTGGTGTGAGATTGAGTTTTGGATTGTGCTGGAAACAATGTTGACGATACAGGGGTGTTTTAGTTATGGCTGAGCAGGGCATGCACGGAGCGAAGGCTTTTCCTGTTCCTTGCCCCATCCCACCAGGAAGCAGACTTGGGATGATTTTTTCTCTCTCTCTTTTAACTTATTAAACTGCTTTTATCTCAACTCACAAGTTTTCTCACTTCCAATGCTCTCCTCCATCCCACCAGGAAAATGGGAGTGAGTGGTTGTGTGGTGCTCAACTCCTCTGTGGGGTTAAACTGCAACAGCAAGAGAGCACAAACTCATTATACCCAAATGCTTACCTTAATTAACTGGTGGTACAACAAATATAAAGTGCAGCCCAGCAGAAGAATTCCCTATTGATTTATGTTTTGACTGCGTGTGCTTTGCTCCCTATCCACCCTGGCCAGCCTGCAGCTGGACACAGTTTATAGCTGACCACCACTTGTCCCAGAGCTGCAGCAAAACACTTCTGGGGAAATCTGCAGAAAGGATTCTTGAAGGTCCAGAGATTACCTTGATCATGCTATGTCTGATCCTACCAAACCTCCAATATGTGTCCAGTGCTTAGGATACCAAACAGGGGAGGTTTGAAATGACCATGAGCATATTAACTTATAATCAAAATGCGTCCCTTTATTAGTGCAGCTGTGTATTAGAAAATGAGCATGATTTGCTCTTTGGCAGATAGCCCTTGTCACCTGTATGACAGTCATTGTACATCTGAGGGACAGTCCCTCATTGCAGCTTCTGGAATTTAAGATGCTACTTAAGTAAAATCGTGTCATTTGGCTTGTAAACTTTTAGCTTTGAAAATAAACTGTTTATAGCAGGCTTCAGTATTTTTGTCTGTGTGATGTTTGGGTATGTGGTGGTGGTGTTGTTGGGATTTTTTAAGGTTACTTTATTTTGAGTATATATTTTTCATTTGGACAAGTTTTGAGCCACCTAATGAAATTGTTCAGAAAAATTTAAATCCCTTTAGTCTCATTCATTTTTCTCTTCCCTTAATTTTCAGACTTTCTCTCCTTCTTGCTGTCTATTTTTGTTTTGCTTTGTATTCCCTGGAATTTAATTAAAATTTTGATTTTCCTGAAATCAGTCTGACAGGAAAGGCTTTTTTTACTATGTTTATCTTTTTGCTACTCAGATGTTTTATATTTACTTTTGTTTTATATCTACATAAATCTATAAATGGTGAGGGGTTCAAAACCTTTTTTTAACTAATGTGTAGAGCTAGTTACATTGGAAAGAATAATTAAGAACTTAAGTGGTACAGAACTGTAAGAATCATTGGATCATGAGGTCTATTTTCTTAGAATTACAGGTGGCAACATTATGTGCTTGCCACAAAAATTCTCATCATCCAAATAAAGCTGATTTCTCCTGTGGAGACCCTGAGTAAGGGTGGGATGCCACAGAATCTTAACTTTAACAGGGCTAAATTTAACCTGAGATCTGGGTGGGATAAGTTTCTTCCATGTGGAAGAAGTTATCCACAGCATATGCAGCACCCTACTCAAGCTCCATGGAGTCAACACTTGGAGATAATGTCTTAGAGGATCAGGATTATTTAAATACCCTTGATCTCTGTATTTTTAAAAGGGGAAAGTATATGTTTAAAGAGGCAAATAAGTATTTACTGAAATGCATAGTAATGTTATTAAATATTTTACTCATTAATGCATTACAATTTTTAGATGTCAATACTGAAAAATAACATCAAACATTTGGAAAAATTAACACTTTAAAATTATAACCAAATGCCATTAGCTTATCACAAAATATCTTTAAGGATAAATTTTAATGTCATCTTTAGGGTTCCTTACAATTTACTTTTAAAATTTGCAAACCTCCAGCTCCTCCTGCTTTTGACTTCATTTATCCCAGTAGGAAGACAAGGCTTCCTCAGCAGTTGCCTTGGCTAGGGGAAGACATGGGGGTTGATTTTGCTGTATGTGGCCAATTATGTTGACCTTTGTGATGGCAAGCCTGAAATCTTGAGTTTTTCTCCTATTTAGGACTCCTTCACAGCAGCATAATACATTGCTGCCATGTCAGTTTGTGGTCTAATATTTTTACAACCCGGCAATGCACATTTGGAGATTGTGATTAGCATCCTTAATTCCCGAGGGGAAAAAAAAAATTAAAAAGCCTTGTTAGAACTAGAAAGCTGAAGTCTAAAATAGTCCACCTGCTGTTCTAAAGAGTATTATTTTAGTGCCCTGGGGACATGCAAAGTTGTAACCTACTGATGTCAGGATTAGATTTTATAGGGCTTTTTAATGTAAGTGTTTTTGATAACTTGGCGAAGCATTTTCTGTTGTTCGTTTCTGTTCAATGTTTCTTAAAAACAGCAGTCCAAGATTCATGGAGACAGTAGCTTACAAAATGAATGGAGTCCCATTTCTTTTTCACCATATTTATGAAATAAGACATTAAGATGATTGTCAACTGATCTCAAGAGAAAATCATTTTTCCTAGAGTTATTGTTTTAAGTTGAATTTTACTCATTTTATGATTCTATGGTGACTTAATGTAATGGATTTGATTTTCTTACTGTGTGACTAACTTTTCATGGTGACAGTAGCCATAATAACATCAACATACAAAAATAATATAAATATGCAAAGATTTGTTTTCTATAATGGGGGTGTTTATGCTACTCATTTTGGTGTGCCTGACTGACAGCAGGAAGGCAGAGATGTTTGTTTTGTCTTCAGTAGTTCTTACATTCACAACTGCTATTGCAAAAAAATCCCTCCATCATTCTGAGATGAATCAGTATTCAGGTAAGATCTTTGAAAATGTGTACTTTTCCTGTGTAGGATTCAGGTTTTGGGAGCTGTGTGAGGTGTCACTGTCTCCTGTGGAAGGGAGTAGGAGCCATCAGTCACAGCCTCACTGATGGTGAGCTCCCTGCTTCCCTGGCTTGAGGGAGAATTTTAATCTGAATTTGTAATTTTCTGGAAAAGAAGTTTAGATTTTTATTTTTTTTTTAAAGGGGAGGATCAAAGGTGCTCAGGGCAGAAGGGTTCATGATAATATACAGGTGACTGCTGCTGTGAAGACTTAAATTTTAAGACAATACCTCTCTGCATGGACTATTATCCTTTTGGTTATGCTTTTCATTTCCATATTAGAGAAATCTGTTTTCTAATCATAAACATACTTAGCTCTCCAAATTACAGTTTGGAAAATGTTTGAGAGCTATTTTAAACTTTTTCAATAAAGATGATAGTGTTTATAGTGACTGGTTTACTCATTATCACCCTTTTTATGTACCTTTAATTGCAAGGAGCCTATGAGTTTCTTAAATCTATTGCAACAATTCTATGAATAATTTCTGCAATTAATTTTCAGTTTGCTATGCATGCACACTGTCCTGTACATTGTACTCCCTGAAGAATTTTTGCAATTTTGGTGTTTTCTTTATGCTCTCTGCCTGTTTGTATATTCATATGCATTGATGTGGAGGACACTCCTTCCTGTTAGAGAGTGGGGAGGTGTCAAGTGGAGAATTGCTGAAAGGTTTTTGTGGAAACAGCACTGCAGGTTTTATATAGGGCACCTGAGCTTCATGGTTACCCTCAGAGAGAATACCAAATTGGATAAGCTTTTACCTGAGTCACAGCAGAGAATGTGGATCAGATCCAATATTTGTCTGTTCCTTTCATAAAGCTGCTGCATTTTTTAAGCTGTTCCTTCTTTGGCATCAAGGATGTTGTCCTTTGTCTGCTGCACTCTTTGTCCTGTGGTTGGTCTTGGTCAATTCACTTGTGCCAAGCCCTGAATCTTGACGTAGTGGAAATCCATCCTGTGGAGTTTGCTCATGGGGGTGTGAAATGGCAGGTGATGGTGGTGGTTTGCATGTGGGTGAACATCATGGCTTAGAAAGGATTCTGTGTGAAGTCCTTGCTGAACCCCACTTGTGCAGAAGGACCAGAACCTGTTACTGCACAAGCACATTTGGAGATTGTGATTAGCATCCTTAATTCCCTAGGGAAAAAAACCCCCTCTTGTTACCCCTCCATCCATGTCTCCAAATGCCAGCTTGAACAAAGGAGAAAACTTCCTGTGGGAGCTTTTAGGCAAAAGTGGGATATATAGAGGATGTGTTTCAACTTTTGAGCTCAAAGCTCTGAATGGTTTTCTACTTGAAAACCACAGTTGATGGGTGGAGTCTTTATTTGGTTAAAATTTTCACTTTTCCTTTCTGTCATATTAAAGTCAACATGTCCTGTTTCATGCCTTCTAGAAATAGTTGCAGAAAACAAATCCCAGGTGTTGAATCCTGGCTAAACCAAATTTGCTTAACAGTCGTAGACCCCAGCATATGTCTGGTTCAGCTTATTTCTCCCTCTTTCCTCATGCAAAACAGGTAGGAAAATAATATATGGTCCTAAAGAAGAGTCTCAGTGATTCCAATTTATCAGAGTGTTTAATTGAGTCTGTGAATTTGGCCTGTTGACTGATGATGATGAAGCTTCTCAGGGGGCCCCTATTAACACTAAAATTATTTTATATTTTATTAATCAATTACTGACTCTTTTATGCAGATAATGCTGCCATGGATGGGCCATTAATAAAATGTGTACTAAATCCCTGGAACAATTTTATAAATGTTGAAAAATGACTGATTAATAGCAGACTCCTACTAAATGTTAAGAAAACAAAATGTACAATTTTTTTGGCACTAAAAGAAAATTACAGGTAACTCCAGATGAAATGATAATTAGAGCAGCAAGTGGCACCGTGATGGAGCAAATTAAATCCTTTAGGTATCTTGTGGTTATTTTGGATGAATCTCTACTTTCTCTAATCACTTGGATTATATTGTTCAGAGAGTCAGTTTGTGATTGGGGGATTAATATACATATAATTTGACTCTGGATGCCAAGAGAATTGTAGCTCCCAATGGTAAATATTGTCAATTACTTATTCTGGTTGTATAATTTACGATGCAGTTTCCTGATATGTTCTGATTCTAATCCTATCAATACATGGTAGTTTTTCTGTCTATTTGTTCAGCTTGGTATGAAATATCATTGTATGTTGTGTGAGAGAGAGAAAAAGGGGAGCAGGGGTCCCCAGTTACCTGCTGTTCAGCTCATCACTACTGCAGAGTGCCCTGGGAGCCTTTTAGGGCTCTTGCCTAATCTCTGTGGTGCTATATCCTTTCTCAACTCTCTTTACAACAGTGAAGAAAAATTAGATTTTTCCATCACAGGGATCACAACCACCTGCAAAGGCTTAAGAGCCTGTACCAATGGTGCCTAATACAGCCTCTTCTATCTGTCACTAGATGAGGAGGTGAGAAAACCAGTGGTCAGTGAAATACCTATCTTTGTTTTCCTCTAAGGCAAGATACTTAAGGATGGGTCTGGCTTTAGATATATGATTAATCCCATTTGAATCAATGTGATTTAAGACAGATATGTTCTGAAGTACCTTGTTGAATATCACTGTGGAGAATTATACACAGATTTTGAGACAGGGAGATATATATGATGGATCTGTCTGTGGTTTGGGTTTAGGTAGTGTGTTGTTTTTGGGGTTTTTTTTGTTACTGCCTTAAGCAGAAAAGATACTTGAGATAACAAAGAGCTGAAATCTGATTATTACAAGTAAAAGTTTAGGGATATATTAAATACATTCAGATTTATCACAAGTTTGAGGAAATTTTGATACCATTTGAAGTAGCTCAGTTAATTTTTTGCAATGATTATTTTGTAGAAAAATATTAAGATTTAAGATGGGCTAAAAATAGTTGCACAATGGACAAGGACTTACTGAATACCTCTCTAAATTCTGGGACAGTGATAATGGATCCGGTAATGCTGAGTGCTCTTGAACTAAATGGAAATTTACCACTGATAAGTCAGTAAGGGAAACACTGAAAACCTGTTGGAATAAACACTGAAGCAAAATAAAGACTTGGGGCAGGGTCCCCAGTCTGAAAGATTTTTTGTGGCTTTCAGGTGTTTAACAAGTAACAGCTCTAAGGACCACAAGGACTGATTTCAACAAGAGTTTTCCTATGCTTGTTTGTCACAAATTTCTGTTAGAGATCAATACTCTGAGACATTCAGATTATTCCAGATCTGGTGTTTGGAGGGTTTTACATTTATTTGTTTTTTTCTCTTGTTAAAGAGAGTGGATGAATTCACTGACCATCTATACAGTTCTGTATTTTTCTTAAATTAATCCAAATTCAGTCTTGCCAGGATTGGTGTTTGTGTTTGTTTATGCATATTATCAACTCTTAGATAAAAGGACACTTATTCAGTCCACCACCAACACCATGGTTTAAGGGGGAAGGAAGAGAATCCCCAGGATATATGAGGAATATATAAAAATCTGAATCGCGTAGATTTTTTTCTTTTATTTACAACCATAATTTATTTTCTATTTGAAGACAGATTAAATAGGAAGTGAAGCAAAACATAATGCAGCCCTTGTTGAGAGAGAAAATGGTAATTAAACCACTGAATATCTGCATGACAGGATATTTTTTAAAGGAACTGTTCCTTGATTGCTACACATTTAGATTTTTAAAGAAGTGTGAGAAATCTAGGACCTCAGCAAACACTGAATCTGTGTAAGTGCCAAACTGCCCTTTGTGCCTTTCTGCAAATTGTGTGTCCTCCTTGTATCCAGTATTTTTGCTGTCTCTGTTCAAGGAATCCAAACTCTTAAGCGTGAAGTTGAAGGATGTACAAGTTGTTGATATTCACCATCATATCAAAAAACTGTCAGTGTGTACTGACCTTGAAAAAATATTTTACTTTGTAACCAAGTGCTGTGTGGCACACGCAGGTTTTTGTTTCTGCACAAAATCTGTTTGTGTGTGATTAATGGCTTCTGTCTGCACTGTATGTACAGTAGCACCAAGCAATGCACTGCAAGAGGCCCATCATTCCCTGAAGACATTTCATCACAATGAAACGCATTTTCAGTTATTATGCAGCTTTTTTGTGTTCTGTTTTGGTAGGAGTATACAGATATTTATTGCTTTTGTGCAGGTTTTCTCCATACCCCTCCCCATTCTAACTCACAAACACATGGGCATGTCTGTAGTCACAGTGAAACTGAAGTTGAACACTAAATCAGTAAGAGTGATGCACACTGATAACATAATGGAGAAAAGCATTCTAAATTCTCTAGGAGTGACTTGTTGTCTATGGAAGCTAAAATGCACCAAATTCACTTCTTGTATCATTATTTTGAAATTTAGGATTTGTGTGTGTGTGTAGGGGAGGATAGTTTTGCAGAAGGCAACTATTATCAAGGTGCTGAAATTAATTGGCTGCTTTAATTGAGGTAGATTACTAGCTAATGCTTTCTTGAATACAGTAATTCTCCTATTAAATTATCTTTGAATAATTACCTGAAATTTCTCAGCTGCAGGGACTGATGGCTATTTAATTGCACTGTGATGTTGCTATATAATTACTTAACAAGGTGTCCTTTAATAGTTTAATTCCCCTTTCCAAAGAAAAAAACCTGTAAGTATGACTTCTATTTTTTAAGTGCTGTGATTTTATTTATTTTTTTACAGATAACTTTGTATTTGAAACAGTAAAAAAAAAGCTGTTTGTTGACTTGCTTTTAAAAGTAAGTCTTTTGATTGTTCAAGAATAGATTTGGACTCAGAAGAGTTTTGGAAACAAAAAAAATATTGGTTAGGCATTCATTTATCTTCATTGCATGTATTTTGTGGTTTGCTATTTGGTTTACAGTGTGCTTTGAATGAGGCATTAGTCAGGTCTGATATTCAAAATCATAATTATGTGTGTGTTGAGTTTTGTGGACTGGGAGCTGTCTGGGTAATGGGACCTCTTGTGCTGAAGCAAGGCAGACTGACCAGGAATTTTAAATCTGTATTTATTCCTCCTGGGCACGGGGAGGGGAGGAGATTGTCTGCTTGCTGTGGGTTCCTACCAGCTGGAAAGAGTGAGCAGTGAAAACAGCTGTTTCCCGAAGATGGTGAAAAAAAAAAAAAGGTTGGACTGTTCAGAGATCAAAAGAAATAATGCTCAGGATCATGCCACAGGGTATACATTTCCTTGCTTGTTCAAGGATAGACTGTTTTTTGCTGACAGGAAATACTCTACATTGAACAATGCAAAACTTAACAGCTGTAAAGGAGCTTGTTGATAAGTCAAAATGAGGATGGAACTGTGAAGCTGGATAGAGCGTTCTGGAATATCGAAGAGAGGAATGGTAGGATCATTTTACCTCATTAGTTACATAAACATTGTAATCTGTATCTGCTGAACATACACCTTACCCAAAACATTATATTCTGACCTTTGAACAGAATCACAGAATAGTGAGGGTTGGAAGGGATGTGATCCTTCTAAAATGTGAGGGCTTTTAAATTTCCTTTTTAAAATAGAATTATAGGCATACAGGGCTTACTGATCAGTTTAAGTTTCACACTGCTTCCATGCTGATCCACTGAAGGCGTGATCTATGAGCAGCTCCACCTGCGAGCCTGGCTCTGTTCTCCAGAGGCTTGGGGCTTTGATCTCTAACATTCCAACTTCTGTCCTGAATAGCTTGAACATATATGGCAGTCTTTTACAATGAGCCTGGTGCAGAGCACGGACAAAATCAAAATGTATGTCACTAACACACATTTCTGAACCTCTTTGAGGAAGAGTTCCAAACCCCCTATTTGTCTATGCCACTTTAAAACCAGAAGGGAATGATCAATCCAGTATTATAGAAATCATCTCTGTCCACAGGGATATTTTTTTAGACAAATCTCCAAAGGATAAAGCAGAAGAATGGCTGCACTGGATCAGAGCAAAGACACACATAGCTCAAGCTGGCAGGAATGAAGGCATCAGTACTACATGTTGTTATTTCATGAACATACAATCCTTGATTCATACCATCTCCACTTTTATCAGAGTGGAATAAGAAAGGATTTTTTTTTAATGTCCATTGATCTTTCAAGCCTGATAAGATATTCATTGCCCAATATTCAGGGGTGTTCAACTTCACAAGATGACCAGAAAATCAGGCCTTAAATTTAGAATTTTAATTAGAATAAACTCTAGAGCTGTTGGCTGGGTGAGATTTTTGTCAGTTTGCATAAATAAGGCTGAAAATTGCCTGACATTCTTGTAATAGTCCCCTTAATGCTTCCATCAAGGAGTGGCAAACCCAATAATAGAAAAAAAATTGGTTAGTCCTTGTGTTTTCTCTGAGCACAAATCTACCCCTCTTCTTCCTCTAGTTTCTTAGAAGCTTATATCAGCTACACAGGTTTTAATCCTTGGACATGAGGATGCTTGGGCCTCTTTCTCGTTTGATCTAAAAACCAAAGAAAATTACTGAAATCTTTGCAGAGTGGCTCTGGTAATTTCCACCAGAGAGCAGTGGTCCAGGCTGCATCTGAGACTGAAAAACTTCACAGAGGAGTTGAATATGAGCAGAGCTCTTGGCCACTGCTCTCTTACAAATATCACTAGTCCTCTTTCACCCAGAGGATTCAGGCTGGATTGCTCTTATTCTCATTAAATGTTTGTAATTATAGGGAAATTATAAATATTGTATGTTTATACTTTAATGTATCCAGAGACCTGAGATTATGACTGGAGCTCAGCTGTGCTAGGTCCTCTCCAGGGTTTTTCATTAGAGTCCCAGAGAAAAAATACCCCCATCCTGAAGCTCCTTGAGCCTCTTTTGGGGTAGATGGTGTGAAGGATACATGGTGTGATGTGTAACAGAAACATTAAGGGACATATGAGTCATCTCTCCAGGACATTTCCAAGTCTCTCAGAAGTTTGTAAGGCTGTTCTCTGTTCCTCTTGCTTTCTTATTCTTTGGTTTTTTCTGTTTTCATTCTTCTTTGCTTTGACCTCTGCTTGTTCTTCATCTCTTTCTCCCCCCATGCAAACCCTCCCTTTTCATTCCTGACTCTCTCCTTTACTCCTCCCCTTGCTCATTCTGTTCAGCATTGCAGCAATGGTAGTCAAAAGAAGAAAGACACAGAATTATCTGTTACTAGATGGGTGGTGCTGATGGAAAATTAGGGAGGAGGAAAAGAGGAATTAATTATCCATAATGTAAGGGTTAAGAAATAAGATTTTCCCAGCTAACACTAATATCTGAAGAAATCCTAAATTTGTGAGAAATGTTCCTTCGTCCTTCTTCTGAAGGCTCTGTAGCTGTACTCTTAGAAAAGGAGAGGGTCAAACCTTATGTTTTATCCCTGCTTTCTGTAAGTAACCTGCAAAGAAATTTTTTTCTCAAGGTTGCAGAGCATCTGCTGCTCCAATTTCTCTGCTTCTTAGGAAGGATGAGGTGTAATTGTAATCTGTTGCTTTGAGATCCTTCTGTGAAAGACATGAAAAAAGTACAAGGTGTTATTGTTAGAAGGCAGTGTATGTAAGCAGTCACTAACTAGAAGATCCTCCATTAATTTTTGCTTTGTTTATTTTTAAAAAGGTATGAGGCTGATATGGAGAATATGCCAAGTCAACTGGATGAGTCAGCACAGGCAGCACAATGTGAGTGAGTTTGGTTTTTTAAAAGAAAAATATTCACACTCCAAGTCAATTTATCACAATTACCTGTGATTACAGACCCAGTAAAGGTGTTTTTTTAGAAATGTGGCCTCATGTGCACCTGGTGGAGGAGCAGACAAGTAAGCTACTCTGTGTGTGACTATTTACCCTAAAAAAAAAAAATTAAAAACTAACCTCTACATGATATTTTTTCAATGCTGTCCTTGAGCAAAAACTAATAACATGTATTTACACTGCAGAGTATCTGCCCACAGATTTTTCTTATGAAAACTTCACAGCAGTGATAACCAAAAGCCCTTCCCCTTGTAAATACAATTTTCAAATCTGTCTGCCTTGGCCTGAAATCTTGTTGACCACTCAACAGTACAAATAACATTTTTGAAAACCAATTCTTTTCTTCTCTGGAGTGAAAGCTCAACAAACATTGTGTCAGTACATATAAGCAGACATTTTCATAGGCATTTTGCCTTTATATTTATAAATTAGGCAGAATGCTGATAATGCCCAAATAACCTACTATAAAATACAAAAGGCAAATCCAACTGCAGAGTCATTTTACTTGAAGGAAGATACATTTTACTTGAAGCAGATGGTTAGACCTTCTCTAACCCTATGCAATGCTTGGGGCTGGAGAGTGATTTTCTGAAATTTGAGAGGGGAATCAATATGACATGAAGTTGGTGCCAGTGGCATAATATTGAACCCCTTTGCATTATCTCATGTACAAAAGTAACTAGAGGAAAAGTTTGTGGTCTTCCTTATGGCCTTATACTGTGAGATTTGATCAAGTACAGAACTAAACAGCAATGTTTGGGTTGTGTTTGGTGCATTTTTGTTAGGACTGTGGATAATGAGTCATCCTGAACCTGCTCTGAACTGTGGGGTACCAGGGAGGGAAGAAATTGAACTGTTCTCAGACACTGCCAGCAATGGGAATTGCAAACAGAGATCACACAACTCTGACCACAAATGCCTGTGACAAGAACAGTTTGGTGCATCAGGGAATCCAGGACTCAGTTTCCTCAGTCTTCTGTCAGGAATGTGTGTGATTTTGGTTTGGAATTGCATCCTTAATGAATAGATTGAAGAATATTATTTGTGTATTTTTGTTTGTTTTGGTTGTTTTTCACAATTTCCATCTTTCTCTATGCCACAGAAGTGGCCAGAGGAAATAAGTTATTTTTCATTTAGTGGTTGTAACAAAAGTTGCATGTCAATATGGATATTTAATACTTTATCATGTTTAAATGTAGCCATACTGTTGGGTTTGTTTGGTTTTATTTAAATAAAATTTTCTAAAAGTGGAAAATCCAGGTATGTTGAGAAACTGTGAATTTAAAACATTTAGTAGATTTTTTTTTTTTTTAGTAGATCACTTTTTCTGTTAGACGACGTAGGAAGGTGACAGTGAGTGTTGAAAATTTTGCCTCTTCTTGTAATTTGATGATTTGCCTTCAGAGGATGGGGACAGGTGAGTCCTATGGGAAGGATGGAGGGGCAGCAATTCCCCTTGTGAGCCACAGGCTCAAGGAGTAGGAGATCCCAAAGATTGAAGAGGGGACAGCAGAGATCACTGTTGCAGAACCAAAATCCTGCAGCTTGCCCAGAGGTAATCAGGTGTCAGGGGAGGAGCAGCAGCGTTCAGTGATGCCTTCAAGGCAACTGGAGAAAGACTTTATGGGGGTCTGACGAAGGTTACTTGTAAATCCAAGTGCCTGAGTCTGTGGGAACTGGGCATGGAGGCGAGGACCTGCCTGAAATGACACAAGCAGGCACATGTATGTGACTCATCTTTCAGTTCTGTCCAGCATTACTGGTATTAAAAGAAACATTATAATAAGAAGAAAATAAAAAGGCTTATACCAGATTAGTCAAGAATCACCCAGATAAAGCCATAAAAGCATAGACATAGCTTTGTATCAGTGGAACGTGGTGCTAAGTTTGCATATGTGAAGTGTGCTTTTCAGCGCTTCCTGTATTTAATTTTCTTTAACCTCATCACTTACTTTCATTATCATTAAGTGCTTTTCTTGTTAAGTTATCTCTAGTGTCTGTCTTCAGTTGCCTGATGTATATTTTAATCACAGAACAGAAACAAAGTTCTCAGATCTCAATTTTGCAGCAAAGACCTCCCCCTTTCCCTGTCTCAGTATGTGAGAGGTCACATGGAATTGTGTGACAGGTTCCTTCTGGGTGTTTGTCTCTCTGACAGGGGCATCACCAATCACGTCCTGCTCCTGCACAGTGCTGCATGCTGGGTTTGGGCTCTCCTTGCCATGCTCAGCTCTGCATTCATCCAGGGACCTGCACTCCTGGGCAGCTTCTTAGAGAAAATGTCGTTGCTGGGTGTCTACTGACACCCCTCAGAGCTTTCACCAACCCCATAGCAGACTGATGGTTTATAGGATCAACTCCAGCACCTGGCATGCTGAAGCAGATTATTCTTACCCCAGTCCATGACAAAATGTAGACCCTCATTTGTAAAACAGAGTGTTAAGCAGGAGCAAATCAACGAGTTCAGTTCACGAGACTCAGCAGGTGTGAGAGGGCTTCTGTCCAAAGGATGTATTCATTTCTGTTTCTTGTCTAAATTAACACCAAAATCGGAAAAGATACTGAGACGTGAGGTCACTGGGTGAAGGAGAAATTTTTCAGTTTATCATTAAGCATTAAAAGTATCATTATTAATAAAAATTAAAATGCCTTGCCTTGAAGCAAGGCAGCTACATCCTCTTCAGCCTTATTTCTTGTCACTCCATGGATTTTGACCAGCTGAGTTGTATATTCAGTTCCTGTTTATATCTGGTTCCTGATAATCTTGAATGATCAAGACTTTTGAGATAGTCAAAATGCCAATTATAACATTACAGAAATTATATTTTTGCAATGGATGCATTGATCAAGCAACTTTAGATTTTTTTGGCAAGGTTTTTTTTTTATACTTTGTTTATAAGGATACAGTTTTGGATATGTTTTAGAGTAGCTAGAATTGAGACAGACTCTCTTTTTGTGTGGAAAGACTGTCTTTTTCTTTTCTACTCTTAGTGGAGAGCTAGTACTTGTTTCCCTGGTACTTCTAGGGATGATGGGAAGCCAAATTTTGGACATCAGAAAGGTTCAAAATTAAACATCTTCTAATACTACCCCTGTAGACAGGGTGTTTGAACATTGTTACACTTAATTCTAATGTCAAATTTGAAGGTCTGCACATATTCTTTATTGCTAAAAGCAATGTTAGCAAGAGTTGACCTACCTTTCGATGAGGACTTTACCACTAGAATAAATCTTGGACTAAATTAGAGTTGAAAAATTATATTATTTGGATCAAACATCCTGGGTTGAATTCAAGGGCTTTGGATATCTGAACTAGGTCTTCTTTAATTATAATAAAAATCAGTTTTATGCATCTTTAGTCTTCAAATAGACTTAAGACATAAATGTCAGAATGGTTTTCTTTAATTGTAATAAAATCAGTTTTGCTAGATTTGTATTAAAACTTATCAATATTGTGTATCTGGAATAATGTAAAAGTTAGCTTGCCATGTGTGTGGCTTATGGTGACATCATTCACAGGGGAATTGGTTCTGTAGGTCCTGAAGGTCTATAAACTTACAGCAATATTTAGATAAGACAAATTTTAACTTGAATAAGACTTTTAGCACATTGGGCAATTGAGTATTTGTGTGCAGCAAGTATGGGCTCAACTGCTTGTGTAATTTCTATGAATAGCAGGTTGCACTCATAAGTACATCATTAATTAGCTGCTTGTGCTATTAACTGCCCTGGAGGTACAGCCACACCACTTTGCTTTTTAGGAGCTTCTGTAAGAAATGATTAGTGCTTGTCAAATACATAGGTAGAAAAAGAATAAACAAAAAATAGTGTGATCCATACAAAGTTGTCTTCATGAGTCAGTAGGTGCTGTTTTAAAACTACTACCTAATTGCAAAATGTCCAAGAGTCATTTTTATTCAGCTTCGTGCTGACCTGTAAATCCAAACAATGCTCTCATTTGCAGATTTAGCTCAGGAGTTTGAGCCTCAGTAGAGGTTTTCTGTACAACTCCACATCAACAACTTGGTCACACAGTTCTTGGTTTTTAAATGCAAAGGTGACCAAAGCCCAAGAGATGAAGTCAGTACGAGTTTATTCACTGCCCTCACTGGGCTTTGGATCAGGCTCATCAAACCCTGCAAAGGGGCAGGTTATTTGCACAACAGTTGTAGAGGCTCTTCCCTATGAATGAATAAACCATTTATAATTGTATTTTGTAAAGTGCACAGTCGCCATAAATGGGAGGAGATTTTTTTCCCCCTGAATTGGGCTCTTTGTACTGAAATGTGTAGTTAGCACAAATATTCATCCTCCTCTGCTGTATAAGCTGAAAGGGCCCAGAGGAAGCTTGGAAGTGCAAGTCCCACTGACATTTCACTCATCAGTCCTTTGCCCTGATATTGTAACATTGCTGCTCCTCGGCAAAGGCATAAGTGGGGAACACATCCAGCTAATAGGAGAAAAGTTTAACTCTTCATGAGTGGTAAAATCCAGGGCTGAAACAGCCATGTTATATTAATTTAATTCCCTGTTTAGTTTTATAATTGTGAGGTTCAGGAGCAGGAACCTCACACAGTTCTGAAGCAAAAAAGATGTGTGTAGACTGCTTATTTGTTGAAAACCTACAGTGAGTGCTGCAGTACTTAGAAGGGAACTATAATTGCTCTAAGCCTTTCCTCTTCTGGGGTGTATAGTACTCTGATCTTCATAATCCTGGGTATTGAGAAACTGAATAACAGTCTTCTTGTTTAAAGTGAAAAACATCAATTGCATCTCTCCTCCCTGACTCTTCCCTGGCAGTATTGCCTTGAAAAGCAATTTTCCTCCAGAAGCACTGACACATTAGTGTCCTTAAAAATTAAGATGTTACATTAGTCCTCCAGATTTTGAAAGCAAATCACCACCAATACTCTTTATTTTAATATTTTATAT
Organism: Eopsaltria australis; assembly: GCA_034509425.1. Lineage (NCBI taxonomy): Eukaryota > Metazoa > Chordata > Aves > Passeriformes > Petroicidae > Eopsaltria > Eopsaltria australis. Next base: position 2,544,531 of record JAVTVJ010000211.1, on the reverse strand, counting down.
GAACATAAAAGTAAAAGGATGCACTAAGAATGAGGTTTGTATATTTTAGATTTTAAAAATGTACTTTTATTGTGTGACACTTGTGCTGGAATGCTGCTCTGATCAGAGCAGCTTCAGCATTAAGGAAGCTGTAATAATCATCAACTCCATGAAAATATGCATACTCTTTATAGGTAATACTTCTGTTTTTCCAGCCAGGAACTCACTATACATTTTATATTAATGTCTCTCCATTGGTATTTTCCTTCAAAGTCACATTAGAAATAACTAACAGACAAAATACTCATACACATGCTTTGGAGTACCAGAAACAAACAAACAAAGCCCCCCAAGTAATTGTCAGCCCATGTCAGCAATTCAGTTATTAGGATCACATAAACCCATGTCTTATATATTCCACCCAGAATTGTTTTAAGGTCCTTGTATGCATAGAATTTTGAAATATATTATTTGAATATAAAAGTAGATTATGTATTTCCCCTGTGGCTGGCCAAATGTCTTTCCAACAAAGGGTAAAATAAGAAGGCTATTTTTTTGTGTAAAAGAGTGATCTTTTTAGTCATGCTTGATTGCTTTTTCAGGACTGTCTCCATTTATAATGAGATATTCTTGGATTCATTTGAACCAGAAAGTTTAGTAAAATTGTTACACTTTTTACATAAAATACCTTGAATTATTTAAACTGCCTCAAACTCAGTATTTTTTAAATATATGTGATATATATTGGATTTTTTGCTTCAGAGGCTGAACATAACAAAAAATGGAAATATATTTAGCGTATTTACAAGAAATATTTGTTTTAATCTTTCATACTTGTCAGCACTTCACACTAATTTAGTCTTATCTGCTGCTAAGGAGTTACACAGTAAGGGATGCACTTGTTATTCAAATCCCTATTAATGTTTCATATCATAGTTTGGCAAGAAAGCTGTGACTCTATTGGGCTATGATACAGGAAAGTTTTAATTATCTGCACTTTTCAGAAAACTTGGCCTAGGATGTCTGTGCTGAGAACAATGATGTGAATTTACTTTTATCAGTAGTTTAAAATTACATTATAAAATGTGTTCAGTGATACTGTTCTTATATGATCTGATGTGCAATGAAATGTGCAGAGCTTGAGGAGAAAATGCATTTTTATTATAATCACAGTGCCCAGATAAAATTGCAGGTGTGCAATGCTTTGGAAATATTTATTTGCAGGTAAAGATAAATTTCACATTACCTAAGTTTGTGTTTTACTACTGGAAACTACACAATCATTCTTCCATGCTTAGCTTGAGTCTAGTACTTGCATGGCTCTAAATTTAATGTTTTCAGTGTATTTTGTGAAATATTTCATTGTAATGTTAACAGAGCTTACTTAAGAAGTTCTGTATTTTACAGGCAAAAAAAAAAAATCTCTATCAGTTGTAGATCAAGTAGAAAAACCCTGCAACAATTCCTTTTCAAAGGAACAAGTTGTAGTTCAAAATTTTATTTTACAGTACTTTTCTCTTCAGGCACTACGAGAAGCAGCTCTTTTACTTCTGAACCCACAGCAAAAGCCTGTGTCTCGTCTCTCCTGTAATTGTCCGTTCTTTTTATAAGATTTATTTTTGCCTGTGGTGCAAAACTGAAAAAGTCACCCAGCTAAAATGTAGTTACTTCATTTCCAAGTAAAAACAATGGCGTTTTCATGTCCATACTTATTATTATTCTGAGAATGTACTAATTTGTTACATCCAAGATGACGGTTAGCTTGGCCCATGAAAGGGGCACGGTGCCAGCGACCGCAGTTCAGTAAAAGGGCTCCTTTCATGGCAAGTGGTGGGACAGAAAGTAGCCTGCAGTGCGTGTGGGTACGGGCAGGCAGGGTGCCAGCAGAGTCATCCTGGGCTCGGGCTTTGCTGCGTCGGGCTCTGAATGAAGCTCAAACTATGATTTCACTAAATGTCGGCATGGGCAGCCAAATTTTCGAGCCACCAGTGCTCTAAGGAGCAACTGATAAATGTTTTATCCCCGTGGGCTGTAGTTGATGTTGCACAAGGATTTTGCATGTGCTCAATGCATTATCATTCTTGGCATTAAGCTTAGATAATTGTCTACTTATATTGAGCCTGTAATAGCAAAATACAAGTGAAGAGGCATGTTTTACAAAGTAAAACTATGAAATAGGTTTAGCTATATTACTATGGATTTTTTTTGTTCTATCCTACTAAATTTGAATGAGAATGAAGTATGATTCTATACCTTAATGCTGCTCAAACCAGGGTGGTCTCATAATTTTGTTTTACATGCATGACATTGCTTAAGGTCATTAGTTGTAAATCTTAGTATAAAAAGACTGAAAATATATTCAGTACTTTGTAGTTACCGAATACATATTTAAAAGCCTCTATGAAAAGTCGGGACCTACATGGCAGATTTTCAGTAGCTGAATGGTCAATTTAATGATGTAGATTAGCTGTATCTAAACAGTAAATGGAGATAGGCTGTTGCAAGGCTTTGATGAATCTCTCTGATGCATATCCCAGTTGATCAATTTTCTAATTTTAGGGATTAGTATTCTGCTTTTCAATCCTAATATACCCTCTGGTTGCATTCTATTTGAAATTTAACTTAGATCAGGTATAGCTTCATTTACTTTTTTGCTGTTGTTTAACTCTGTCTAAGAAGCACAAATTAAATTTTAATTTAGTTTTTCACTTTGCAGTGACTGTGATGCAATGCTCTCATTTTTTCACTCATTTTTTTCTTAGCATTACCTGACTTCTAATTGATTATTTAAATCACTATTTTATATTAAAAGACAGCCTTCAGTACTGCTTTAAATGTTTTAAAAAGTAGCTTGCATTCAAAAATTTTATTCAGCCTAGTTAAATTCAACCATTAAGTTTAGCAGCTTAAACTAATAGGGAAAAATTACTTGTTTATCAGATAGATAATTACTGCAAATAGCTGTGGATAGTATTGTAATAGTTGTGCATAGTGTGATCAACTTTTTTATGTACATAAATTCTATTTTTGCAGTACCTACTGAGAAGAGATAGGCAGCTTTTTTGTGCAAATATGAGGGAATATTTAAATAATTTATTTAGAGAAAATCTGATTTTGCTTTTATTGCTCATGTCCTGGAGCTAAAGTAGTTCCTGTGTTTTTTTAATGTTTTCAACATGAAGGCTTCTAGTGTCAATCCATTTGATAAAATACTCTCCCAAATACATGCAAATCCAAACAGGTTATGACCACTAATTTTGTCTTTGCAAATGCTGGATCTTTAACCTACAGACTAATTAAATATTTGTAATAAACCAGTTAACTCCAGTGGGTTATTGCTGTGGTTTGCCAAACTGCATTGAAGTGCTTTCTTTTCATTTCATTGATGGTGGAACAAACATTTCTTTAATAAGGATACAGCACATTCTAATTTTGTAGCAGAAGCTTAGATAAGGATCAGGCCCCTCTGAATCACTGCTTTGACCTATGACATGGAAAGTGCTGAAGCTCTTTGGCAAAAGAAGAGTTAGTCATTCATTATTATGCACAGGACTTTCCAGTTCTAAAGGGGCTCTGTGCTTTCTCTCAGATAGACTTTGTTTGTTGGAAATGAGAACTGTATTTTGGCAGTAAAGGACAAGAACTGAAGCAACTCTGCAGGCAGACTCATTATGACATAATCCTTCATTAATCCTTATTCTCTATTAATAGATCATGACAGAAGTTTTGCTTTGGGTGACCATCTTCACCAGCAAGCTATGAGTGAGCAGTAATAGACAAAGACCCAAATAATAGACCCAAATTCTTCCTTTCTGGCTATCATTTTATTTACAGTCTTAAGGAAGTATGTATGTGTTACCTTGGAGAAGTTAGTGTGCTAAGTGATCTATTTGCTACAAGTGCAACCTGGCTTTGTACCTGAGAAATGTGATTCATCTGTTGGAAAAGGGATTACTTATGTTACTTACCTGGCAGATAAATACATTGAAAAATTATGTGTTGATTGCAGACTTGCTGCAGGAAAAATATAGGGATGCAAGACCCCATCAGAGTGGAAGTGGCATTTAAAAGGGAAAGAACTGAAGAATGAGATTTTAAGTGGCATGTGAAAGGAATGTGACAAAATTTGTCCAAGAGAAGGAAAATTTGAGGGCTTTTTGTTTAGGAGAAAAACCCACATAACTGCAGAGTGTTTGGGAATGTATGTTTGTAATAGTTACAAAAACTATTATTTTACTTGTAATAAAAAAATATGTAAGTCCAAGAATAATGAGGTTCATATTTGCCTGATATAGCAATGAATAGTCCTTGGCTACTCTCGAACTGCCATAGACAGGCAGTAGAACAAAAAGTGCTGAGGAAATCCAAGTAAATTAAACATTTTTGGGGGATTGTTGTCTGTTCACTAAGCTGTGCTTGGTTCTTGTTAGAGCTGGATTCACTTGCATTGGATCTTGGCTGTGCCATGGTGCACAGAACTTCTGGGTTTGTTTGCTTACCTGCTGAAGTGCTCCTGTGGGAACTGATGCTGCTGATGATGACAGAGCAGGCTTGTGGGTTTTGTTATACAAATTAGGCTTTGTAGCATCTGTTAATATTGTCAAATATAACTTGAATATAAGCCAAAATGTAATTTCTGAAGCAACTGTCTGTATCCTACAAAAGCATTTTTTCGTTTAAACTGCAGTCCATTTAAAGTGTAATGTGATGTTTAAGAGGGTAAACCAGACTACCTTCATTACCTTCTGTGAAACTATGCTGATTTACATCCATTGTGAATGAGATCACTAATTTTATGACATCTTCCTGAGCTTAAGTACATCATTGTTATGATACATGCTGTAATGTCAGTGTGACTGGGAAAAATGGTGTAGAAAATCCCACTGTTTGACAAACTGAGTGGAAAAGATTTGTGTTCGTATTGGATCTTTGAGGCACTTCCAGGATCCAATGCCTAGAAACACAGGTGAGAAAAACACATGCATCTGAAAAATAGAATAATTACTAAGATGAAACTCTGCTTCTAGCAGGACCATATTTTATGCCTGAAAATCTCAATATATATTTCTTTTGTGTAGTTTCTTAGCATCCTCTCCATTCCATTCAGAAAGATATGAAATATGAATAGATCGTTAATTTTTTCCATAGGGAAGGTTTGCCATTCATATAGGGGAGATAATGCAATGGAGTTTACAATTCATAATTTTTATTTCCACTTAGTATAATACTTTACCTGAAAAAAAGCCCTACAGTTGCTACATGCTGTGAGAAACTGTCGGCAAGTGTATTTTTCCCTCTTCAAGGAGCATTTATCACTTCAACTTTTCTGCTGAGAATTTTGAATCTGATTTAGACATAATGTGGCCATTCAGATAAGGGGTTAGAGAAGGAATAAGAAAAGGTAATTCAGAATTTCTAAACTATTTATGTGGTACTCTTGTTTTGCTCTTCTTTGGGAGCATGCACAATAAAACCAGCTTCTTAGTGCAGTTTTACTCCTCTTGCTACTCTACACAAACACAGATAAAATACTGATAGCTGTTACAGTAGGTGTGGCTACATAAATGAGGTTGAGTGTTCAGGTCCCGAGTAAAGCTCAGTGCTTCAGCACATCTGGGTTTAATTGTTGCTTTCTGAAGAAGAGACTTCTGATAGTAAGCAGCCCTTTAATCCAGCAGACAAAAGGCATAACAGGATCCAGTGGATGGATGCTGACATGCCAATTTCAGTCTGGAAAAGGGATACTGATTTTTAACATAATGAGTAATTAGCCATCACAGTGACTTAACTAGAAACAGGCTGGACCATTTCCCATACTGAACTTTAAAACTGAAATATCTTGTATTCAAATAAATTCTATGTCTTGAATGTAAGTAACAGGTCAGAAGAGATACATGAATTTGCCCCTCTAGTCTGTTATATGTGGCTTTAAAATTAATTATTGTATTTCTCTGAAGTTCAATTTTCATTCATTATTTACTCTTACACTACTTGATATGATTGTGATTATTGAAGGTTCTGTGTTAAACCAAGAGAAAAGGAATTACTTTGTTTTCAGCCGTTCAGAATCAGTGGCACTGTGCTGGCTTGTGGCACTTCCGTTCTTATCCTGTAAGAAGCTGAACTGCTGTTAGTGTACATGCATAGTAACTCCTTACTGTCTTTTGCATTTGATGTCCTTCTCTTGCACAAGAATCGTGTCATTGGAAAAAGCTATTCTCATTTATTCCCATCTCCTTATTAATCTCAGAAAATAAGTGGGCTCAGCAAACCTGATGGGCCATTCCATTTTCCTCATATGTCACATCTTAGTACACAACTTCTCATTAGGTGCTGTGGCTGGATCCAGGAGGTTAAAAAGGCATTGGTGTAACAGGGATTTAAATATTTATTTTCTTAAAGTTAGACAGAAGTTTTTAGCGAATGAGGTGATGGGTGTGATGGTTTGCAGACTGAATGATTTCATGTTGTTGTGAGAAAAACAGTATAAAGGATTATATTCAGCAAGTGGTGAAACAGTTGTTCTCTGCTGCTTGTCACTGAAAAGACCAAAAATAAGAAATAATAAACTACAACAAGGAAGGTTCTTGGTTAGAAAGAAAGAGGATCTTTCTAGCAATTAGGATGAAAAGTCACTGAAATAGTTTACTTAGAGATTTATGAAGTCACCATTACAAGCTGCTTCACGTGTTAGGCAAACATCTGTCAGTAGGGACCTACTCACACATGACCCTGCTTTTGTCAAGAGAGCTGAGGTTAACAGTAGGAGGGTGAAGAATGTATGAAGGCCAGGCCAGTATTCAAGGTTTCTGGCAGCCATCCTCTCCTTGAACAAAACAATGACTTCTTCAGATGACCCAATATTATCCAGAGGATTTCAGGATCTTCTGTGGGCTGTCTCTCTTTATAAGTCAAAGAAGTAGCATGAGCCATAGGGAACTTCTGTTTGGCTTCCAGGGAAAGTGACTTTGATGATAGAGAGAAAACAGTTATGGACACACTTGTAGGACTTGTAATTAGCCAAATGAAGTTGGCCATCACCTCAAATGATGAGAAGCACCAAAATCACTGGCATCTGCCTCATCCTGGGCTTTCTAGCAGTAACTATAAAAGATAAACAAACCTGGCAGAGTAAAAGGTAAAAGAAGAAAAAAGCCTGTAAAGCTCACATTGTTCAAAAAGGTCGCAGTTTGGGATGAGCAGTTGCCAATTCTGTGGGAAGGTATCACCTAAAGTCTTGGGGAATTCACACTCCCAGCCCAGTTTGCACAGCACTCTTGGAACTCTCCCTGGCACATCAGCAGCTGTGGCCACAGAGTTCTTGTTTCACCTGCAACCATCCACATTTTCCCAGGGAATGGAAAATGGCCCTCTGAAAGGAATTATCCTGAGTATTGGAGTGAGAAGATTGAGTTTTCATCTCAATCAAGAACGAGGGGCTTTTTCCAAATTCTGGAGAGAACAGAGCATGGCCACGGAGCTTGGATTTAACGAAATACAGTTTGTTCATCTGGATGCAGTTCAAGATGGCAAAGAGGATCACCAAAAATACTACCTGGACTTCAAAATGTCTTTTTCTGCCTTATAGAAGGCAGATGTTGTAGAAGGTCAACCTGCTGTCTTAGAAGCTCAGAATTGTTGCCAGTTCCTGTATGTATTAATAGCAGAACTATGTACTTTGGGAAAAACAGTATAAAAACTCATCTATAAATGGCCTTCTGCTTTTATTTTCTTTCTATATCTATTAACTATCATGCTGGATGCCTCATTGCTGGACAGGGAAACTCAATGCTTGTATTCAGAGAAAGAAATAAGAATGCATGATAACATTTTGGAACCAATGGGTGATTTGCAGATCCCATAAATCCTCTGTCCAGCAAACCTTAGGAGATGTGATATGGAATATCAGATACCATTTTCCATTCCAGAGTACCTGTCCCCTCATCCTTCAGAAGAGCTAGACTGTTATTTAAGGATGCTATAAGTGGGAAACTATTACAAAATGGCCTTTTAGATTACAGTGACTGGAAAACTTCTGCAACTCAAACTGAAAATAAAAGTCTGAGGTGGTTTTTGTAAAATTATTTTTTTTCTGTGTAAATTTTTTATGTCAGCTAACAGCTGGACTGAAAATGCTTATTCAACCACTCCTTGGCTTGTCTGCACTTTTTGATTCTTTGAAAAGCCAGAGAAATATTTGTCACATCTTATTTTGGGTTCTTTGTGCTTAAGGTAGTTTTGGTTGCCAGTGGTGCCATGTGTATCAGTCAATCATTCTGAAATCCTGTGCATTATTCTGGGGTATTAGACGCTGTCTCTAAGCTCTAATTTTAATAATATGTTCAATAAAGAAAATAATCAATTAGATTAGCCATTGCTTTGGGATCTTGATACATAATATGTTCATCCAGTAGATCAGTCAACTGTGAAAAAGAAGTTTTTTATTCTGCAATACCTGAAGTGATTCAAGGTGTAGTGCACACAGAATTCCATAGCCTGTCCTTTTGGTTTGGGAATTTTAGTTTGGTTTGGTTTTCTTTGGTTTGTCGTGTCTGTAGCTTTATGACTGAAGGGAAACTCAGGCGTGACAGATAGAATATATCTTTTCTATGCCATTGTAGAAAGTCTGTGTGCTGACAGAGCTTGCTCTCCTAATATTGCTAGGCAGAGTGACCCCTGCCTAGAGCTCAGACATGTGACAGTGTATGTATATGAACTGCAGAGCTCAGACTAGTTACTGTAAATAGCTCCTCTCCAACTTCACAGGACAGGGGATTTCTGAGCCGCTTCTTCTGATGGTGTTTCTGTGCACTCCTCTTTTGTCAGCTGTGGATGGCAGATCCTTGTTGTACGTATCAAAGCAGTTTCCCACACAATGCCAGCCAGGACCCAGCCCTCTCATGTAGTAGGCTCCTTGAAAAAAATACACTGGGCGATGTGGAAGTCAGGGCTGTTAATTACCATATAAAGCATCACTTTCCAAGTGTGAGTCTTCTACAGTGTCTTTACTTTTTGGCTTGGCTTTTCTGCTTGTACCAACATATAGAACTGTTGCTGTGTGATTGGCCAGCTGATAAGTGAGCTAGTAGTTAATAGTCTGATGACAGAAAGTGGAGGTGTTATATGTAGGAAGAGGTCTTTTATTTGTCACTAAAAGGAGTGATTCTGACTCATTTTAGGCTCTGGAGTAGTGTGGGTGAGCCAACACATGGAATATGGTGAATCTAGGTATTTGAAGGAAAGTGAATGAAAATTGTCATTTTTTTGTGACAGGAGAATGTGTTTGGTACGGTGCCAAGTAAAAACAAGTATGTGCAGATTTGTTCGAAAGATGTGATAATAACACAGAAACTTCTCATGTCCCTGGGATGAATTTCAGATTGTGAAAGGAAACAAACAGCCAGAAAAACAGAAGAGAACAAAAGTAATTGAAAACATGTGATCCCAGGTCTTGTGCACAGATTTAATTAAGACCTCTACCTTCCACTGCCTTTGCCAAACAGTTTTTCTAAACCTTAGGCAAAATATGTTGGCTAGTCCACATTTGGAGACACAGGCATTAATTTCCATGGTACAGAGGCAATCCTTTTGTTCAGAACTATGTTACTTCAAACGAGTATTTCATTAGGGTGAATATTTATGTAAATTTTGGATATGCTCTGTGTACTGGAAAAACTCTTCCCGAAAATATGTGTTGCATCAGTAATGAGTGGTTGTTGGTTTTTTCCCCGCTGCCTTGTACCGTTCTTAGAGATGTAAAGCAACACATCTTACGTTTCCTCCCCTTTCTTCACGCAGAATAGAAATTACAGCGACAGCTTAGCTTGTTTTGCCTATGGATCAATGCCAGAAAGCAGTTTTGAAGGTGTTTTAAAATGAAGACATCTGGCAGCTGGCATACTTACAATTCATTTGCCAAAGACAAGTTGCATGCTGTTGGAATTTTCAATTGAAGGTCACGCACCAGGTAAAAATCAGTCAGGTGGAGCTCATGTGTGGTGAACCCACACACTTGAAGAATTGTTGGCCCAGGGATGTGTGGGTGGGCTAAACTGTGAAGGATGTTGTCTAATTTTTCCTCTTTAAAAAGTGAAACCCAAAGCTAAAAAGAGGTCAGTAAATCAGAGAAGAAATCACAAGGCTATGATATTTCAGTGGAACCACCATCAATTAGTTTGAGCAGAGAGTGCCAAAAAAAAGAAAAAGGAAAGATGAATAACAGAATCTGACATAATGTTGGACAAACACTCTACTGTCAACTGAGTGGTCACACACTTTTTGCTCTCATTTTTTTTCAGTAAGAAATAGCCTGGAGGATTATTTGTACACAGCTTTGTACTGACAGTGAATTAGTAACACTGTGTCATTGTGCATTCAGTGATTCAGTGACAGCTCTGAGACTAAGCTGTTTACATTAATTGATGTTTAATGGTGTTAATGCAGTGTGTTTCACCATTATAAACTTCTCTTCATCAATATGGTTACTTAATAAGATACTAATATTTCTAAATCAAGGGGTCTGCACCCACAATGGTTTTACATATGTTTACATGCAAAATGCATATCCTGTCTGTGTGACATGAGAAATGCTGTGGGAAATGCTGTTCAGTATTACTGGTGCAAGAATAAATACATGAGGCCTGAGTTCTTCTCTCACTTAAGATGATTTATATAAAAGAAGCATCTTTTGTGTTAATAGATATAGATATTTTTATTACTTGAATATACATAGAAAGAGGAAAATCAGGTCGAGGACCCATGTATATTGCAATATTTAAAAGTTCAACTGTAGCAGATTTTTCTGTGTTTGGCTAGATGAAAGATTTAATGTAACATTTTAGAATGTTTTACATTCAGAACTTGGTTAGATATAGATAAACCTAAAAGTGACCTAATTCTTTGTTAAAACATTTTAAACAATATTGGGTTTTCTAAAGTATAAGAGAAACAATCTTCTCTACTGTTTCTGAGATGAGAAATTCAGAAATTAATTTAACAGCATTATTCATTTGGTAAGGTCATTATTCACTTGTCCTGCCAAGCAATGGACAGTATAGGTTGCTTCTTCTGCTCTGTAAGTCCATAAAAACTTTTGTCGTGTTTTACTCAAAGCTCTTAGGCAGAGGAACCAGAGTTTCCAACTATTCCCTATGGAACTTGCTTCTGAAGCCCAGCTCCTAAACCTCCAGGCTGACTGAAAGGTAACTTTGTTGTTTAGATGATGAGCTTTCTGCCCAGGGAGTGGGAGAAATAAGGGATGCCTGATACTGGAATTCAGTGCAGGACCAGGGACTTCTCTGCTTTTAAGGGAGTTGTTTGTAACTGATTGCACTGCAGCGTGGACTCATTGATAAAATACTGAAGGATTCAGTGGAGCCAGAATCCCACAAATCCCACTAGACTGCTATTTATCAAAAAAAAATAGCAGAGGCAAATAGATCTCTTGAAGAATTATTTTTTGTCAAAAGAGAGTAAAAAATATGACGGGAAAAAAGGAATACTTATTTACATCTGTTTTCTCACTAGGAAAAGTTCAAGCTGTACCCCCTTCTCTTTTTTCCATTAAATGGTAAGCTCCCCCTCTGATGGTCAGGTTTTGGACAGCTGGACTTCACAACAATCCCTACCAATTCTCCTGTTGTGTCATCATGCAGCTTGCAGGTCAAAGGCAGCATGATGTGACTGAAGCCTTAAGCACTACTGTAAAATAAATCATAGATAATTGCTAATATAAATTACTTTGAACCAAAGACTTTGGCATTAGATTTAGGTGTACAAAAAAAGTTGAAACTTTTTCACTTCTTATGCAGGGGTGCTATTTAAATTGTGTAAATGTTACATAGTGTAGAATACTGGGGGATTTTTTTTTGCTTCCTGTAAGAGGGAATGCAGAGTCTAAAGATGAAATATGAAACTGCTTTGAGATGAGGATCTAGAGAAAATGCTGATGATTTGTCACAACTGTTCATCATTGCACTAAACCTGTTTTGTTTTCCTGCTCAAATTCCTGACAGATAATGGCAATCTGACATTCTTACTGTTTTCATTTTACTGCAAAAAAGATCTACAGAGAAGGGGCTGAAACCAAGTAGTGTTATTACATTGCAAGGCTTTTAGTCTCTTAAGATTGATTTCTTGAGTAATATAAGCTGTTTCTACTGCAGTCATGTGAATATTTTGAAGTTGCTCTTGTTTAATGTGAAATTCCATTGCTGGTTGAAAGGGGCCCATGGTTACCCTGCTGAACTGTCTCCAGGCACATGAAATTGTGCACTTTGCCCCTGTAGATGAGCCCTGGGCAATTATAAATATTTTGAGGGACATCTTCAAAATAATGCACCTAAGGAAGTGTTCTGATTTATAATCAAATTAAAAATTTTGTTAGGTCAACTTAGGCTGTCAGGTGGCCATGGGAAAGAAGTGTCTGCTTCTTAATTTTTGTGTCCAGTTTGATCCTTGCCAGCCTTACACCCCCGTGTGGCAAGAGGCCTTTTGCACTCCTATATTCACTGCTACAGTGTTTTGTGTTTGATCTTGGAACCCTGAGCCCCTGGCAGCGGGATATAAGTGAGGTCTCAGTGAATTTTACAGATTTTACAGCAGTGTTCCCAAAGGCTCCAGCAGTAACTGCTTGAGCTTGGCATTGTTTTTGTTTAGCAGCAGACTTGGTTCACTCTGTGACCATGTCCCAGGTCTGGTTTGGTTGTGCTTTTCCTCTTTGCTTGTCATGGAAGCAGATTGCCTGAGCTACTCTATGAGATTTATTTTGCTGACAGATTATCAGTATGAAAACTCTTGATTCTGAGGATCACTTCATCTTGGGTGCGAAGTTAAACCTCCCAGAGAATCTTTAAAAGCTCTGTGTAGCAGACATTCTGCTTCAAGTGCTATATCCAGAAGGAATGCTTTCATTAATGATTTCTGAAGCTTTGGGGATGAGGATACTGCCCTCATGTCTGTGTTCTAATTATGCTGAAATGTTAAATATAAATTCAGTGTTTTTATTGAAGCCTTTCCTTGGCATAATGATGTATTTGGTTTAGTTATTGTTTCTGTTAATTCTAATGCCCCCTGCTGCTGAGGAAATGGCATGTGCTCTATAAATGGAATTATAAATATGTTAAAGGATACAAATTGGAGTGCTTTAAGAGTACAAGTGGGTATTTGGGAAGCAAGAAGTGATGCTATATTAGAATGCAATAACATCTTCTGGGCAAAATAGATCCAAATACATACTGAAAATATAGTAAGGGGTAACTACAACACAACTGCTGTGGGAATGTGTATAAACATCTGGGGTGGGGGTGTGTATATACATTAACCACTTTTTGCACATTTCTGGTAGAAGGGAAGGAGTAGGATAAGTAAATTTTAGAAAAAGGTAAAGAACCATCACTGCGAAAGATAGTGAAAGGAGAAAACTGCTGAACATTCAGAGACTTTTCCTATGTTTTAATTTTTAATTGATTTGCTTTGTCTAAATGCCCTTTTCTTTTTTGTGGGTGTTTGTGTGTTTGGGGATTTTTTGTTGTTGTTGGTTTTTTTGGTTGGTTGGTTGGTTTTTTGGGGGAGGTTTTTTTTTGGTTTTTGTTTGGGTTTTTTTCTCCCTTCTTTGAGACAATACCCATTCAGCTTTGGTAAAGATGTGCTACTTTAACAGGAATAAAAAGTTGTAGTTACAGACTTGATGAGTGACACAAGTTTTTATGCATGGAATTTTTCATCACAGAATTTGCTCTTCAGAATTTAATAATCCGGAAAATTTAATATGGTTTGAAAATTGCTTGACACAGATTATTAGTCAGCATTATCATAAGGAAACAGGGAGTAAAGACTGTTTGAACAAGATGGAATTTGCTTTAAGACCCTGAAGAAGTACTCCAGTGTTATTGGAAGATGAGGTAAAATTCAATAATATTGTGAAAGAAAATTAAGACTACCATGACAAGGTAGAATGAACCAGTAGAATGCAGTAGATAAATATGCCATAGATCTAAATAAATCTCAAGAAGAATAGAATTTTGCTGAAAAAGGTATTAGCTTAAATATAGCAAGAAAGATGATTCATTAATGAATATTCATTGTGAGAGACAACCTTGGAAATTAAACCAGAGAAAATTATGATAACAAATATATATTATAGCAAAGAAACATAATGATCAGCAATGACTGCTAGATAGGATAGTGCAGTACTCCTGTACAGTGGTCATCAGCAGAAATCCCCTTCACGTGGTGTAAAGCTGTATGATGTAAACCACTTTTTTCTTTATATGTTTGAGAAACACATCTGTGCCTTTTAAATATTTTTAACCCGTCTATATTTTAAATCTATTTTAACATGAATTCCTTTATATCTCACTTATATTTCTCTGTGAACTGCATTACTTGAAATGAGCTTGCCTTATTCTAGTGTTCATCAGAGAAATCCATCTGCAATATCTTCTCTCCTTATGGGGTGTAGAGAGGAACCCGTTACCCAAGGACCAGCCCAGTGCTGACTGAGAGCTCCGGTAGGGCCAGCATTGTTTCCATCATTCTCATGTGTGCAAAAAACACTAACTTTGTAACTGTTTGTCATTTAATGAATGATTTTCAAACACTCCATTTCTTCCTGCTAAAATTCCTCGTATTTTGAGTCTTTCTCATAGCCCTATTCAAAAGAAACTAATGTATGTATTAAATGCACAATGGATGGCTTGAAAGAGAAGTTGCCTTCACTGACGGGAGATATCAAATAAAGTTATTTATTTTTTAATTATAACATATATTACATTGAAAACTCAAATTGTAAGGTAAGTAGGGAAATAGGTTGCAGTAAAGTCTGGACTTGAGGGAAGGAAATAAAATTCCACTGACTTTTAATAATTCACTTGTGATGCCATTAACTTTTTTTTTTTTTTGGCATTAAAATGCACCCAGGAAAAAAAACATCTCTTCTGTGATTAAACTGTTCTCTTTCAAAGAGGCAGGGAGAATGTTCTTTTCCACATTCAAGTGGCCCCTCCATGGCATGGAGTAAAGGACAGCCATGAGATATGGGCTGCTCCCTTGGCTGAAAACAGGCACAGACTCACAGCCTGCCTCAGATACAGAGAACTGTAGGGGAAATTTAGACCTTCACCTGTGGAGACACCCAGTTAAGAGCTAAGGACCCTCTGAAAACCAAAGTTTCCTAGTTTATGAAACTTAATTATGTGTTTGTTTTCTTTTTTGGAAAACGCACAGTACCTGTTTCTTGAGTTATATAAATTCACAAATAAAAGAATTTTCCTTAATCTCCTCTAATCTCTTACAATCCTATGAAATATCAGTTCAATTCCTTCTGTTGCCTGTTTGTAAATAGACTCCACTGAGCCTTGATAACATCAGAGCATTCATAGCTTATCGCATTTGGAAATGATGATTTCTCTTACAAGCTGCTCCAATGGGTCGCTCAGTCCATCTCTAGGGAATAAAAGGCATCTTCAGCAGGAGCTTGGGCAGTCCAGCATTGGTAGCTGTGCCCTCCTGGGCCAAGCCTGTGGGCACCATCAGCTTCATAGGGATTCTGAGCAGCCTGGCAATGTGGAACCAAATTCCACTTTCACACTCAACGTCTTACTCATGTATAAAAGACCTTCAAGAACACACCTGAGGGCAGATGTGGCTCCATGTGATTAACACACACAGTCAATTCACAGAACCTATTGGAAAATTTTCATCATCAGTATCACAAAGTTTGGATAAGTGTATACTCTGCAGTATCTTCACCACAGAAATTTTCTGTTGCAAGCTGCCATGCTCAAGTATGCATTTCTTTTATGAATGAAGGTCTTTTGTGCATCAAGATTAAAATCCTCTGCCTCTCTGCTATAAAGGGGGGAAAAAAATCTCTCAAAGACTGCAGTTCATGTAAACCATTTCTTTAAAAACAGAGCCCTTAAATAGCTCCAAGTACATTTCTGTGTATGACACATAAATGTCCACTAATTGCATGAAGGGAGAGCTGAGATTCCAATAGCAAATTCTGTAAAAAGTAGATATACAAAGAAAAGTGGAAGCATCTGTTTAATATATACGACATTAGAATTTAATTTTACCTCTGTGATGCTTTTGTGTAGCTGCAGTGTTACAGAGGAGCACATAAGCATAGTAGTGCAGTGTCAGCAGGTGCATGCCACCAAATTACTGCTTTTAATTTGCATATTCATCTGCTAAGAAGCATGTCATTATCATATCAAAGGGATACTAAGCAACATCTAGCTTCGAGAGATGTGGCATAGTTTCAATACGAGCAATTAATGCAAGATGAGGACTCTCTTTTTGTCATGTCTCCTAGGGCTAGCTGTAATCGGGCTTATTATTGGATACCAATAAGACTGAGGTACCAGTTGGCAGAGAATGAGAGAAGTACAGAAAAACAGAGCTGTATGAGGTGTCTTAACTACACACTTGATAGAAAACCAATTCTCTGGTCACTTTTTGAAAACAAAAGCTGCTACTATCTGCTGAATAAGTCTGATCAAAGATAAACATTATATGTAGCATATCTTTAAAGGGAGACAACAGGGAAAAAGTTAAACCAAAATAGGCTATGTTTTCCATGAAATGAATAAGTAAAGCTGACTAATGAAATGCAGAATCAGAGCTCTTAGAATTCCATGCTCTTAGAGAAATGCATTTCTAAATGGATTTATTTTTTATTTCAAAGATCCTTGTTGCAATAGGTCACTACTCCATGGGACAAAGGGGGTAGATGCAGATCATAATTCCAGAAGGATACCAGGTCTCCTGTCACTGTTCTGTGCAAGGCATTGCACTTTGTCAGTGCTCACAAACAGGAATGTAGATGAAGTCTCTTCATGTGTTGAACAAATCAGTATTCAAAAGTAGTTTCCGATGGTAAAGATCACTTTCTCTGATGGACTGTTTTGAGAAGATATGCCAGAAAAAACAAAGTCTCCTCATGGATGAAGAGAAGAACCTAAGGATATGTCAGGTCAGCTTGGAGCCTGCTTGTGCCCAAGATGTAGGCAGAGGTAGAAAAGCAAGGCAAGAGTACAAGGATATTTTTGGCTGAGAACATCCTCTGAGCTTCCACCCTTTCCTCCTAAAACTGATTTGATACCTGTGTTCAACAGCTGTGGATAAGCTTTGGGGTAGAATTAAGATTCTCGAAAAGACAAATGGAGCCTAAAATGTGATTGAGGGCAGACTCCTCAGACCAATATTCAGAGGGACAACTAGCCATGAACTGGTTAATTACATTTTAGATTTTTTTCATCGTTTATCTCTTGTGGTTTAGCTCTTTTGAAAAACCTAGGCTCTACAGCCATCAAAATGTGGTCAGTTTTTGTGTCCACCTCCTGAGGATCTGATTCATAATGCAGAGTTTAGTATTGCTTGTGTGAGAAGAATCCTGAACTACACTGACCAGCTTGATTTTTTCAAAGAGAAGAAAATGTTCCCCCTTTCAGTCACTGGGCCATCATCTTTTGACCCATATAGTTGTTTAGGAAGTCCTCCTTTGCAGCTTTAGTACTTTTAACTCCATTCTTGCCACTAAGGCTAATTTCCCTGATTTATTTGTAGTAATTTCAATAAGATAACTTTACCCTCTTTGGGCACTTCTGAATTGGATTCATGGCTGTAGCTGCCCCAGCCTCATGATAATGATCAGTTTTTAGTGGCAGTTAGTCATTATATTGTGGGAATGAGATAGCAGCTGTAATGTTTAAATATCATGATTATAAGGTTAGTAGTAGTTTTTGATGATTTATGCAATTATGTATAGGTACAATGGCACGTGCTTCATGTCAGCAATATGAACACAGATAAACAAGTTCAAGGTGCCACTAACAGGATGCAGTGGTTTTTGTCAGCTTTTCTAAACAACTTTCCTTGTATTTCATTCAGGTGCTAATAGTCAGCATTTTAAAACATGTCTTGGTATACTTAGTAGAAGATAATGTCATAGTTCTTTATTGTTTCACTGGATTAACTGGATAATCTTAACATTGGCATTTTCCTACATTTTGAACTCTTGGGAATTGATTCTTAAAGAAGTTTTCCATCTGTCTTATCTATAGTAGCGATTGTCACATTATGATTCACATAATAGTTGACACTAGGAAATTAAACAAACTTAAAATTTGTTTTAATAACCCCTATGAGATCTTGTGTAGTCTTTCAGTGCTTCAATGATTTCCAAATCTTGTAGTTAAAGTTGGAACAAAAAAATTCAGATATTTGCAGTGTTTTCATTTTTTTGGCACAATACCCTTTACCATTATGGTGGAGTAAAATAGAAACTAAAGACTGATAGATTTTTAAATAATCATAATAATTGAACCTTAAATAAAAAAAGGAAAAAGAAAATGCAAAGGAAGTTAAGAAGTCTCTAGTAGAGTTCATCAAGAACAACTCTCTTTCTTTTTACAGACAAATCCTGAAAGGATCTCTAGTGGGGAAAAAACCCCCAAATTTCTGTCTTATTATAAATCCTGATAGTCTAATTTTTTCCATAAGTGATGAAAAAGCTTTGTTAAATGAAAAATTAATGTTGCCCCTATGAAGATATACGGATTTCTTGCAAGGCTAAATTTTGTTAAGCTTTTAGAGATGTGAATCATTTGCTATAGTCTTAATGTAGTTGTTTTCATTCCAGCAAAACTTTTAGTAATAGAAGGAAATTATATTGGTGGGAAAAAAGTATAATTGAGTTTTCTCATTAAACTTTGCAGATATAATTATAATTTGGAAGAAGGATACATTGATGATATACTAGATTGTTACTTTCTAGACTTCATGGTTAAGGATTTACATAGTAATACTGAACACTTTATACTCCTTCAAGACTCAATTTCCTCATCAGTACAATTTTTATATTCTCCACTTCTGTCAAGTGTTATGAAATATTATTATTTACTAAAATCATAAAACATGTATTTGAGAAGCTGCTATACTTTCATTGATATAACCTATATGGAAATTAGGCAACTCTAATTGATAGTTGGTCTTCAAGATGTGACTCAATAAGGGACTCTACATCAAGTGAAGTTATCCTTTTTGGTAGCATTAAAAGTCTATTGAAATAGTGAGGAAGATTTTTGAGAAATTATTGCTTATTTACTTTTGATGTTTAACACAATACATACCAGGATGTAGTAAATTATTACAATATAAAACTGAAAAAATTAAGAAAAATTAAAATAATAGGGGCTTTCCTTGGCAAATTACTGTATATAATTTTTAATTCTGCTTATAATGCTATTATTATGATGGCGAACTTCAGAGGTAAATAACAACTTTGTATGCTCAAAAACTCTGATTATTTCGTAAAACTGATCTAAACTGTATTGCTTTATATTCAGTAGATATGTATTGTTAAAGTAAATATTATTCAAACTATTACAGGGAAAACTGGACAACCTCCTTCAGGTTCCTACACTGAGTCACATTTGCCTGCATTTAGCCTTGCCTCTCAAGTCATTTTTTAATTGGAATTAAAGAAAATGATGTAGTTTACTTTAGATAAGCATTATGAATTAGGTGATGCATTAGTAACATTTTCAAGTTTCTGAGTTGGAGGTTTGTCATTTCTAATGTCAGTATTGTGAACAATAGTGCACATTAATTTCATTCCTGAAATTAATTGGAATATTGATATGGGTCATGCCTTCAGCAGCATTTCTCCTCCAAGACTGAAGATACAGTGCAGAACATGTATTTAATTTTAGCATAGTGTGTTTTTACTGAAACATTAGTATCAAATATCAACGTAATCAAATACCAAGTAATATCAAAGTCCAGTTAAAGGCTGTGGTGGAGGCTGTGTCATGGTGCTGTTCATCCTGTTTGCCAGGGAAGAGGAACAGATCATGAAATGCATCTGTGAATTGTAAGAGATGATTTGTGTGCATTTTGCTGATGCATTCTGTGATAGAAGGGCTAAACTGAAGCAGCTAAACTCATTTTTCCAATGCCATTTTAAACTCAGGGGTTGAAGAAGAAGAGCCCTGAGTTATAAGACTAGAACTCTATTGCCATGATAACAGTAAAATAAGCACTGACAGAGCCAGCTTAAATTTGACTGCAACAAATGTTCCTGAGCCGTGGAGCATTTTCCATATAACCCCAGATTGCTGGATCTTTCTGGTCTCCCTGTTTAATGATTGTTGGCTCAGGCCAGCCCATGCCCACATTCCTGCTCTCTTAGGGTCTGGTCCTGCCTGGCCATGAGTACCCTCAACTCCATGTGATGATTTCAGTGGGATTGGGGGACCTCACAGGAGAGTGCTTGATGCCTTACAAGATCAGACACTGGTAATTGAATCACACAAGACAGAGGTGCAAGAAAATTGTTTTCTTTCCAATTTCACTCTGCTGAAGTCAGACTGACTTTCCACAGCATGTTTGTAAGTGCCCAGGGCCAGATCCTACTAGAGTTTTTGCAGTTGTTATTTGCTTCATTAAGAAGTGAGGATGCTCAGATGATCACTGGATTGGACCTGTTTTATCTTACTTCATTTTTTCTAAACCATGATCAAAGCTGTTATTTCTCTCCAAACCTATTAAAGCTAGAATTGTGTCTTGCAGATATTGCAGATCATCTTTAGATGATGAGAAATGAGCAGAAATGACATTGCAGGCTGTAGTATCAGTTATTATTATTCATAAATAAAGTTTACCATGTATTTATAAAGTAGCAGAATTTAAGCAAATTATAACCCAAATTTTGTTCAGATTTATTTAAAATAGAAGGATGATAAATGCTTTGAAATAATATTTTGCTGGTTAAAAGGAAAAGGTTGATGTAAGAGTGAATAAAAGCACATCATTTTAAACATGATCTTTCCAATACAAATGGCATTACTATAAATAGACTCTGGTTGTATTGTCGGGTAATGCGTTCAGTTATGCCAGACTAATAACTCCTCAGCCATGTAGGAATCAGCATTGTTTTAATGTCAGTAAATGTTCTAATCGGCTCAGCTGTAGCTCGTGGTCATAACACAATGTCTGACTATGAAAAGTACATTTTAACTTACCACTCTTCATTTCATGTTCGTATTTTTATCCTCTATATAGCAGTGCTTCTAATAACTTTCTTTCCTGTAATATATCTTTGCTAATTCTGCATGGTAGAAGCATCTGATTTTCCAGTGTCAAATGTTTTTTGCTTAGTCTTTCATGTGTGAACTTGTCAGTTAACAGCTGAGAACTTGGTGATGATGAATAAGGTTGCATATTTTCAGTCTTCTCCCTCATTGTCTTTTCTCTCCAACCAAGACTCAGCAGGTGAGACTTCACTCCACCAATACAGGGCTCTTTTTCCCAAAGAATTATCTTCGTGCCAGCTGTGTCCTGCTTTCAAAAGAGATGTGAAGCCATTCTGGAACTTGAGACATGAGTGATTCCAAGGAGAAGACACCAGAAACTGCCTCTGCTTGTGATCATTACAAATCACTCATGAATGAATGCTCAGAGATACTTAACCCCTATATGACTTCATCAGTTGTTCAAGCATTAATTCTACTCCTGCACTGATGACTTTATTCACAGTTTGCAGAGAGCATATTGAAGCTCTCAGCTGAAGTGATTTAGCCAAGGCTGTATCTATCCCATGCCAGGGATAGTGTTAGATCCCAGGACGTCCTGATTCTTACACATAGACCTTTATAGTGGTGGTAAAAAGGACTAATGACTGAACAGACACATGGAAGACTTGAAGCCTTCTAGGAGAGTTAGCAGACTATAATGTCATATGGACCATTTGGAGTCAATACTGAGTGGAATAGTTATACAACAAGATTTTTTCCCTGTTGGCACTGTAAATGCTAACAAAGCTGTTGAAATTAATATTAATTCCTGGTATTAACTTGTCTGCTGGCATCAGGTGTGGTAAATCTTGTAAAGAAAAGGCAATTCCAGCTTGAAAGCATTTTGCTTTGTTTTCCCTGGGAGGGCCAGGACTGCCTGCTTTCCTCATAAACTGGAGTCTGGAGGCTTCTGGGAGAGAAGGAAGGAAGGAACGAAGGAACTCATTGGAAACAAAATTATTCAAATGCATCCCATAATCTCTAGACAGCCATGGCATTTTCTTTATAACCCTTATTTCATCTTTTCCACTTTTGTTCTGTCCAGTATATAATTCTATTTACAGTATATTTGGGCTTCTTTTTATTTGCAGAAAAGAAGTATATAATATTTGTAGGTGCTGAAAACGAATGAAAGTACCAGTGCTATAAAATTTTTCAGTGCTGCTCTGATGTGTGGCTGCTCTGTGCACACCTGAGGGAAGCAGCTGCATGGTAGAGTACCTTGAAAATTTTCTCCCTCTGTCTGGAAGTGCTGTCTATATCTACACCTGTTTTCTTTGTCACCACCTTCTTGAAACAGTACAGGAACTGCATCATTATGATATCATTGGCACGTTCAATGAGGGAAAAATACCTTTGCAAACATTCTTTTGACATTAACAGTTACATTAACTCACCTGCCAATGCTCAGATGAGCTGCTTACTACCACAGTCCTGTGCAGGGCAGGGAGTTGGACTCAATGATCCTGATGGGTACTTTCCAACTCAGCTTATTCTGTGATACTTATTTATCTACACCTAATCAACAGAGAATCATCATGAGCAATTCTCTTTCTGGGGTCTTTAAAACTTTTTGAAAGACAAGCTGAACTATTCCAAGCACAGAATAATGTGCCATTATTCACTGTATAATGTCTCTGTACTTGGCATTCCTCTGATTTTATGTTTTGCACTAACCAAGGGCTTTTCACAGTAGAAATATCTTTGAGTTATTTGCATCCTTGGCTTTGAGTCCAAGTAGAATCCAGCTGGCAGTATTTGTGTTTCCTGTTTATTTGACTTAGTTGAGATTTCTGAAAGGAGAAACTTGAGTTTGTACCACTGCAACACGTAGTAAAGTAATTGAAAGTAGGTGGTAGCCTCAAATGCTGCTGCTGCATTTGGGATTGAATTGATACTTTGAAACTGGGGATTAGGCTCTGGATATAAATTTTTTTTTTGCATTTACAGGTGAAACAGTAGTTTTATTTCTGTACCTATTCTTTCGTCATGTAGTCATGGACAGGCAGAGAATGTGAGCTATTTGGCCTTTTAGAAAAGATGTTTCTTCCAGTACGAAGGGCTTTGGGATTTATTTAGTTATTTTTCCCCTGATCACTTTGGAACGAGATCCCATTTAAAATTTCTTGCAGTGTCGATGTGACAAAGACCTAAGGTGAACATAGTTGCATATGGAAAAGTCTCTGAATGTATGGATGTGCATGAGTAGACTCAAACTTCCAGCACCCATGGACTGGGGCTCATCTGTGCTCCCTGTGGATCAGAAGTAAAGATCTACAGTCCATCTGCCAGCAAACAAAAGCATTCCTTCTTTGGTGCTGACACAGTTTCTGTGATAATAGGTCTCTTAATAGCAGGAATTTGTAAATCAAAACTACAGTAAATATATCAACTGTACAATACTTTCCATGTCTAAATAAACAGGGGTTTTTTCACTTTCACTTTTGTCTTCAGGATGTCAAGCAAGAGATTAGAAGGCAATTTTGAAACTGAAGGGGGGGAGGGGAACCATGATGTTATTCTGTAGAAGTTATTTGATTGCTCTTCATAGTCTTTTCATTACAATTGGCATTTAGAAACTCAACCACACATGCCGCTCCACACCTTTCTACATGATACTGTTTCTTCCTGTTCTCCTTATCTGTAACTCTGATGATGCACAGCTTTCTCCTATTTCTTTCTTGTGGGTTTGTGCAGTTTCTTGATGTTTGTGACAGGCCACGATAGGGGAAGCTTTTATCACTGTGGGGTTTGGAGGCCTCAGTAAATTGAAAATTGCAAATGAAATCCACTGGGCTTGAATTCATCAGCTATTATGTCAGATGACCTTTGGCAGCTGCTGATAAAAATGAGAGAATGTTAGCTCTGATCCAATTTTCAGCACTAACCATTCCTTTTCAAATCCATTCACAGTCAGGCAGCAGACACATGGGAAGTGAAAATGATAGGGTTTCAAGAGAGCTGTATTGTGTTGCAGATTAAGATTTTCTCCCCCTATTTCTAGAGGTCGGCCCCCAGGCCCCTGTCTGGTATCTACCTATTGTCCAATCAGTTTCAATATCTGCTTTAGAGGACATGTTAGCCATCCTTACAGATAAGTGCTTACAGGAGAAAATGTTGGACTTAATAGTTTTGCTTAGGAGGCATCAAGGGTCACAGTGTACCAATATTGACTGGCACATGTTAGTTTAATCTGACATTCTTAGGAATGCGACACTAGATTCTTTCGGAGTTGTTGATCTCTGAGATTTTTGTTCCCAGGTCTAGGTTTTATAAATTTTATTTTTCTCTAACTGTTCATATTCATGAGCCACTGATATTCATAAAAAAGCCTGCCATGGCTGGACCCAGGCAGCCCTTACCTCGTGGCCCTGTCTTAGGGGTTGCATAAATTATGTTGCATGATGGTACTGTGCTCTTTCTTCTTAGAGAAGCTGGGAAGATACATTTTGCCAGCACTTGAGAACTATGCACTATGGAAAATTAAATAATGAGGCTTTCAAACCAAAATTAATGTAATAAATATAATTTTTAACTGGGTTAGGTGTCAATTTTGCCTTCAAATGTCTTGCAGTGTGTGCAGCTCCTCCCTGGGCCTTTGGCTTCCTGAAGCACGAGGAGTGCACTCAGCACCTCCAGGAGTTGCTCATGGGCTCAAGGGCTGAACCCGAGTTCAGAATGACCTTTTAAACCAACATCAGGTTAATGTATATGCCCCACTCCCCATCAGCTTTTTTCTCACTAGTTTAAGGAGGAAAATAATGAAACTGTGGACTCTGTTCCCTTGAAAAAAAATAATGTATGTCATTAAAATTTAAAAGTTTTAGAATAGCACCTTGTACTGCTTAGTTCTTCAGTTTTTAGAGACATAGCTCCCATTGAATTCTCTTTTTAGAAGGCAATAATGATATGTAGATTGGACTTGTTTGGACAAGAATTCAAAAATCAGATTCCTTGACTGATCACACTGTCATTCTTCAAAACATCGCTGTTAGGTCTTCATTGGAAAAGATATTCCTAATATTCTTACCAAAATGTTTCAGAAGTACAATGCCATCTTAAAATTGCATATGTGTTATATTTAACATTTTTACTGATTCCCTTAGCTAGAATATGAATAAATATTCAGTAGCTTAATAAATAAATAATTTATATTTCATTTATATAATAGGGTAAAAATATGAATGTTACTCAAATCTAAGTACTAATTTTTAAAATAAGTCCAATTGTCCATACTTGCTTCTGTGTAACTATTGCTGGTCTAAGCATTGGAGAATGAGGAAAAAAACCACTGCTTTAAAGATTAATCTGGAATATGAATATGCATTGATTGCATGTTCATCAAATTAAAGCTAAAACTAAAGCTTATAGAGTTACATTTTATTTATTTCTCTAAATCACATAGAAAACTATTTCAGATATAAGCATAGCTGTCCCCCTTTATTGTGGGCAAATTTTAGAGCTGACTCAAAGTAATCACCTGTTTTGCATTATTATTTTGTCATATTTTCCAGATCATAATTTTAAGATACAAAATTTGCATGGCAATCATTGTTATCCTTGGATCTGTTCATATATGAATCATTGGGAAGCCTAACTGCAGATCCAAATTTTTCCTTCTTTCTCTGTCTCTCCAGATAAAAGAATAAAAAATTTCTTTCTCAATTTTCTTCCCTATTCATGTGAATTTCTGATCTCTGCAATGGTATCTCTTAGCATTTTATAATTTTCCTGTCACAAATAAGAAATTCCCAAGAAATTGCAACAAAACTGAAGCATCTATCTGTTAAATATGTTCTTATATAAAACTGTGAGATTGCTGCCAGGTGTACTAACATACGATTTTTTGAGTAAAATTCCCTTGCTGGAAGCAGACATTTATCAAGCCAGCAAGCAGAACTGGATGGAGCTTGCCATGAAATCCAAGACCAGGCTGGGGATGTCAGGGGGACTGGAGAGAGATTTCCCTGGGGTTTGTGCCTGTTTCCAGGTGCTCCACAATTGTGGCTGTTTAGTGTCCCCAGAGATTGACTTTTCTTCTAGGAGGCCTGGAGTAGAAGGAGCTGCTGCTTCTCGGCATTTGTTTGCTTCTAAGCATCATTATAAACTTTCCATGACAGTGTTCTTTCATGGGGAAAACCTGGAATTTGTTTGGATAAAGTAAAATACTGGTACAGATGATTTTGCTGACTTCTTATGTATCCCTCAGCTGAATATTTTTATCCACATCTTACTTTTGGTATTTAATAAATCAATGAATAATGCAATTGAAAACCATTCCGTTGCATTACCATCAGAAAAGACAACTTTAGGTCATATTTGCAAAGTATATATTGGCTGAACTTGATTTAAACATAGCTATGCCTACTTTCACATCAAATAGTCAATTTTGAAAGCTATTAAACAATGTTCTAACAAAATGTAGCATGATTCTTTCCAAGTTATTCCAGAAAACAGAGACTGCAACAATAAAGACAGTTTGTTTTTTTTTAATGAGGGTTTTTCGTTCTCATTTTTGGATCTATATTTTCCATTAAACATTCCAGGATTTCTTCAAGTGTTTAATTATTTGTTAAATTAGATGAAATTGTAATTGTTGTGTTCTAGTACTTAAAATTGAATGGTTTTTTTTCTACCAAAGTTTTACAGTTAATATTTTGTTAGGCAAAGTGTACATAGACAGAAACCTTCCTTTAAATCTGGTAAACCTGTTCCAGTAGTATGTTTAGAATGTGGTGTTAATGGTTGTGACAACCTTAAAAGGAGTTCCTATGAAAATGAAAATCATTCACATTAGTGGAATGCAGTCCAAAATGTGTTTCTAATCCATTGTTTCTGAAACTCAAAGAGTACTTAGAGGACTTGAAGTGCTTCGTGTGACAGAAGAAAT
Organism: Eopsaltria australis; assembly: GCA_034509425.1. Taxonomy (NCBI): domain Eukaryota; kingdom Metazoa; phylum Chordata; class Aves; order Passeriformes; family Petroicidae; genus Eopsaltria; species Eopsaltria australis. Next base: position 2,517,582 of record JAVTVJ010000211.1, on the reverse strand, counting down.
GGATTTCTCTTTGATAAGCAATGATTTCTGTGCAGTTTTCCAGCACTTCCTTCTATCTCCTCTCTGCCCAGAGCAGGGCAAGGGGCTGGCCCAGGGACCACCCTCCCTGTTCTTCCCATTTCTTTGTGTCTCCTCTTGGCCTCCTTGTGTTCCTGTACAAGTGGACACAATTTGGCTCCTAATGCTTGCAAAGCTTTATAAGTCTTAATCCTACAACATCATATCCATCAAAGCATGCATCAGAATCTAACCTCCTGTATTGTATATATTAGTGACTTTTAAACAAATATTCAGTATTTAGCTAAATCTAATTATAATCCAAGCAAGATTGGTTTGTTTGTTTCTTTGACATGCATCCCTTTTATAGTGTGATTGTAAATGAAGTTAGGGTAACTGTGTAAATACTGCATCCATATTCTTATATTATTATACAACAAAGTTTTGAGGAATCCTTGCTCAAAATGAAGCCAAAGTGCACTTATTCAAGAAATGTGTAATGAGAAAGAATAGAACATTTATCTTGCACAGCTCACAGTTTAATTAAGCGGAAAAAAAGAATTAGTGGCAAAGAGTATTTGTGGAGAGGAGAAAAAGGCAGGTAAATATGTAGGCACACATAGAATTATTTTTTTCTCTTTCTGTATATTTAAATGTTGTCATTCTAAGAAGGTGCTATGGTCAAGGAATAGGTGAGGAACATGCTTAAAAATATTTTTGCCTGATTCATCTTACTGATTTGTTAGGGAGCCTTTTCTTAATTTGCAATTTGATTTAGTCTTGTTTGTGTGTCATCTCCTAAATATAAACACCAACCGTATGTCAGATAAGTGCTATTTTATTTTTGCTATCTCAGCTTCCATCAGTTCATGTACTGCTTTCCATAAAAATGGTAGCAGGATCAATATTTGCAATGGTTAAGTTAGTTTTTCAAAGCCATTAATTGTTCTCTCAGATGCCTTTTTCCTTCAGTGTTCAACATGACTCACCTCTGGAAAAACCCATTTTATAAAAAATGTTTTCCTCATCCTGGTATTGAAAAAAAAAGTTGTGTGAAGAATTATAAAGTAAAACTGAAGTACCATGTGGGGAGTATTTATCATATGGAGGTTGATGTTTGTCTCCTTAGGCTGTTTGCTGCTCAGGAGAACACCAAGTGTGTGGGTGAAAGTCCAGAATGATTTCACTGAAGTCAGTGATTTTATTCCAGTACATGTTGGGGTAACTTAGATTAGATTTTGGTCACTTCCTGTGTCCTGTATTTTTCCCAATGTGAGACATGCAGTTGCCATTCCAGTAATCCTGCAAAGAGTCACCAGGAATTTTAGCAGTGCCATGTCATGAAAGCTGTGTCTGCTGTGTTGTTCCTCACATATTTAACTGCTGACTCCATCATTGAGCATTTCATATGTGCAGGTCTTTTTTTGAATGATGCTTCAATGATGACACACTGAAGCTTGTAGAGGAATTAATGTTGCTGTTAAAGGAAATATATTTGCATCTCTTTAATAAGGACAGCTGGGGGAAATGCTGATTCTTCTGTTTAAAAATCTTTCTTTGAATGTTCAGCTTTGGAGGGTTACAGGCAACATGTGTGGAGATGGAAAATACAAGGAAAAATGCCAAAACATGCTTAAATCTGATTTTATCTCAAGAATGACCACTCATTCAAAATTAGATAATATATTGGACTTCACTTCTTAACTTAGTTAAGAGTCCTTAAGTTGAATGTTAATGTGTATGGAACCATCCTTTCTTATGGAAAATCACGAATAGAAAAAAAATTCTATTAGCTTCCTAGATTTTTATTCCTTTGCAGGAAAAATATTGCTCTTAAGATGGAAAATATCAGGTTGTTTAGGAAGTTTAAGATGCTTAAAAGTCCTGTAGAAAAAGTAGGCAGCCATCTCAAAATTCAGAATTTTGGCCAAATTTCTGCCCCAGAGGTATTCCCTTGGCTGCTTTTCCACAGTGGCATCATGTATTCCTGCAATGTTTGCTTGCTGTGGAGTGGGGGTCTAATTACTCATTCAGATTTTCTGCTAAGCAAAAGGTATGAACTTTTGTGCACCTGTACTTGAAAGGTTGGTCCTGATAATGAAGGGGCCCAGTGGGCTCCCATTTGCAGAGGTTTCAGCCCTTAAGGAGCAGCAGTAAAGTCTTGCAAACAGGGGAGCCTGTACCCAAACTGCTAGGTTTTCTTCCCTGTGCAGTTCTATACCACTAACACCACTACAGAGCAGCTCTGTGTGATTTTCTAAACTAAAAGACATAGTTTTCCGCAAGCTGCCTTGCTGAAATTATCAAAATTGTTGGATGGTCTGTAATTACAATTTTCTATCTTCATCAGGTGAATTGCGTATTTTTTTCTTCCTTTAGAGGATGCAGATGCTTTGCAAATGACTTCTGAAAAGGAGTTGTACAAAGAAATCAAGTTAATATCTTGAAAGTCTTGCGTGGATGTGATGCTGAGATGCTGGTAAAATTACATAGTTAACAGTGTAGGAAGAGGAACAAAAAGCCAAGATGTCCTAGAATACAGTTCAACAATCATTAATTTTTATTTCTTTTTTAAAGTGGTAAAGACAGTGACATGAGCAATAGGAATGAGAGCTATGTTTGTTCACACTGCTCTGATTTTATGCTGGTTGTCCTTGTCTGTTGTGCTAGAAATAGCTACAGAAAACAAGTAATATTTCTAATTGGTTTCTAAGTTTTGTGACATCTACATTCTCTGACAAATGTTCTTCACATTTGGGAATGAATGAGAGGAAAACTTTGCAAATACTGTAGATCTGGGTCAAGATCTGTAATTTTGGGGGGTAATTCTTAGTTGCTCTTGCGTGATTTAGAGGATAAAGGATTTGCTTTTGAATTCAGTGTTTTTGCTTCAGACACACATTCATTTCCAAGTGAAATTTGATAATATATGTTCTAAGGGTCAGTGAATAATCTAAAATTCTCTTATGAAATTTTCTACTCTAAAAATTTTGGTGAACTGCTGCAAAACAAAGGGGTATCTGTCTTGAAGCCTATTTATGATTGATTCATAGCCAGAACAGTGTGAGTAACAGTGATGTTGAATGGTAATCTCAAATTCATTTTACTGAAATTGAGTCAGATAGTTCATAATGGCTGCTTTCCTGGTGAAACTTGCTTAGGTTTTTTTTTAACTTGTTCTACTTTAAAGAATGGATGAGAATTACTTGCTAAATCAGATTTGCAACAGATTAAGTGAAGAGAAATAATGAGGTTTTTAATTTACAGGGGAATGAGTGATTTCTCCTGGTCTGAGGCCTGATTAATTTGCTATGCCATTGTCTTTTGATAGTTTCCATTTTTCTTCCTTTTTTTTTTTAATATTTTTTTCAAATTGCAAATTGTTCCAAAGCACAGAAAATTGGAGCAAATTGATCTCTTCACTTGAGTTTTATATCCACCCTTCATTTTAAAGACTAAACTTATGTCTCTGTATATGGAAATGGTAAAGCATTCAATTTCATAGAATATAGTATTGAAAGATGCAAAATCACCTTAAAAAGTTGTTGTTAAATTCAGCATTAATTTTGAGACTCTTATTTGGTCTCTTTTGTTCAATAAAGTGATAATGCAATTTCCAGATAGATAATGATTGCTTGTAGGAAAATATTTATTTTTTTATTTTTTTTTACTGTTAGATTTTTTTCTTATACTCACTGGAATAGTTTCTGTGTGTTATTATGATTTATCTGGAGAGAGCTCTGTGAGGTCTCATGCAGTCAAACGTTGTAAAAAAAGCCTGGTGAGCCTGGCAGCTGGGAGCATTGATGCCACACAGTGTCTCTCTATCAGTGGCATCTGGATGTGGGCTTGGCCTCCTTCCGAGGCTGTTGGCTCACAGCACTGCTGCCTATTCAGATGTATCTGTACTAAAGCATAACAAATTTACATATGTTTTGCATAAGGCTTTCAAGCTACTACTTCTGTGTTTCAGGTTGCTACACTGGAGATTAATCAGAAAACAAAAGTATTATACCTAGCAAACTATTGTCTACCGAATGTTTTTTCATCTCTCTGCATTTTTTTTTGTAAATGGGTTGCTTGGGACTTTTATATTTTTGGTGCAGGAATAAATGATAATGGGGAATTGAAGGACGAATTGGTAAAAAAAATAGGAATAATACTTTCCTTAAGAGCAGACTGGATGTTATTTCAAACCTTCTTTTCATTATTAAAGAACAAATATTAGAGGTATTTAAAGTGTTATTTAAGTGTTGGGGCTTGTGGAGATAGTGCTTGTGCTGTTTTCTCTCTAAGTTTCTCCACTGTCCTTGTTTCAACTGTAAAAGAATGAGAGGGAAGTTCATGGGAAGTTGTTTCTTCCAGGGAGGTTCTCAGGTGACCTAAATGCCACCCTTTTATAAAGCCCTTCCCCACAGTTGTCCACATCTGAAAGAAGAGTTTCTGTAACAGTTCATGCCTAAAAGCATTTTGGTAATCAATTAGACCAAGGAATGAAAGCTTTCTTTTCTGCTGTTGTTAGAAAACATGGAATAGGAAAAAAAAGTCCAGTTGGTTGTTATGGATGCATGGGTGTGAGCCTGGGAGGAGAAGCAGCAGCCCAGTTCCATGTGCTCAGGGTTTTCCATTTAAGGTTCAAATGACTGGAATATTTTGTGCTCTAGGAAAGGATATATATTATTATTTCCCTTCAGGATATTATATGAGCAGTAATTTCTTTGCCTTTCACTCCTTTCCATGTCTCCTAATGTGCTACATGATACAGGTAAATCTTGGTAGGTAGGATATATTTAATGACATTTATTTAATTACTTCTGGATATACCAGGAAGCTGTTCTGAGGAAAATACTGAGCTTTATTTTTCTAACAGACCAAGTACATAACATCACACGGACAGAGTGATGTATCAGATATATCTGACCAACTATTAGATTCTTTCACACGCATGGGGGAATTTCTGAAATCATGACTTGTGATTTGTTTCATTTTTTTTGGCCCAGTAAAGAACTTAGCAGAGGAAGACAGTGTCGTTATATCATTTTTAGTGTTTGAGAATGACATTGGATTGCTGGCAAATCTGCAGTTACTGGCTTCTCTGTGTTCGTGTCTCTTCACTTTCTAATACATGTCTTTTTGCACAAGAATATATATTTTACCTAATCAGCATATCTGTAACCATGTACAAAGATGAAAAATGTGGTTTATGCTATCCAAAGAGTATCCTGATACAACTCTGGTTGTATCTAGGAATTGATTAAATACTACTGTGCTGAGTGTAGAGCAATCCCATGAATGGATTATTTTCATGCCCCATTGTAACAGGAATTTTCCAAGTCTAAATTAATGAGAATGAAGTTGTCCAGAAGAAATTCATGCATCTTTGATGGTAAAATAAAAGAAATACTGATTTCCCACCGCAGTCAGGTGTATGTCATAACCACTGACACAAGAAACAAAACTGAGTTGACTCTTAGAATTGCAGGCTTTGAAAGCAGAGCTCTGAAAATGTATATATTTATACAATATTTATGTTTTTATCTTTGTAGACTTATATTTAGTATATTTAAGTTCTGAAAAGAATATTTGGGAGTGTTGCCATGAGCTGGACACAGAACCAAGTATTTGTGACTATGCTAAATTTGTCTGCAGTTGTGAACTCTGTGAGGTCATCTTGTCAAAACATCATTTTGAACTCTGAAATAAAGAGAAGAGAAACAAACATACTGGATTAAAACAGACTTCCAGTGTTGTCAGATAATTACCAAAAAGAAAGTGCCTGCACTGGAAATATCAATAACTGTAATGTGTGAGATTTGTTAAAACACACAAACTCGCTCTCCACTGACTGTCACTAATATTTATTCGTCCAGTGACTGTTAATCACACCAAGTTTACAGTCCCGTGTAGCACCTGTCACAGGTGTTGATCATTAATCAGCTATTACAGCAGTTTATTCTGCTGCTGACAACTTGCAATTTTCTACTGATTCAGCTAGTTTGTCAGGTGGGAATTATGGCATAGCACATGTGACAAAACACATCACACATTTCTCTCTCTCTCTCCTCTCTCTCTCCCCCCTTCTTTTTTTTCCCCTTTTTTTTTTTTTTTTTTTTTAATTTTCAGGCTTCTCTCTCTTCCTCTCTCTCCCCCTTTTTAGACAAACAATATCTGGGAACTCAGAAGTAATAAGGCGGAATGTATAATTAATTACCCAGCTTGCTCTAATTAGGGATGAATAAGTTGTGTCCCTCTCATCATCACAAATGTGGTGATGGGTAATACCAGTTTATGCTGTATTAACTGCAAATATGCAATCCTTCTGAGAGCACTTTTGTTGATGAATTTGATGAATGTGACAATAATTAGCAGAGACAGATGAGAGCTAAATTACTACTGACAATGTAATGCTATCCCGCTCGAGGGTCTGAGAACGTGGCAGGCTAACATGGCAGGGACCGGGGCCTCGTTTCTAATTAATAGTCGTCTTTTTTTTTTTTTTTTCTTTTTTTTTTCTCCTTCTTTTTTTTTGCCAGTGGGAAAAAAAAAAAGGAGGAACGGTAATTGTTTTCGTCAAAGGCTGCAGGGAGTTATCAGGGTAATAAAGTTAATTAGCAGAACAAACATCCTTTCACTGCCTTACCAGATTGAGGAAAAGAGGGTAATTCAAACTGCAGAAAGATATGACTAGATGAGATGATAAGGAGAAAAATTTTACACAGGAGGCTAACAGAGAAGAATCAATTTTTTTCTTCATTTCTTTTGGCTTAGTCCAAGGAAAGGAATTATACATTCTCTTCTTTCAGCTCATGAAGTTGCTTATGTAGAAAACTTTATTGTTATGATTTCTGCAATGGATGGGAAATGAAGTTAAGAAATATCATATTACATTGTTCCATTTCTTCAGGGCCTTCAAAATAGCAATTGTTTTGTTGCATTATGTGCAATTTCCTTTTTATTAAAGTGACTTTTCCTAATATCCACGGCACTATATTGATCCTGTAATGTTCTTCAAAAAGAAACCTGTTTTTACTTCGTCTCCAGGTCTTCAATGGACCCATTGAGTGTGGCCATTGTACAAGGTTCTGAAGTAGCTAGCTTAGAGTTTGAATTAGTTGATGGATTTCTTTGAGCAGCATTTCTTTTACTATCCTCTAGTGTAAGTATGAAAAGAAAGTCCTTGTTCCTGCCAGCGTTAATGCATGTGACCAGCTTTATGCATGAGTAGTCCTATTACATTTGCCTCCATTCACTTACTTGTACACATAGGCAGGGCCAAGGTCCAAAAGGAGAGAGCCTTTCAAAAGTAGCAAGGCATTTAGGTTACTTAGGATGGCAGTTCTTATTCTCATATATTTTCAGTGATGTTACCATTTCTCCTACAAGATTTTTGGCCTACCTCCATGATAAGCCTGGCACTCTACTCTGTTATCACATCCTAACTGTGCACAGGGTCTTACAGAAGTCCAGAATGTTTTGTAAACCCAGAGGGATCTGTCAAAGTAAAAGTGTTTTCACATGATGGGGGATTGGAAAAAATACTGGAAATACCAAACCAGGGTGTGTCAGGTGTTTTAAGAAGTGTGACCACTTTGTAGGCTTTACTATCCGTGGTGAATATGAGGTCAGTCAAGGTGGTCTCTTGTCCAAGCAGACAGAAGCAATCTGCCTTGCATTTACTGCAAAAATAAAATGATAGGGTAAGTAGTGACTGAAGTCCAGCTAATATCCTGTAAGTTTATACCCCAGGTTACCCACTGATACAATGTTCTGCTCTCTGTGGCCTTGGTTAAAGCTGATGCCTTGTCCCCTGGAGCCATGGAAAGATCATCTCTGACAGAGAGGGTTGGGCTCCTCCTGGCTCAGGTGAGGAGGGACTCTGGGTTCCAGGGAGCTGCAGAGCTCTTTCTCCCAAAGAGAAGGAGATTCTACTGTCTAAGCCCATACAACACTGAAACAGGATCCCAAACTGGGGAGTGGTCCCAGTCTGCTATTTTGGTACATGTGATGGCCACAGTATCTCCAATGCAATGAGAGCTCTGTATTTTCACTGCTGAGCAGCCTCTTCCTTCAGCAAAGCTGAATGATCCAGACATTAGGGATACTCCTGGTAAAAATTAGTTCTTTGAGTATTCCTGTGTGACTGCACCTAAATTCCTTAGGTTGACCTTTGAAGAAAGTATTCCCTGAAATTTTCTTATAACTGAGGAGGACTCAACTCCTATAATCAGTTACTGTCTCTTCTATGCCACTTCCTGTCTCTCAGGCTGAGCTGAGCCAACCTTTCCTCAGTCATCACAGTCTTTGCCCTTCCACCTCTCTGTGCTCATCTCTCTCCTATTTTAACTTCCTCATTTTTTGTTCTGGCAGCTCCCAGGCAGTAACCTGTGCTATGTCAGCAGTGTTGGAAAATGCAGTTATCATCATTAGAAAAGCAAATCAGTTCCATTTTTAATCATATTGGTACCACTTTCTATATTTGTTAAAAGATCTTCTAAATAGGAGATAAAATATAGAACAGAGATTAGAGAATGTTTTTTCACAGTTTGTTAAGCATGTGTTGGGTACTGCAAAGGGCTGCATATTTAAGTAGATACAGAACTGGAATACTGGGGCTCTGTCAGAATGGATGATGCAGCAAGTATGGAGCTGCTCAGGATCAGATGCTTTTTCACAGTCCTATTCCTCATTTACAGTCTGGGCAGACAAAACTCCCCATCAGGAGGTAAATGCAACAAGCTGTGAGCAAACAATTAACAAAGAACTATGCATTAATCTCCTTTAATAATTCTTCCCTGTAAACATAATTAATTTATTAATATAAAGCTGTCAACTTGTGTTTTCCATATGTTTGTTTTCTGTCTTCAAACCCTAAATGGTCAATGGAGAAAAATATAGAAGCCTAGTGGCCATAGTATTTTACGGTTCTGCAGCTTAAGGCTGACTTTGATGTTATCTAAGCAATTAAAAATGTTCTGTTTGCAGAAGACTTTCTGTTTCTGTCAGGGAGTTGTGTTACTGCAGGATCAGTGCTAAATGCACTATTGAGAGTAGTACCAAAATATTGTCATGAGCAGTGTGTTCATTTTTAGCTTCTTCCTCAGTGGAGCTTCCTAGACACATCAGCACTTAACCTGAAGTCTTACCAGGCTGTGCAAATCCACTTTTGAGATCATCCAGCTGTTGTGACTGTCTTTGAAACCCTCCACAGCTTTGTCCTGTACCACCCTGAAGCCCTCTGTCCGTGTGCTGAACCCTGGATGACTGTGCCTGCCCTTTTTACCTGCTGTTGCCCAGTCAAATCCAGCTTTCCCTCCACAGCCCAGTTATCACCTTCTCAGATGCACAATGCAGTTTCTTCTCCCCAGCTCTGCATTCAGTTCTGTTTTCCTGATGCCATGTGATAAGTCCCTTCCTCCTCTGTACTGGGGCTTCTTCCTTCGAAGATTAGAGAAAACAGAAGAAATATGGGTTTAATGTAATGTGATTACCCAGATAGTCAGCCACCACCTCAGCCACTCAGTGTATACTGTCTCTTTCTTTTCAATATTCCCACATCTTTCCATTATAATGACCTGGAGAAAGGGACCAGGTGCTTTTCTTATTGAGAAGTGCCCAGAGAGCGCTGCTATGTGAGCCAGCAGGTCAGCAATAACTGAGAGAATATTTTAGCTCGGTGGAATTTTTCATTTGAGAGTGGGAAAATGCCCTGTTATTTCATTCTTGTTTTTCTTCTCTGGTTACCACACTTGACACGAACTGATTTTCTGCATGAAAAGGGATAAAAGAAACTATCCTGTCTAAATCAGCTTGGTATTATGGAGTTCAGTGGTTACTGTATCTGTACCGTTTTCACCTGGCTCATGAAGGGAGCATCTTATCATGTTTATTGATCAGGGTACTTTGTAGCCATGGATGAACTGAGCTTTCACTTTTAAAATCATGTGTATGTTTAAAATGAGAGGAAGTTGAAAGTGCTTCAAAATGTAATAAATCATTATTTTTCATCAGAGTCTTTAATTAAAAAAGAGGCCTTAGAAATTAGCTGAATGTACTTTAATTATGAACCTTACCTTTATTAGTAGTTTTGGAGGTATATTTACCACCACTAAAATCCTGTTTTGTGGATTTTTGACTGTTTACTCCAGTGAATAGAGTTTGCCCACAGGGTGTAGAGGATTGCTGTCGATCTTAACTCAGATGAACATGATTATAGTCAAACAAACCTGAAGGACTCAAATATATTTTTAGTAATAAATTTATTTAAATGTTCTTTTGTGCAACGGAGGTTTTGCAGTGTTGTTTAATGAAATTACAGCACTGCCTAAAATCACATAAAATTGCATGCAAACAAATATTTGTACACAAGGTGGTGATGTTAGCAACCAGCTTCTTTTTATTGGCAGCCCACAATAAATAACAACATATTGTTTAGGCTCTGAGGTATCTTCAGCTAACTTTGGATACTTGCACAAGGACAGACCTGATATATCAGCAAGGAAAATGTGAATTGGTCTCAATGTATCAATGAAAGAAATAACTGTGGAGCTTAAATGTCTTCATGTCTTACAGGGTTTCTCATTTTCTTATGACATAATTGCACCATGAGAATCACATGAAACTTCAAATATAATGATGGTAAAAGCAACATGTATCAGAAAAGGTAGCTAGTGCAACCTTTTATTAAAGACATCTTTCATATTTTAAATATTTCTCATTTTACAACTAACTGGTTTAAAAATAGCAGCAGTTAAGACTGGCTGGGAAGAAAGGAAAGTCTCTTTTTAAACTGACATAGAACAAGGATAGAGCTAAAACCAAGGAAAGGGGTAATAAATAATGACAACAGATGTTTGTAAACCTTTTGCTCCTGTGTTCACTGTTTCCATGTGTTTTCTTGTCTTGATGTGCTGTCAGCCTCCTCTCACCTGGGACTAGTGATATCTTATCAAAGCCTAAGCAGTTCCTCTTCACAACAGGCAGATAATAGTGCCTTTCAATTTATCATACGAGAAGTCTAAAAGAACCATGGGAACGATTGGTCAGGTGACAGTTTGATGGACAGTTTGACAGCCCTTAAAGCATCATGGGAAATGGTTGTCACCTGATTTTTCAGAGCAACTGGGGAGATAACCTTCAGCATGACAGGAAAAACAAAAATCTGAATATTTGTGTAGGGTTTGCTAACAGCCGTAATGCTCACTTAAGTGATAATGGGGATGAATTTAAATTACTTGAAATGGAGTTATCTGAGCTGGGATCTGTAAATGTTTTTGACATCTTTAGCTGCTTTTCAACACTTTTACTGAAGGTAATTCTTCAAACAGAGGTAATGTAAGGAGGGCAGATGGATTATTTGGTTTGTATTTGGTCAGACTCTTCACACAACACATGTATTGTCTCCTAAATGAAATTGGAAGAACAGATCTCTTAAAAATTTTTTTCTTCTTGCTTTGTACTTTATTGTCCTGACTACTGAAAAACTATTCCTTGCTCACTATGAAAAACACTCTATTAGTGTGAACCAGACAAATGTTTGCACCTGGAATCACCTTATAATGGCCACTGCTGTGGACTCCTGCTACGATTCACAAACAGGTCAAATAGCAACCTGAAAAACACTATATCCTACTCCTAGGTCAAGGCTGAGGCTTCTGAAAATGTTGGCATTGCTGGCATCCCCATTTTACTGCTGGAAGTAAATAGTTTTCTCGGTAGTGTATTTCTGGTACTTCTCAGAAACACTGAAAATAAAAAAAATCTTAAAAAATAAGATCACACCTTAGGTTTTACAGGAGAAAGCGCCTGGCAAAAAGGGTTGAGCATTTGTTCTTTAGCTCCAAAACCTCAATGCATGTTGTATGTATGATACATTAAATCAATGTAGAGATCTCACTCGCCTACAAGCGGAGCAGAGGATGTTGGTGTGACGGGTGGACTCCCCTTGGAAGAAGCCCTGCAATTAAACTGATCAGTGCAATCAGGAGGACATGCACTGGAAACCATTCCTACGCTTAGTTTGAAACTACACAGCGAACTTGAGCAAGTCGTGGAGGTTTCTCAGCTTGCTTTTTCTGTTTCTGATTCTTCCTTTATCAGTCTAGAAGTCTTTATCAGTCTTCTTTATCAGTCTTCTTTATCAGTCTTTACCATCTCATTCTTTCAGTGATCACTCTATCTGTGATGTCCACATCATCTTCATCCAGCCTTGTGTTTGCAATCTTGTGTTACCCTGCTGTCAATATCTTTTGATTTTGAAGTTCTGAGCTCTTCCTGCAGCTTTTTTTCCCCATTTCTTCATCTCAATTTTCTCTGTTGCATGTAAAATGACAAACACAACTCCTGACTGCAGAACCTTGTTCTATGAAATTTTCATCTAACATCATATCCTGCCTTTTTTCCACTTCAGAGTCCCTCTTTTGAAACATGCTTCAGTGCTTTCTATAATGAAGTTTGTAAACCACATATTTTTTTCACAAGAAGTTGTAATGGCAATACTGTTATTCACGCTCTCTCCCCTGCTGAGGGACAGACTGTATAGACACATATTTATGATCACTGGCTGACACAGAATAACACACAAGTAAATAAGAAGGCCCTTTTTTCTCTCCTTCTTGTCTTTCCAGAGACAAATTTTAACATATTATTAAAAATTTCCAGAAGCTGTAGACACTGTCAGAGTTCTGCCATCAGAAATTTCAACATTTCATAGAGACTATATTTAGTATTTATGGTACGTAGAATATATTCTTAGTTATAGTATAATTAAAACAGTGTTGCCCAGATAATTTTACATATTTTCTATTATAACTATCAGTAAAATTTATATAGTCCATGATCTTAAGCCTGTTAATTTTGGGGATTGCAAACACTCTAAACAACAGTTTAGAGTGTGACTGTGCAAGCATGCACAATATATCCCCACACACGTCCCCCTCTACACTGACTGAATATCAGCTGAGCAAGGTACAAGTTAATTGCAGGCTGGTTGTGCCTGGGGATGTCCATGGCACTCAAGGATGCAGTGGCTTTGGGCAGGCCATGGCAGATGGTGTGTTTGGATGTGGGTTTTTCCAGATGAAGGTAGAGAAATCTCTCTTTAGGCTTTCACAGCTTGCCATGTAAATACTATTGTTCCGGTCAGCTCTGATTTATATCCAAGGCTATGGTAAGATAAAAAAGGGCCCTTACCCTTCTGTCACAAACTCCTCTTTGTTGACGTTTCTTTTGTTAAGTAGCTCATACTCTGACTCATCTTTTCCAATACTGTGCTTAGTTTCAGAACTCAGTATTGTTTTACTCAAAATGTACTTTAATTGCAAATTTAGTATTTCCTGAGTAAAATTTGCAAGTTTACTATCTGCTTTAGATTTAGTATTTTAATAGACTTTATATCATTTTTGCACAGCAATGCTGAGAGAATCATCTAAGTTGGGCTTTTCTACATTTTTTTAAATAATGGTAAAATCTCCTACTGTAAATGAGTTTAACAAAATATCTCTGAGTGTATCCATTGCTTCTGCAGCATGCAAGTTGCAACTGAAGGTTTTTCTCTCTGTATTTTTGCAAACAAACAATGTGGTTGTCAGAGAACCTAATCAGTATTTGAGCTGACAAACAACCAAACAAAAAAGGTATTTAGCAGGGCCTCTGATTTCCCTAATGACAGAATATACCCATCAAGGAAACTCAGTAGCAGCTGCTCCATTGTGTTAAAGATTTGAAGATGTCTTCGTTTTGAAAAAGTTTGGAGGGTTTTCTTTACTTTCACCAGAGAATATGTAAAGAGGCATTTTTATTTCTTTTTGGTGTGGGAAGAAAGAAATCAGCTGATTAACCAACTTAATACTTACTGCTGTGACTGTGTAGTGGGTTCTTCAGTTTCAAGACTAAATCTTGTGTGTCAGTTGTGATCAGATAATTGCTGATAACAAATACAACTCGCTCACTGGGCTCTCACATAACATCCATCTGGAAAAATGCCAACATGCGCCACATGGAAAAAAGGAGGACCCTCATCTGGTTGTGGGTGACTGTTTATTTCTTATACTGTTAACTCACATCCTCTTTGAATATTAATTATTTTATTCTAACTGCTTTTATAATTTAAGTTCATAGCATACATTGCCATAGTGTGATGAGGCTTCCAGAGAGTTCCCATGAAATACGTGCAATATTTGCATGGTTGGGTGAACGTTTAGATCTTATTTTCCCTTGAGCTGGAAAATTGATCTTGTGCTAAACAAAATAGATATTGATAAGAACACTGATATTGAGTCCAGCTGAAATCAATGTTTTCTCGTAACTGATTACAGAATTCTTTGAGTAACATCTAAAGGAATTCGGTAATAAAAACGTGAAGACTTGAATCATCTGGGTAAAGAGGAAGAGTAGAGAGAAATAGTGAATTGTAAAATCAGAGTGAATGACTTAAACAAGAGAGGGAATCCAGGATAAGACAGATGTAGTCAATAAAACTGCAACAGGGGAAGCAGGAGTGATAAGAAGAATGAAACAACAGATGAGAATGGCTTCAGTGAGGGGCAGCTGTGTTGGAAGTACTAAGAATAAAAATCCCAGGCAAAATCTGGTCGTTTGACTGGGGCAGAAGAGCATTCCTGTCTGTCATAGCCTTCATCCTGGAATTTTACACAGTGTTCTAATTGTCTTGTCTTTACTGCTTCCACGTATAATGGAGACATGGACAGAACCTTGAGAGGTCCTTTCGCTCCTATTTCAAATTGGCAGTGGTATCTCATATCCAAGAGAATCAGAGTCTTCAGAGAAACCTGGGGGGATGATGCCTGCAATGACAGCAGCACTTTAACCAGAAAATGAAAGACAACAGGGTTTCTGTGTTACATCACTGCATCACAAGGCACAGTTTTCAGATTGTGAAATTTGTAATTCATTGGCAGAATTAGATAACCCTATATTCAACTGCTGATGGTGGCTTGCTATATTCTGAATTTGACTGGAATTAAATGCTGGATTCTTAGTTATAATCTGTGCAGGCAGGATGTCTGCAGCACTGGTGGCACTTACAAATATTTGGAGGAGAAACGGGAGTGCTGTTCACCAAACAAGGTACTTGACCACTCAGTCGCAAGTGCTGACGATTCCTTATGACACTTTTACCCATCAAGAAGAGTGTAAGTAGGATTCATGCATCTTGGATGTGTATCATTTAGAATATTTCACACTTTGTGAGTGTTCTGAGCTTTAGAGAGAAGAAAAGAAGCAGCATTTGTTTGCTAGCATAGGATGCATCTTCACAAGAGGAGCTTTGTGAGTGTACGTGTCTACCTGTTCTTTTTTGAAGTACTTCACTGCTGCTTTTCAGTGTTTGGTGTTTTGCTGGTGACCTGGAGGCACTTAGCTCCTCCATGAAGCATTGTCTACCACCGACAGCTCAAAGGACTCAAATTCATAGTTTCAGTAAGAGTTCAGCTGTGAAACAACAAGGCTCAGGCACAGGCATATCGAAGCAGGTGGCTTCCTCACCACTTCATTCTTCCTGAGTTCCTGTTGTTGCTCTCGATGCCACTGCTTCTCTCTTCATCTGGCATATATTCAAATAAAGCAATCTACATATGTGTATATTACATAAATAGAGGTACAAGCCTCCTAGAGAGTTATTAAAAAAATATTTAGTATTTGTAATAGGAATCATCAGGACTGGACTGAGTTCATAAGTCTGCTTGTGTGACAGAAAATTCAGTGATCATAATGAGGTCATAATTTCCCTAAAACAGTGGCTATGTTGTCAAGTCTTGTTTGTTTTCATCTAGTCAGAAAGTTAGGGTCAATATTTG
This sequence comes from Eopsaltria australis, assembly GCA_034509425.1. Classification (NCBI taxonomy): domain Eukaryota; kingdom Metazoa; phylum Chordata; class Aves; order Passeriformes; family Petroicidae; genus Eopsaltria; species Eopsaltria australis. The sequence goes on along the minus strand of JAVTVJ010000211.1, from coordinate 2,501,773 downwards.
AAAGAATCTAGGGCCCACCCACATCTGCTTTTTCAAATCTGATGAAAATAGTTAAAGCAGCACATTTGGGAAGTTTGACAGCTTTTGCTTTATCAACATCCCCATCAGTAAGAAAGTGTGAGTTCATCTATGAACTCATTATTATACCCTGAAGTGGACACAAAATCTATTTCATCTTATTTCTAGAATGCTGAATCTAAATTAATTTGTCTTAATTGAGACACTTTTTTGCATTTGATATTTGAAGATAGGATTAATTCACAGCCATCTGTTATCTTATCTTGCCTTGGTTAATGATAGGCCCAGCAGTTTGGGGAAATGAAATGAACAGGCACAGGGGTCACTGTCATTATCTGGATCATTTCATGTGATGCAAATTAAATCAGGTACATCATGGCAGCTAAGACTGTGTGTAGTTCATTTAGTGAAGGCTCTTGCATTGATCAGTTTTAATTTTAGCTCAAAAACCTCATATTTCTGTCTTCAAGGCACTCTCTTTGGTACTAGTCATGTGCAAAGGGTAGCAGGAGGTGTGGTAGCTACATTCTTTTGTCCCCTTGATGCTTTAGACAGTTCTTGCATGCTTGGGGTTTGGTAGGAAAAGAAGCATATGGATGGTGGGTGTTGTGAAGGGAAACAACATTCCCCAGCTACACAAATATTGTTCTGAACTGCAATTGTGCAACCTGTTCACATTTATAACTGGAAGGTGATTTAATTTTGAAGAGGGAGCAGGAGTGCTTGAAGCACAGCAACACAGGGATATTTAACATTAAGGATGTTAAATATATTGAGTTCAGAAACTGACAATTACAATGTAAATTTTGCTTGTGAATCTGCAAACATTCCAGTGACCCAGTTACAGTGCGCTGTTTGTTTTCCATTTATTGTCATATTTAGAGGCATTTCTCACTTGTTTGGCCTCTAATGTATAGATTTTCTTACAAAAAAAAAACCCTAAACATAAGATTTTGACTTTCAGCACCTTGGTGATGAAAAGGAATCCCAGAGCCAGCACTAAGCACTGCCAGAGCTGATAAATACCCTTCAGCAGTGATGAAAATTAGGCTCTGACATGATTCTGGCACAGGCAGAAACTTTCAAACAATGTTGCTGTTATTATTTTGTTCATGAAGAGAAGCTTTTACTGTAAGACTAAATCACTTATCAGACGTTTAATTAAAACTTCAGTGCTTTTCAGGTTAAAATCTCCTCTGCTTAACAGAGATGGGAGCTGAAAAGTGAAGTGACTTAATCAGTGTGCTGTGGCGAGTCTTCAGCAGTTCTTGGACTTGAGTGCAGGAATCCTGTTTCCAGTCTCATCTGGTTCATATCTTCCATCTCAGACTGACTGTAGCTGTAGCAGTTCCACCAGCATTATCCCTGCACTACACCTGTGTTTTCCAGGTTCAGTTCTAGTTGTGGATATTTCAATAATGTCTTCACTTTTTATTGGCATTCTCTGCAAACAGGCTGTGCAAGTATTTTACTGTTCTCTTTCCTTGATTAAATAATTTAAGGCTATGCTAAGTTTATTAATATTTTTATTATTATTTTGCTAATGCACTATCTTGTGTATTTGGTAGTAAGCAGTTTCCCATCTGTGGCTGAATGATAGAAGCTAAAGCTGATATGGATTTTCTATTTTCCATCACTCCATATCATTTGTAAACTCTTTAGTTCTGTAAAAGATCTGCTTTAAATAAATAAATGTATCCTGACTAATCCTCTTTGAATAAGTGGAAAGCATTTAATCCCATGATTCTGTAAATCCAGGGTAGCTGTCAAATTGTGTGTTCATTTTTCTGCATTATCTAAATCGGTTTGTATCAGATCTTTCATTGACAGCAACGGTTTGTTATTTGGATTAAACACCTCTCATGCTCTATAACCTTTCATTTAAGAGTCATTTGCATCCCTTTTTTGGCTGCTACTTCAATCTGTATTTTAACAGTTCTTTAAGAATATTTGCTGCTAAATAATCACACAGCTTTTAAAACTGCCTATTATTTTTCAAATTCCTAACAACTTCTCAAGATCTGAAATTCAAGCTATTTTTGTTTGTGTCACCCAGAGGCTAAATTCATTTATCAGCTTTCAATTTAAGAAAACAAAAATAGATGACTCATGAACTTCATTTCAAAATTTTTAAAAGTGGTTCATTAATTGAACAGCAGCTGGGGGGGAAAACTAATCAGCTCATTTCAACTGCAATAGCTCATTATCATTTTGCCTGATGAAATCTTTGGACGCTGGTTTCATGGGAAACGGGTCCTTCATACAGTCGCCCCTGAACTGTCTGGAAAAAGGTCAGTTGCCCCCATACAGTAATTAAAACTCATGTCAGGACATGCACTTCCATTTTTAATTGCTAGGGATAGAAGCCCTCTTGTTTTTTGACGTGAAGGAAATGTTTGGGTACTTCCTGTTCTTCAGAAGAATTTCAATGGCTCGTACTGACGGGCAGTGATTTCTGAAAACAGAGTAAATATGACATGAAAATTCACATCCAAGTAGCTGTAACATTTCTTTCCACTGGTAAATCTCTTGTAGCTACAGAGATATAAAGGATTGCATCTCTATTTTAGCTTGTGCTATCCTGAGTTTGGCATGACTTTAGTTTGGGAACCACAGAAGTTTTGGAGATGGTACATAGAATTTAGGGCTCTATGTTACCTCCTGAACTTTCTAGTGCTAACACCATTGCTGTAGGACAGACTTTCTTTTTAAATATGTTTCCCAATAAATTAATGTAGATTCATAAATGTAAAGAAAAGATGGAGCACCAAGACTGCCAGATTCTCTGCCCTGTTCTTATTTGACCTGGGGCAAACTTTTGCCTCATTTTGAGATGGTTAAAATTAAACTTTCCTCCAATAAGTGTTGTGTTCAATTTATTTTTTGGAAATTGCTTTGAAACAGCTACATGAGCTGTATGAGTGATGTGTATCAGTGTAATAGCCATCATTTTTGTATTGGGTTTATAATGATTTTGCCACTGATGAACATTGCAGTAGAGTAACAAAATGATAACTTTTAGAAATTAATTTAAATTTTTTAATATTATAATATCCAAGTATACTTTTAAATATTTCTACTAAATTAAGGCAAATCTTACTATTCAACTATAGCTTTTGACACTTAATAACACCACAATTATAAATAGAAAAGTCCTTTTTCCATTATCTTATAACCTAAGTTTATAAAATAAGATATAAGTAAGTGATTGGTTCCACAGTTTCTCAAGTCTGTTATATATTTGTGCAACTATTCTCGTTCAAGCTGTGCACACCAGCATGGCATTATTTAGGTTATGAATAACTGATAGAAATTCAAAACCTCCAACACAACTTCTTAGACATGCTACTTAGCCAAGTACTCATTTTTGGGAATTAAATTCATTTTGCATCTACAGCAAAGTAATTGAGGAAATATAATATATTAATTTTGTAATTAAAAATTTCAAGCACTAAAAGTAAACAGTAAAAGTACTGGAAAACACTAAAAACCAAATATTTTGTTTGCACTTCCCCACTGGGGGACACTTTCAATAAGGAAACTAAGACTGGGTATAAAAGAAAATTCAAATTTGTTTAACTCCAGTTAGGATATGAAAATATTTTTCTAGACTTGCTTCACAATAAATACTCAATTTCTTCCAAAAGAAAATCTGTATGTAGGTTAAAAGCATTGCTTGCAAGTGAATAACTTTCTTCAGGAAAATTAGCGTAAAAGCAATTCCTTTCTAACTTTTCTTTTACACTGAGTATGGGAGTGTGGTGGAATATCTGGGTATCTGCTTGCATACCCACACTGTGTACATGTCTTCTGTAGATAAAAGTTGGTGGTAAAGCCAGCACAAGATGACAAACTTGGAAAAGTTCCTTATGATTCTCAAAAATTGTAATTTCAATTTAATAACAAAATGAAATTTTCGCAGCAACTTTTATTTTTGCCTTGTCCAATGGGTTCTACTGTCTAGTTTCTCTCTGCCACCACGAGAGCAAAAATTTCCTTACCCTGGACAAATTGCTAACTTAACCTCACCAAAGAACTGAAGAGTTGTCAGGATTTGGTATCCTTCATAAATACGTGCTAAAACTCTAAGATGCATCAGTAGCATGGTTAAATCAAAAGCCTCTCGTGAAGGTTCTTGTCCTGGTTTCCATCTGGCTTCTCAGTGCTTGAGAAGAAAATAAAGACTCTTAAATCTTCTGTTTGAAGCATCTCACAGGAAGAATGCGGTGGTTTATCCTGTGCAAACAATCCCCATTAACTCAGCCCCAAGCCCAAGCCAAGTACATTCTGTTTACATTTGAGATACCATCTTCTGCATGGTAAATACAAACTGAGCAGCACTCCTGAAGCACAGCATTTGGAAACTATTGAAGTCTTTATGTACACACAGATATGTTTGCCTGATATAACGTGGGGTTTAGCCTCTCTTGCTGCTCAGCCAGACTTACCAGGTTATAGAGGCATTTTTACAAACATTTTGGTAATGAATGACCTGCTATGGTTTTGAAGATATGTGATCTTATCCTACAAATAACTGTGAGTTCTGTGTATTCACCATAGGAAGGAAATTGGTATTTAACTGTGTGAAGATGAACTAGAACTCAGGGGTGTCACACAATAAATCATTACCTTTATAGTAAATTAATTGTCACCTGTACTATGAGTTTAAGTAATTTGTTGCCATTGATGCACAGTTTCACTGTTGCTCTGCTTTGCAGTGAAGTGCTTTTTCCACCTTCCTCCTTGAAACTCTAATTTGTCTCTGCCCTTCTATTGCAACTCTCGAGCTGTGTCTGGTTTACTTTAATTGTGCTCTTCAAAAAGAAGGTTTGAGCTTTTTCTAATAACTGTATTTTGTACCAATGCTGGTGACATGAAAAACAAGCTTGGAAAGAGTATATAGTAATATATAAGTAAACAGGAATTTTTCAGTGACTTTCTTGGCATAATACGTCAGGGAGTTTAATGTGAATTTAGTTCTCCCCTTGTAATTACCTTAATGGTGGATAATTCCTGGCTGGGAAAGTCACATTAGAATCAGTTTCATAATTTGATACAAGCAAGTTTTATGCACATGATTACTAAATAGTGGAAAGATCATATTTCAAAACCTCCAAGAAAGTCTTGTATCCCATGGCACTATTTGTGCAACTAAAAGCCATTGGAACTGATCCTTTTGCATACAGGAATGTGGCTAACCTAGCTAATTTTTTTATTGCAGCTTCAGTGAAAATTAGAAAGTGTACTCAAATACTGTGCTTTCTCCTATGTACTGCATTAGTTAAATATAACTTTTTCAGAATTTCAGAATATATTTAGTACAGGCATTATGTATTTTGAAATATTGCCTTGGAAGCCCTTAGTAACAAATTGGTAATGGTCACAGGAAGAATAAAGTGGCTTAAAGGGTTCTGCTTGTTCAGTCAATACGTATGAATTCAGTAAAGATTTCTGAAAATACTGTAAACTTCTTTGAAGTTTTTATTTTTGCTACACATGGTTTAAAACACTTCTTCTCTCTTAAATGCATGCTGAATTTCCAGAGTAAGGTGTCTGTAATGGCTATTTATAACGAGTGCAGCTTCTTCTACATCAAATGCCATCATGAATCACTCCCCTAATGGACACCTCTTTATTTCAAAAAAGAGATGCTCATCTAAATGCTGCTGAGGTGAAGACACCTGAAGAGAAACATCTGACAAAACAATGCAAGTGTGCCCAAATCTGTGTTCTCATGGAATTTCTAGAGCAGACCAAACCTGAAGTTTTCTGCTTTAAATTTGTGCAATATTCTAGCTTTGTTTTCAGATGGCTGTGTTTTTCAATAAGCTGTTTTCAGCACTGCTCTTACCCGGAGCATCAGAGCAGTTGGTGTGACTGGTGCTTCCAGTTTCAACTTTGTGTTGTTGGCATCCATTCCTGGGGACTGGCCCTAACTGTGGCTCTGCAGCACAGACCCCCAGTGCCACCACAGTCCCACTGTGCCCATGGAACCCCTGTACTATGGATCTGTGCAGTAAAAATGACAGTGGCAGGTGTGGAGCAGTGACTCAGTGCAGTGTGGCGGCTCACTGAGGTGCTCCACTGGATACAACAACCTGGAAGGAAATGGCAGTTTTGTCCTGCGGAAGATGTTGAGAAAAAATCCCTAGGCTTAAGTTCCACCCCTGTTTTTCACTAATCCATTTTCTTTGCTGGGAATTTGTGCTGATAATACCTTCTTCCCCTGCTTTGAAGCTCAGGGCTGTGTGCAGGCCCTGGACGCTGCCTGGCCGCGGGCAGCAGCAGTGTGGGAGTTGTGTCAAACACACCACAGAAGCTCCCCAAGGTCTTGAGTGAATCACCCAAGGAAAACCTGTGATGTAAAGAATTTCATGGATGCAAAAAACCAATCCTCAACTACCACACCTGCCTGGTTAAGCAGTTAACTGGGAGTTTTAAGGATGTTTGCATGCCCAACGCTCTCTGTATTTGAGTGTTTAGTTTTTATCAGCAGCCTTTGGTGCCCAAATCCATCCCACACAACCATCAAATGCCTATTTTGGGCCAAACTGATATTTTTGTGAAATTCTTCTAGTGATGATAGACAGGAAAGATACATTCCATAGATCAGCTCCCAGTAGCTTCACCAAATACTGAGTTGAATTAACGTCTCTCATTCTTGTCAGTTTGCTTTCCCACAACAAATCAGAAACTGTGCTCTTTTTAATTAGAAATTTCTACATCCAGTCCTTAGATTTTGTACAGATGAAATTTTGCCAAAGCAGAGGGAGAATGTACATTTCTATATTTTGACTAAAAATTCAGTGGGTATCATTTTGATGACAGATGAATGCCCTACACTCTCTCCAAAAATCTGGAAGTTAAACAAGTTGTAAGTTAAAAAAAATATGTAATTTATAATTGTTATTCTGGGGAGGGGGAAGGAGGGGAGGAAGAACAGCAAGATCTAGAATTAAAGAAAATGTTCAGTCTTTATCTGGTATCATAATCAGGAAAAATTGATGTTTTATGGAGTAAAATCCTCATGCTGTTTAGTTGGGAATTAAATTTTGCTTGATATTTATGTGGGGTTTTTTTCTTGTGATTTACTTTTTCATTGTTTTATTTTAAATGACATTAAAAGAATCTAATCTTCTACATTGAAATAAAATTCATAATTAATAATCTAAATAAATATTTTGTTTTCAATTCTGAGAATTACAGTTTGATCATCCCCTTTAATGAATTAGACCCCTTTGAGGATGGAGCTTGTCATTAACACACATCATCAGCTGATGCATTTTAATAATACATAGAGTTGGAAGAGAGAGGAAGTGTGAGCTACTGAAGCTTGCAAAACCAATCCCCTAAAGCTTTCATGTTTTATTTGAGCATATGTTTTGGAAGTGGTGGTGTTGACACTGGTGGCACTAATCTCCTCTTTATCTTGTTTTGATTAAAAGGATATTTGAATATTATTTTTGGCAAACTTTTATCTAGCCTCAAAGGGGTTCCCTTGCAGCAGCCACAGAGAAATGGCTGTAATAAACACATTCTATGATACACTTACATCACACATTATAGTCACTGCTGGGGTACTCCAAGAATGCAAAATACTCCTGAAAAAACCAAATGAGCTTGCTTTCAATGCCAAGCATGTGAAAATGTCAAATTATGCTCTATCTTTTTTATTTGTTTGTTTGTTTTGCATACCAAGCTGTGTGAATTGCTTCAGTTGTATGAAGGAAATTGCATTTGCTTATTCAATAATTTAGTTAGTAATATATGTGGTTAGGACACAAAAGGTTACAGCAGTTTTATGACAGATATTTTTATCTTTTATAAAAGCACACATCCCCTTTTCTTTACATCTCTTTTACCACCTGTCAGACAGCTGGGTTAACATTCTATTGGGATGTTATTTATTTGCACTTTAAGTGATATTAACGGTATAAAAATTTTCAAAATACGCAACACAAACATTTTCTATCATTTTGCTTTACAGAATGTGGAGTTGTGTATAAATGTCCCATGGATTGTGAGCATGGTGCAGATCCTCACATTCTTAGTCACTGCAGGACAACTTAGAGGGAAATCGTTCATACTTTGATAAAATATCACAGTCAGGGCAGACCCCTGTCTTCCGCTGTCCTTTTGCCATTTTTTGACTCTAAAGCAAAGAGAAAGGAGTGCACAGGAGATCACCTTGTCTGTGTTTGTGAATGACAAAGCCCCTGATTCCTGAGGTGCTGGATCAAACCTCAGATCTCCATTTCAACATTCAGCAATATTAGCATATTACTTTTCCTCTTATCCCTGTGGATGTGTTTATAAATAATAGTGAGTGGTTTAAGAGCTTGCTTTTCACAGACCCCATGCTGTTTATTTGGTTCTTAAATATGGATTAAAGTGTCTCATTTTAGGTTTTAAATTGCATATATACTTTTAATTGAGAGAAATGGGATTCATAGCTGGTCAGAAAAACCAGATCACTTTTTTGTGCAATTAATTTCAAACAAGCCATTTTAATTATCCAGAGCAGAAACACATCCCCACCTAAAGCCTGCAGTATGGATTTGTTAATACTGGGTCTCATTGCTCAAGGAAAGAATAGAATCACACGGTGTAATATGGTGAAATTATTGGTTGCAATTTGTTTTATTTTCCATCCTCTTACCCTTGTACTTCTGTAATTTTGCAAATAATTTGTATTTCATCAGAATTACTTTCTATTTTTTATTTCTTCTTCCAAGGCTGCAAATGACTCTCCTGTTAGTCATCTGGTTTTTCATAGATGGGACCTTCTTTCTGTTCTTTAACCACTCAGGACTCACAGAGGGTGATTCTGTGATTTCACTAGCTGATGCTTCTCTGCATTTGGCACTTTCACAAAACCCTTCCTTTTTGAGAAGTTTGAAGTTCATGTGGTCTTTTATGATTTTTGCTCTTTTTGGAAAGCTCTCTCTGGGGAGTGGCTGCTGGTTACATTCAGGTATCCAGGTCACATACGTTGCTGAACTTCTCTGTGTGTACACAGTGGTCATGCAGCTTCTCTTTGCAGAATGTTACCTCCAGCTCTCCAGCTTTTGTCCTTGCTGCTCTGTTTCTTGGATTAATTCCACTGGTAGAATGTTCGGTTGTTCTGGTTCCCTACAATGTTCTGTTTGTTATGTTGCTCTAGTTGTGCTCCTCCTCAACCTGCACATCCTCAGAGTCAAAGCTCACATGAGCTTGCTTTGGAGTTTCAGAGACTGGAAGAAAATGATCAGGTTTTCAGCTTCTATACATTTATGTTCCTCCTCCTTTTGTACATCAGAGAAGTCCTGTTCCTCAGTAGAAAGTGCATTCTGAGACTATGAACACGACCTGCTCCTGGTTGTTCAGAGTTTTTTAATAGATTATTCTGAAGAACAAACCCACCAAGTGTTCAGATCAGCTTTGGTGTTCAGATTGTTGCTGCTGAGTGAATGGTGCTTCATGGTCTGCTTTGTAAGGAGCAGTGTCAGTGCTTACAATCTTCTGCTGTTTCTAGTGGGATTTTTTATAATAATGTCACTCAAAACCAAAGACTTTAGGGTTGCTGATCCCAAACACCAGTGTTCTCCTATAGGGGGTGGGGGGGGTGGGTCATGGCACAGTCCAAACTGATGTTCAGAAGGAATTTTGAATGCATGGTGGTTGCAAATACTTTTGTTCATTCCTCTAACCCAGATCTCAACATCTTAACTAGCAATGCCTTGGAATTACACGCTCATGTCCTCTCACTAAGTGCTCCTTGACTTCATCATCTGTGTAGCAAAGATCATGTCAGTCTTTAAGAACCTGTATTAAGTCATGAGACCCAATAGGGACTATCATGTTAAATATCAACAGTGCTGCCTTCCCTGAAAGCAGCAAACCCAACAGTTGGTCAAATTTCCAGACAAGCTGCAGTCCTGAAGACGTTCCCTCTGTTCTTTATTGACTGTTGTCACTGGTAACTCCTTCTCCATGTGCTGCCTTTGTTCAGGCTCCCAAACACAGCACAGAGAAGGAGCAGAATAAACACACTTGGTTTGATGGAGATGGTGACAGAGAGAAGAGAGTTTAAGGATATGTTAATTTTCAAGTACTTTAGTATGATTAAAAATTAGTTCACATTAAAATAAGAGTCAGACTACTGACTGAATTTCACAGGCTTTCTAGGAGATTATACCAAGAGTCTTTCCAGTAGTCTCTATCATATTGCTTGAGTTGATGCCCATAAAGCATTCAAAAGTCATATTGATGAGTGTTTGTTAGAAAAAGGGTTTATTTAGATTGATAGAATCTCTTATAATAGCATTCATAACAAAATCCTTAGTATTTGCAGAGTGATGCCTTGGCTTCTCAAAGCTTCATGGAAAGCTCTGTTGTTGGGTAGTTATCCTTTTGACATGAAACAGTCTGCTGGTATCCTTCTAGGAGCAGTCATTTTACAACTTACTTATCTATCCCACAAAGATGCAGTTAAAATATTTGCTATTTCTGCAACCCTTCTCTTCACAAATAATTGCTATTCTTGGAAGTGACGAGACCCTTGAAATGTCTAACTGAATCCAACCTAAATTTTGACCCAATAAAGCTTTTTCTTTTTATTTTTTTTTCCTTTTAGTTGATGTACACAAATAAGGTATTTTAGAGAGCACAAATATGGTTTAGATCAGTCATAAAACCCAGTAAAGCAACCTGGAAGAAAACAGAAGTGATAGATGGTTTTCTGGCTTCTATTCAAAACTCTTGTTATGTTGTGGAGTACTTACTATGAATGCTTGGCAACAAAAAGGCAGAGATCCTATAATATACAAATACTTAAAAGCCTGCGCCCAGAGACAAGAGAATGAAAAAAGAGGTGGTTTTATACACGTAGTCCCTGCTTTCTCCTTCACCTCTCCTGGGAAGTAGTTATGACATAATAGGATTTGAAGGTTACTCTTCAAATTTCCTTTCACCTTCAAGTGAGTAACCCATGTCATGCATCGCAGAAAAGCTGTCCTCTTGACATCTAGTGATGCAAAAATGGCTTGAAATGAGTCTTGCTGTTAGAGAGAATTGAAAATCAGACTTCCAAAAGTAAAAACTTAATTCTACCTGCTTTTTCTTGTTTAAATTTTCAAGCCATTATGCAGGTTAAGAAAAAGCTGAGTTTAAATACATGTGTGTAACAGAACAAAATAGCTTTGAAGGCCTCTAGTTTAAAGTTTACTTGACTGAAAATCAGTTGTGTCTTTCCTTCTTTGCATCATTAAGTTGTTTTCTTGCTGGGAAGCAAGAATAATATATTATTTCAAAAATATTACTTAATCTCATAGGTTAAGTTGCTCGATTAATATCACAAGTAAATGTTGTGGGGGATGTTGTCCTATAATTGCTTGCCAGAACCTTAGTCAGCCTCTGAAAAGATAATTGGGCTAAGAAATGCGACTGTTTGAAATATTTAAGAACAAATGTGTATGTGGACGAAGGTGTTTCCTAGAAAGAATTATTAATCTGACAAAATGCATTTTAAGACAGCGTAGCTGATTTTTTGGTACAGTTCTTTCCAGCACAAATTTGTATTATAATTGCAGTTAATTGTTTAAATTGCAATTTTAAATTAACCAAAGATGAACCTGATGTATATCCTTTTTATTCTCTGTTGTCCCTTTTCAAATCGTATTTATGTAAATCAATAGCAGCCATCCTCTTTTCATCTAGTTAGCACAGCAGTGCACTAACTCTGTAATTTACTGATTTTAATACCAGCTATTTCTCCCTGGGTATTGGTACATGGGCATAGAATTCTTTGAAAAAGTAGCAATAATGAAAGAAATGAGCAATATGAATTTTACATCAATAATTTCCTCGCTAGTCCTCTAATAGCTGTAAAACAACTGAAATGCATTATCTTCTGTAATTTCTTTTACCTTTCTTTCCCTCATGATAAAGGGTCCTTTACTCTCAGAAGTCTTTTCACTAACAGGTAATTGCAGACCATGGTTAGTCTTCTTTTGGGTGAGCTCTGGTCTTTTGTTGGAGTATGGGAATTTCAGATCAAATCTCTTCTGATTCTTGTTTGCCCCTCTCTTTTGGGAACTAGTACAGGGTAGAGACATCCAGAACTTATATTGCTGATAGCTTCAGAGGGGGTAAAAGAACTGAAAAGGATGTTTGAGAAGCATTTAATCCACTCTGTATGTCCTGTTTAGATCTGGCATGAATCCTCCACCACGGACCCACCTCTCAGGAAGGTGGGATCCATAAATAACATAAATTCCAATAAAACTCCTTTCCTGAATAAATTATTGAAAAGGACTGGAAGACTAGACAGTCCTGATGTTTGCTGATAACCAAAACACAGCAAAGCCTGTAGTTAAAAGCTAGTGCTAGCAATGACCTGAAGTGTGAAAAACTCATAGCAGCCTGCAGAAAGTAATAGAAGCTTTTAAAGACTGTAACTTGAACTGGAGAGGATCTGTGAGCTGTTGTATCTTTTATTGCAAAGTAAACAGGCTTTTATATTATCACAAAATCTTTTGGCCACACCAAAACAGCGTTACATTTCGCCTGTAGTGTTTATTTAAATAATAAGCAATAATGAGTCTATTTTAGTTTCAGTTTTAGAGTGCTCTCCAAGAAGGAACAAAACCCAATAAATAATTCTCAGTCTTTCTCAGTGGTATATTTAATGCTCTGAAAACTACCCTTAATTGTACAGCAATCAAAAGTTTTCACTATATTTCCATGCAGGAGCTAAAAATTCTGACAAAAATAAAAGGGGTGTTTGGTTTTGGATAGAATTGCATCTTTCTTCCATCTCTACATCACTAAAACCAGCTATGGGAATGGAGCCAAATTCTTACCAATACATCTGAGCTATTACAAAAATCCAAGGACAAATTTCTTTTATTTTGTAGTGGCAAATACTTTCCCCTCCTAATTTTGTGGGAGTGTTTTTTCTCCCTACAAGGAATAAATTGCACATTCTGGAAATAAGTTAGTCATTCTGAAGTTCAGAATTCATGAAGCTGTTCCAGCAGAGAATGGATACGGAATTGCAGCAGAATCTCAAGGTCACTGGGAATATTCTTTGGGGTATTCTTATGTGGCTTATCTGTGCTCACATGCCTAATTTTTTTTTCAGTGCAAAGAATAGCCACTTGCAGAGAATGGAAGCCTTAGCCCGGCCCTGTGCCATCCCTTATTCAAGTTCTTTTATACTCCTCTTTTTAAAGAAGCTGTCAAGTTCTTTTCTGAAGCTGACAGGAAAGGCCAAATCTGCAGTACAGGAAGAGAGGCAAAAAAGAAACTTTTTGTGTTGATGTTTTACTAAGTGAGCTAAGGAGAATTTTAGAATCATGTAATTTACTCTGGAGGCATTTACTGTACATAGCTATAGTGATGGTAATTTCTTTCATTGTGGAAGTGAAAAGATAACCATCAATCAGTTGTCAATTGGTCAATTGCAGAAGTGATGAAAAGAAACTGGTAGGAACAATCACTTCTGTGGCTACCTAGACTATTTGGGGTTTTAAGGAAAATACGGGAACTGGAGTCAGAGGAAAAGGAGTGAGGTTGAAACATAAAAATAATCGGTGCAGGGGTAAAGGGATCTCCTATAAACACTGTATTTATTTTCTTTTGTGTGAAGTATAAGTGCTGCAAAAATAGACAAAGCGGAGTTTACACTGAGGGGCCTCTGCCCTGAGCATGGTGAAAGCTGGAGATGTGATGTGGTGCAAGTACAGGGACTGTTTAAATGGAGGTTTGGAAATGGAAGAATTTTTTGTAAGAAATTAGCAGGCGGCTGAATTATTTCAAATATTTTTATATGCCCAGCAGGAACTGCGGTTATAAGCATATTTGTGAAGGAAAATATGATTTGTGTTGTTACAAAATGAGAGAGGCATTATTACATATAAGTTGCAAAGTGTTGTTAGAAATACTATGAGGCCAGGTATGGGGCTGTTTTTACATGTATAACATGGAGGTTGTTTTTAAAACGAGCCTCATGGCACAGACTGGCATGAAAGCTGTGCATTTAACAGTTATTTAAGCAGTGTGAAAGGCAAGTGTTTCATTATGTATGCATATTGCAGGGGGGGTGAGCTTAGGACAGAACTAGGAAAAAGATTAAATTCATTTATTTATGAAAAGAGTTCAAACATTATCGATACGGGGTGGTTTATGCTGTGGTGTTTTGTTTTGGATTTTCTTCCCCCCTTCTGTGGTAGGTAATAAAAAGGATTACAGGCCCTCCAGAAGGATGAGATATC
>JAVTVJ010000210.1:87500-160740 GCA_034509425.1 Eopsaltria australis | reverse complement strand
TTGTGATTCCTCCTGAACCAAACCCAAGACGACCCTCCACGCCTTCCTCCCCGTGTGGAATCCTCGGGGTTCCCTCGGCTCTCATCCTAACGGACAGGGGGTTGAGGTAGCACAGTGGTGAGGAAGGCAACCACCGAGCAGAGGCACCGTGCCTGGGATCGGAGGACGAGTAGGTATTACACCGAAAAATATTATAAAACTTTACAGTTGGCGCCCAACGTGAGTGGGTCCTGGAGGAATCACGAAAGACAGCTCGCTACCAGCAGCGAAGACGCCGTTGCGGGCCACTCCCTGCGAAACCGCCTTTCGTTTAAGAAAGCAGCTTCTGCAGGTCGAGCTGCGACCCCCGGCTCTGGGAGCGGGAAAGCAGCTCACTCCCCAAAGGCCCCCCCATTTCTTTGGATTTCTTTTGGTGGTTTGCCCTCGACAAGAGAGGGGACCCTCGAGAAGAGAGGGGAATTTGAAGAAGCCGGCGAAAAAGAATTCGGAGAAGAATTCGCAGAGCAAGTGAGTGCTTGGACTTTGTTCCGCCGCGTTTTTTTTTTTTTAAGTTTAAGGTGGGGGAGTTTTCTTCTATAGTAAGGATGGGCAACCACCTTGCTAAGAGGGAAAAGGAGCTTTCATTTATTTATTATGGTTTAAAAGTTCAGTTAGTTACTTCAGGTGAAAAATTTGACAAAAAGTTATTACGGAAATTTGTAAAGTGGGTAATCGAAAATGTTTCTTTTGAAGCACCAAAAGAGGTTTTTACTTTAGAATTTTGGGATCGTGTAGGATTTAAACTAAACGAATGTGACAGCGAGGGGCGATTTGCAGTTCAGAAATTTTTCGGTTTACAAATCGCGATTTATCGAGTTTTATCTAACAACGGGGAGAAGAGTTCTGGTTTAGATAAAGCTGTTCCCCCTTCTCCGAAAAGTGAACCTAATGCCACTAACCCGATCCCTCTTCCCTCCGGTGTGGAAAACGGCAGGATACCCCTCATTAGCGAGCAGCGTGAGGGAGAAATCCGGAGCCACAGAAGCTCCGATTCTGTTCGTGATCCCACCGACCCCTTCTGTCCTGGGACGGATCCATCCAAGACAGATCCCACCCCAGCCCTTATTCCTTTCCCTCCGTCCCCAGTTGCACCGGTTGTGTGTCCCTCCCCACGTTATAATAGTTTAATAGAATTTAAACCCGCGCCATCGGGGAACGGCGGTGGGGGAATTCTTACTGCGCCATCGGGAGATGGCGGCGGGGGAATTCTTACTGCGCCATCGGGAGAGGGCGGCGGGGGAATTCTTACTGCGCCATCGGGAGATGGCGGCGGGGGAATTCTTACTGCGCCATCGGGAAATGGCGGCGGGGGAATTCTTACGGCGCCATCGGGAGATGGCGGCAGGGGAATTTTCACTGCGCCACGGTATACCATTGAATTAGTTTTGCCGCAATGCGGAATTCAGGGCGCATGCGCGGGAGATCGCGGCGGGAACCCCCTAACCCCCTTCCCTAGCTCTACCCCCTTGGCATCGATTGGTCACGCGTCGGTCCCACCCTCTGCAGCCGGCGATGTCAATCCTACGGGTCCCCTCCCTCCTTCCCAGCTCCACCCCCCAACACCCTCCACCCCTGCCGTCGCGCACCCCGCCCACCTCCCTGTCTCCTCCCCTGGGAACCCCGCCCCCCTTCCACTTTCCCACGCCCAGGCTTTCGGTTCCCACGGGTCTACACCGGAAGGGGGTGTGCCTGAAGCCTATAGCCAACAAGCCTTGGCAGCAGCCTTGCCCACACCCATTGTAGCAACAGTGACATACAATAGGACAGGTGCCAATCCCAGATGGGAGCCTCTCCCACAACAAACGATAAAAGAAATCTGTAAAGCCTCAAAAGAATTTGGAAGAGATTCAGCATATTTTAAAGGACTTATAAATGCAACCTTTAAATCATCTGTCTTAGTACCTGATGACATCAAAACGCTGATGTCAAGTCTTTTAGTTGAGAGTCACTACTGGATATGGGACAAAAGATGGAGAAGAGAATTAACAAGTTGCTTGAATCATATAAAGGTGACCCAAATAAAGCCAATATTACTATAGACCATCTTGTGGGGGAGGGGAATCAATCCAAACCTCGTGACCAAGCAAATAACATTCCAGAGGAAATACTAAGGGATGTACAGTTAGCAGCAAAAAACGTTTTGTTCACTATGTCTATTGACATGGGGCCTCCAGTTAGTTACACAATGATCCGGCAAGGCCCGGATGAGAATTTCACAGCCTTTGTGGATCGCCTCAGGGAGGCGATGAGTAAAGCTATCAGCAATCCAGTGATGCTGAGAGAAATGCTAACTGAATTAGCTAAAGAAAATGCGAATGAACAGTGTAAACGAGTTATTGAGATGTTTCCCATTGACCCCCCACCAACGATTGAGCAAATTACAGAAAAGTGTGCACAAATTAAACCACGAGTACCAGGGAATGAATCAAAAATGTGTGGACATAAATGTAAAGTGACATATCCAGTAGAAACTCAATATACTAAGGAGACATCAAAGACAAATGCAGGTCAACAATAACAAAAGTGTTTCAATTGTAATGGAACTGGACATTTTGCAAAGGACTGTAAAAAACCAAAACTAAATAAGAATAAGACTCAAGCTAACAATTCTGCCAAGTCTTTCCCACCAGCACCACAACCGCAAGCGCCACCAAATCCTCCGCCGTGGGGATGGTACCCACCAACGATGCCATGGTGGATCCCTCAACCACCATCACCCTACTGGTCGGGAAACCAGGATGGGAGCGCGAAGCAGCCTCGCGCTCCTTCAACAAATTAAGGACTGCTACCTCTGACGACACTACACCATTAGAGCCTAGAAACATCCAACACCAACAGCTTTATCCAGGAGACTCATCACCTACACCATTTGAGAGACTCCAACTGGTGAGTGCTTTTGTTGAACATATAACGCGTGATGACACCCAACGTGTTCCTGCGACAATTAAAAATCCACCCATGACACCCGTGACTGTATTAATTATTGGTGACTCAAATAAGAGTCCACCGGGGATCTTTGTGATTCCTGAAGTTAAGACTTACGCACCGGGGAAGAACATTGCAGTGACCATACAACCCAACCACATACCATGGTTTCTTCCAAAAGGTACCTGGCTGGCACAAGCGATTGTGCTGCCCGAGAATATACCTAGAAATGCTCGCAAACCGTGTGTGTGGTGGACAAGTGTTGTGGGAAAAGACAAGCCTGTTTTTCAATGTAGACTGCGAAATGGGCATTCCGAAATAGATCGAGTGGGAATGCTAGATACAGGCGCCGACGTCACTGTTATAGCAGAGACAGAATGGCCAGCGGACTGGGGAACAAAACCTTCCCCAGGAAACTTAGTTGGAGTGGGTGGCCAAATTACCCCCAAAAGGAGCCTCACAAACATCTCCATTGAGGGTCCGGAAGGACGGGTAGCTTGCGTAAAACCCTATATTGTCCCCTCAGGTTTTACGTTATGGGGAAGGGACGCGATGGCACAATGGGGTGCGAGACCAGAAATTCCTTTTACACCCCAGAATTTCTAGTCGGGGCCACTGCGGCGCGCTCCACCCCACCTATCAAGTGGCTCACTGACACACCGGTGAGGGTGGAGCAGTGGCCCCTCAGAGGAGAGAAGTTGCGCGCCCTAGAAGACCTTGTTGCCGAACAACTGGCTAAGGGTCACATTGTGCCATCGTCCAGCCCCTGGAACACTCCAGTTTTTGTTATCAAAAATCCAAAAAAGAACGAGTGGCGGCTGCTACAAGATCTAAGAGCAGTGAACAAAGTGATGGAGGAAATGGGCCCCCTCCAACCAGGTCTCCCATCACCTGCAATGTTACCGCAGAATTGGCCTCTAGCTATAATAGACATAAAGGACTGCTTTTTTAGTATTCCTTTGCACCCTGACGACGCGCCGAAATTTGCATTTTCAGTGCCTTCCATAAACCGGGAGGCACCGATGAGACATTATCATTGGCTCGTATTGCCTCAAGGAATGAAAAATTCCCCAGCAATTTGCCAATAGTATGTCTCGGAGGTGCTCTCCCCGGTTAGGAAAACCTTTCCACAGTCAAAGATTTATCATTATATGGACGATGTATTAGTGTGCTCACCTAACCGAGAGACTCTAGACTCTGCCTTAAAGGAGGTTGTCAAGGCCATCGAGGACGTGGGAATGCAAGTACATCCAGAAAAGATACAGAGGATGCCACCTTGGAAGTACTTGGGAATGAAGATCCAGGAGACAACAGTAACACCGCAGTTGCTGAAGTTAGAGCAGCATCCGTCAACTTGGCGCGAACTTCATCAACTGTGTGGATCGATAAACTGGATCAGGCCGCTCCTCGGACTGAAAACTTCAGAGTTGTCACCTTTATTTGAGCTGCTACGAGGAGGACAAGCCCTAGACGCCCCAATAGCCATGACACCAGAGGCCGAGCAAGTCATCAAGAAGGTAATGTTTACGATCTCCACAAAACACGCACACAGAATTAACCCGATTCTCCCGTACCGATTTATGGTACTGGGAAAGACACCAAGGTATTATGGTCTCATTTTTCAGTGGGACAAGGGGGTCAAGGAGTCGCTCCTAATCGTGGAGTGGATTTTCTTGCCTCACACATCGTCCAAGACAATAACAAGGCCACAGGAATTGGTGGCCGAGCTGATCATTAAGGCTCGGCACCGGCTCCGTGTACTAGCGGGATGTGATTTTGCGTACATCCAAGTTCCTTGGAAGCAGAATAGTTTTGAAGAAGTGCTCCAAGAAAGTGAGGACCTCCAGCTTGCCCTCGAAAATTACTCAGGCCAAATTGGCAACCAAAAGCTTAAACACCAATTGTTCAATACTGAGTTTAAATTGGCTCCTGATGTGGCTCAAAGTAAAACACCAATTAAGAATGCTCTAACAGTTTTTACAGATGGCTCTGGCTCTTCTCATAAGTCGGTGTTGACTTGGAGAGATCCAGAGACCCTCCAGTGGGACGAATAAGTTCAGATAGTTGAGGGTTCCCCTCAAATAGCTGAACTAGCTGCTGTAGTTAGAGTGTTTGAGAGGTTTGAGGAACTGCCACTCAACCTCGTAACTGATTCGGCAGATGTGGCAGGAGTAGTTTCTAGAGCAGAGCATTCCTTACTGAGAGAGGTCCCAAATAAAAAATTATTTGGTTTGCTTGCGCGGCTCGTAATGTTATTGTCCCACCGCCAGCATCAATATTTTGTGATGCACATAAGATCACATTCTGGCTTGCCAGTTTTTATATCTGAAGGCAATGCGAGAGCCGATGCTCTGGCGATGCCTGTGATGAAGTGTACCGTACCTGACACATTCGCACAGGCTCGCCTTAGCCATCAATTCTTTCACCAGAATGCGCCAGCACTCCGTAGGATGTTTCACCTATCCTTGGAGCAAGCTAAGGCAATAGTGGCCACATGTCCATCATGTCAATCCTATCAAATACCTACATTCAACGCAGGAGTCAACCCTAGGGGGTTGAACTCCAATGAGATTTGGCAATCAGATGTCACCCATTTTACACCTTTCGGGAAGTTGAAAGATATACACGTGTCAGTAGACACATTTTCAGGCGCTCTCTTCGCCTCGGCTCATGCCGGAGAGAAGGCGAGAGATGCCAAAAAACATTTTACTATGGCATATGCAGTTTTGGGAATTCCAAAACAGATTAAAACAGACAACGGACCGGCGTATGTATCTGCCTCCTTGCGTCAGTTTTTTCAAAACTGGGGAGTAGAACATACGACCGGAATTCCACATTCTCCGTCGGGACAAGCGTTAGTTGAGAGGAAACATCAAGATATTAAACACATCCTTACACAGCAGCGGGGAGAGGCAGGAGAGAAGTTGCCCGTTGAGCGCCTCTGCAAGGCTCTGTTTACGTTAAATTTTTTAAATTGCTCTGATAGTGAGCCAACTCCCCCCGTCTTCCGGCATTTCATGAATTCGACAAATTCCAAATTGACAGAAAGACAGCCGGTGCTGTTTAAGGATCCGCAGAGTCATCAAATTTTAGGTCCCGCACCGTTAATCGTCTGGGGGAGGGGGTATGCATGTGTCTCCACCCCAGGCGGTCAGCGGTGGATTCCGGCAAAAAATGTGAAGCCGTATGTGGAGGATCGTGGGAAAGACAAGGATAAGAGCGACAACAATCCATCAGTCGCATGGAAAAGAAGAAAAAGGAGAAATGGAAAGGGAAAGGACTTACCTGATATGACGTGTACCGATCAGCGACCAGCGAATACCAGACAGAGAAGCCATAGTTTATGATTAAACCCTCTACGACACTCCCTCTAAGACTACCCTGTGTTCCAACCCCATATCCCTTCACTTACCTTATTCTCCTTGTTTATATCCCAACCTAACAGTCCCGTAATAACCCTATCCCACCTTGTATCCTAATTTAAGTAAAAGAAAAGGGGGAGGCAGAGAGGAGTTGAAAAGAATCAGAAAAATTGAAAAATTGTTTTGGTTTGATTCAAAAGTTATTCATGTTTGTTTTGATATTAGATTTAAAGGATCCATGACAATGAAAACCACGGGAGTCATCATGGCCCTGATGTGGGTGATGCTGAACGTCCTGCCCAGAATCGAAGGATGGCTTGTACAACAGCCACAAGAGAATATCTGGATCACGTTAGCCAAAGCCCTAAACCAAGACAGCATGTGTTTGAGTATGGGTGCAACTTCAGATCCCATGTCGACCTGCCTAGTAGGTATCCCCCTGCGAATGAATGACACCTCCTTCGCAGGTAAAAGGCCCGAACCTGTTGACAACTGGGATGCGTGGATGAAGACCCTTCCCCATGCACCAGAGGAGCCCCAAGAATTGGCACTGTTGGGGTCCTCCAAAGCTGACTTTTGTATCAATTTTGACTACTTCCCTAAGTGGGAAGATGCTAAAATATTTGGAGGATATGGTAAAATTCCATACCAGGATGTGCATCCCCTAAAAAGATCAGTGTACAGTCTTGAAAATTGGTGTAACTATACCACGAGATCTGTCCTCAAAAGGTCCAAGTCCACGCCCGTCCCGAAGACTCTCCCCTCCGGCGTATTCTTAATCTGTGGGGATAGAGTCTGGGCTGGGATACCGTCCCGTCTTTCAGGTGGGCCATGCACGTTGGGCCAACTCACCCTCATGACCCCCAACAAGACCCAAATTCTTGAATGGAGAAAATTCTATAATCTGACCCGTCAAAAAAGATCCCTCAGAATTTGGGACGAAAGTTGCAATTCGGCTGTTGAACATTGGAGTTTTTCAAAGAGGGTGGCTGCCTCCATATTCGTGCCCTGGGTGGCGGCAGCTAAGGCCTTGGGGGAATTAGGCCATTTAGAGTGTTGGCTTGGCAGACAAGCCACCCTCACGTCCTGGGCATTGACCCAGCTGCTGGAAGATAAGGACACTACTAGGCACGCCACCCTGCAGAACAGGGCGGCGATTGACTTTCTCCTTCTCGCACACGGGCACGGGTGCGAGGACTTTGAAGGGATGTGTTGTATGAACTTATCATCCCATTCAAAAAGCATCCATGCAACGCTACAAGAACTGCACGGACAATTCACTCAACTAAGGACTGAAAGTAAAGACTGGTTGGACCATCTAATGAGTGACTGGGGCATTTCAAAATGGGGCATGGACTTGTTGAAATCTATTTTATGGATCCTAATCGTCATCGTTATCGTGTTAAGTATGTTTGTTTGCTTAAAAAATATTCTAGTATCGTTAATACAACGGGCTTTTTTAAATAAAAGAAAAGGGGGAGATGTGGCAGTTGTCAATAAAGAAACGAGACCTAAAAGCCTGAAGACTTCCTGGTGGATCGGTCCATCAGGGAGTCGCCCCCCTGCTATAAAAACATCCATGGTTTAGCCTGGTTGTAGTCACACCCCAGTTAACACCCAAAGTTGACACCCCTTGGTCCTATTGAATATGTTATTTGTCTATCACACAGGTGATTGACAGGTTGTTCTGGAAAGTTCTCTGTACCCCTGTTTATGATTTGTTGTTATCCCCAAACCACTCCCCTGTTTCTATATTATTTGCTGCTGTTGAAAGCTCCCGCCTTAATCCCACCCCGAGCCTTTACCCTGATTGGTTGTTTATTGTACTATATAAGTTGCTGTCGAGAGCTAGTCAGGGCTCCTTTGACTTTGGGGTTCCAGGGAATAAACTTCTCTGTTGCCTGAAGCTTAGAGTCGCTCCTGCCTTTGTGATTCCTCCTGAACCAAACCCAAGACGACCCTCCACGCCTTCCTCCCTGTGTGGAATCCTCCGGGGTTCCCTCGGCTCTCATCCTAACGGACAGGGGGTTGAGGTAGCACAGTGGTGAGGAAGGCAACCACCGAGCAGAGGCACCGTGCCTGGGATCGGAGGACGAGTAGGTATTACACCGAAAAATAATATAAAACTTTACAGGTTGTGGGACTGGGTCAGACTCTGTAGCAACATCCCTAGTGTCTGGGGCAATGTCAGGTTCTGGGATGGTGTCCCTAGTTTCTGGGGCCATGTCAGGTTCTGTGGCAGCATCTCTAGTTTCTGGGGCCAGGTCAGTTTCTGTGGCAGCATCCCTAGTCCTTGGGGCCATGTCAGGTTCTGGGGCCTCATCCCTATTGTCTGGGGTAGATGTCAGAGTGGCTATCCAAGTCAGACCCCCCTTATCCCTGAATGCTAAATAGAGCAGGCCTATCAGCAACACCAGCCACTGTATGGTATCATTAGCATCTAGAGAAGATTTGAACCCCTCAAAGATTGGCGGGATAGGCCCAAAGAGCTGGGTGAAGGGTTGTGAGAACATTTCTTTTGGTGTCACTTCTTCGCAGTAGGTACCATTATTAAAGTAACCCTGAAAACATGTCATTAGTGTGTGGTAGCTGTGAATCCACATGCTTACCTTCCAGAGGAAGTTGAAAATCCATGAATTCCTCACCTTATTGACCCAAAACACAAACTGTATAACAGCCACCATAGCCTTAGTTATAGGGCCCATGTTTAGATATGGGGCTGCAAATTGGAGAGAGAGAACCGTGACCACTTGCCATATGAACCACGCTAAGCTAGACCACATGGTGCAACCTAATGAGGTTCCTATATCCAGCACACAAAAACTGCGTTACTCAAGAACTGTTATCCTTTTTCCCCTCGATGCCCTCATGCCCCACGTTGGGTGCCAAAATCTGTCCTGGTTTGAAGGACAGGTGTCTGTTAAGGAAGGCAGGAACCTCCCTTGGAATGGGAAACTGTAACCTCTCTCCCTCCGAATTATTACAAATTTGAAATCAAGAGGCTCTCAGGCAAAGATATGGAAATAGGAATAACAGTTCTTTACTACTATCTAAAACAAGGATAACAAATAACAACAACTATAACGTTAACCAACAAACAGAACCAGAAACCCAGTGGCAGCCTGCTCGGCCTCAGGCACCTTTCCCCTTTGGTGTAGTTCCAGTCACAGCCTGCAGGGGGCGGTCTGGGTGTGATGAGTCCCCGGTGGCTGCAGGGGGCGCTCTGGGTGTGATCTCAGGTAGCACACGGCAATGGCGGCTGCCCGAAGCAGGGAGGGATGGAGGAGAGCCTTTGTTCCACAGACTTTCGGTGGGGGGCAGCTGGTGTTGGTGCCACAGCAGGATCCCCGGACACAGGGAGCTGGGATGGTAAGAGGTCCCGACGTGCAGGGGAAGCCCCGCTACAATGTAGCAAAGAAACTCGGAGCGGCGAGGAGGAGCGGGGCAGGGGCAGGCTGGTGGCAGGCAGCTCCCAATGGGACAGAGGGCAGAGACTCACAGCAGACAGACCAGCAGCTCCGTGCTGGCTTCTCAGGGGACCGTGGGTTCAGCAGACAGCAGCTCCGACCGTCCCGCTCTGAGGGTCCCGAGCAAGAGAGGCGTGACCTCCCCCCTGCCCTTGCTTTTCAGTCTCTCAAAATCTCGCGTTGTCAAGCCCTGCTTCCATGAGGGGCAATTCTGCCGCACCCTGCCAAGGAGAAAAGCCCCTAGCCTTGTGCTTTGTTTCTCTTAAGTACTTGGCAATTAGCTCAGTCATTTGTGTCTTAGCAACCCATGGGAGAAAAAATTCCTGAGGAAAAGAACTAAATCCAACCTTCAACTTCTGCTCACCCAAACACAGAATTTTGGGGAAAACCTTTCTCTTATGGAGCTGCCTGTGCTGATCCCTGCACAAGGCACAGGCTCTGTTGATCTCCAAAAACCCAACTGAGCTGGGAGATGCAGGCTGTGTTGGGCTGCATCCACTAGCAGTGGTACTCCTCATGCCCTTCTATTCATGCCTCTCTAGGGATCTGGTGAAGTCTTCAAGCCCACTGAAGATGCACAAGGTGCCACCAACCCATGCATCTCACAGAGGGGTCCCTCTTCCTAGGTCCCTGACTAGGGTAGCATGGTCTCATCCCAGGTGAGAACATGAAAACAGCAACTCACTACTGGTCCCACAATGAGCTGCCCAAAGGAGGTAGCACAGTGTATTGGGTCTGACTGGGGTAAAGCTCACAGGCCTTACACTGCTGTACTTTGCTTTGGTAGCTCGCGTTGATAACAGAGCAGTGTTTTGGCTACTGTCAAGCTGTGCTGTCCCTCTGACATTCCTTCCCCCACTGAAGGGGATGGGGGTGGGCAAGATCCTGGGAGGGGACACCAGCAGGCCAGCTGACCCCAATCAGCCAAAGGGATATTCCATACCATATGACATCAGCTCAGATATATAAGGGAAGGGAGAGAGGAGGAGGAGGAGGCACTCAGGGCTGGTCCATGTTTGCCTCCTTGAACAACCATCACGCGTGCTGGAGCCCTGCTTCCCAGAAAGTGTCCAGACATCGCTACTGATGGGAAGTAGAGATTGATTGTTTTCCCTTCTGCTCTTGCGTGCGCAACTTTCAACTTGCTTGTTCTATTTTTTTCCCACTGTAATAAAACTGCCTTTTCTTACCCTGATAGTCTTTTTCAATATTATCCTCTCCCCTCTCCCAGTGGGAGAGGGAGTGATAGAGTGACTGATTGGGCACCTGGCACCTGGCCGGGGTCAACCCATGACACACAGGAAGGAAGGAGCTCTGGGCTGGAGCTGCTTGCACCAGCACAGCTGCTTCAAGAGCTATGTCCATAGCAGGCACTTTCCTTAATGTATTTTGGACAACTTGAAGGAGTTTGCTGGCATCTACTCCCTTTATGGTGATGTTCTGCTCTCAGCTGAGGAGAAGACTTCTGTTCTCCTGTTACCCAACCAGGACTCCCTGGGAGGATGGTAAGAAGAGAGTAGTTTGCTCATTGCATCAAGTAAGCCAAAATATTGGTTATCCTCCTTGTCAGGTTCCTGAAGAACTCAGGGAGACAACAGCAAATTGAATTAAGGCCAGATGAACAAAATCCTATACCCAGTCATGGGAAACTCCTCCTACTCCTTCCAAGTGTAGACAAGAGAAACCATGTGTCCTAGTTTAGGGCAAATGTTAGGAGGAGACCTTCAAGGGGGTCTCCTCTAGACAAGCCAATTTCAGCCACTCCTCCCCCAAACTGGTTCGGGAAAAGATTTCCTTAGAGAAAAAAGTGGAAAAAACTATTTATTTAATAAGCAGAATATTCACAAGTTTGGAAACAAAAATTGAATGATATAAAACAATGAAACCTCTCCTTTCTCTGAAGAGATGGTGGATCCAGAGAGTCCTCCTGTGGGTGCGGCTGTGTCAGCCTCAGTCCCTCCAGAGGCTGGGGCCAATGGCCAGGCCCGGCTGCAGAGTCGGGGGGCCCCCGGGGGATTGTCCTGATGTCTTGGACCACAGAGATGCTGACCAGTCCCAGAAGAAATAAACCAGTAAAAGAAATAAAGTCTCTCTGCAAAAGCCGAGAGATTTCAGAGAGCACCCAGCTGCGAACTCCAAGAGCACACAGAGAGCTTATCTCTATTTTTCTGTCTCCGCTTCGAGCGCAGTCTCTGAAGGAATTTCCGGGGGAGTAAGGTGTAACTCCTGTAGACAAACTGTGTGCGTTTTCTCTCCCCCCTTCACCCTCTTCACTCTCTCTCTCTCTGGGCCTAACTTAAAGCTACAGAACTTAATACCTGGCATAAGCAGGACAGACGATTGGGGATACAAGCATCATACAGTCAACCCAGGACACCATGAAACATGACTCCAAATCTGGAATAGAGAAGGGATTCCTATGAAGATGGAAACCATTAAGAGGCAATTACTGGAGACAATTATGAAGAAAATCTGGTCACTTATAAACCCAGACACTGCAGTCCAACAGTAGCCTAGTGGTTACATATCCCCTGGCTGGAGATGTACCTTCAGGACCTGAAGGTGTGTGAGACATGGGCAGAGCCACCCAGTCTGCATGCACAGGGAGACTGAGCCATCCAGATGGCTGGCCTTCATCCTGCCTGCCCAAAGACATAATAACCCTGGGAGAGGAGGATGTAATCTCATTCCAGGGGTCCTGGGGAAACACAAAACGTGGAGAGAAACAGTGGTAAGATGGTTGCCCTTGATTGCGATGGGCACCACTCTGGCTCGCCAGAGGCTCTCTGCTTTCCTTGCTCTGCAGAGGGACAGAGTGCATGGCAGCAGATACAAATAATTGTGTTTACATCCCATTGAAAAGTTTTTTGGGAACTAACAATGCCTGATACAGAGGGTGAAGCCACAAACAAAGCCACAAGAGGAGGAAGGACCATCCTGTGAGATGGTATCTATCTTCATTTCTTTATCTGCCCTAATTGCTTTCTCTGCCTTTCCATGGGTCCCACAGAAACAAGGGTGACATTTCCCCTCCCCTATTTAAAATACACCATTATGGTTTTAATGCTGAGACTAAACAAGTCCCATAGCTTGCGGGGAAAATGATGGGACATCACACCAGATCAATGTGATTAAGTGAAGCCATTTTATTGCAGACAGCAAGCATACTTATATCCTACAGTGCAGAATCACACGCTAAAAATAAAGTTACATGATAAGTTTTCACACGGTGTTTATTCTAATTAGAGTACTAAGTTTAGTCACAGAAGGCTATAATAACAGTTTCATCTGTCAAGTTCCTCCTCAGACACCTGGGAATTGTTTACAGTCTTTGTATCTCCCTGTTTCACAGATGCCTTTCAGGTGGCCTTGAACAGAGGCCTATTTCTCATCTAAAAAGACTGGATTGCTCACATATGTCCATGCAGATGGAGATAGTTATTCCCCACAATAGCTTTCCAAGAATATATGTTCCTGCACATAAAATACTCAACAGAGCAGCTGGGCTCAAAGGCATCACCAGATTTCCTTCACCTTAATTCTGCCCTTTGACCAAAACAGTGACAATTAAAGATTTTTTTTCCTATAAAAAGCTGCATTCACAAGAGGGGTTTTTTTAGGGCAGCTACAGGGGGTCTGCAGGCATGGGAGCTTTTTGCATGTCTATTTATTCATTTATGGCATGGCAGGCATGGAGGCACAGGGACATCCATCCTTGCCTCCCAGAGCATGGTCCTACAGACATGTGCCTGTCCCTCTTTGAAGATCTCTGCTCCTCTATACTACCTCCTGATACAGCTCTGAAGGTCCACATCACCTCATGCATCAGCCTCACTTGCTCCAAATCCCAGACTTTTCTTCCAGCTCTTCAATCCTCCTCTTCTGAATTCCCAAAACATTTTCCTACTTGTTTGCTCTTTTCCATTTCTCCTTCTTTCCCATGTCCTCGATCCTCAGTCTCCTCTTTCTCCCTCCTCTGGCATCCTTTCCCTCCCATGCCCACATTTCTCATCCCTTCTCCATCCTTTCCCCCTACAAACCACTTCCCAGTTTGTCCCAGTCCCACAGGACTGGAGACCAAACCACTGATTTTTGCAGAACTGTATGGGGGGAATTTTCCTTTTATGAGGAAATAAGTTCCCTTCTTCAAGAGGACTTATTTTCTCTGGTCATATCTGGCCTCATGAAGCTACCAAGGGGGAAGGGTGCTATGGGGTCAGGATCCAGCCCCCTTGGTGCTTTTGCTCATTTTCATTCTTTGACTAGGAGATTAATATTAAAATCCTGTCATCGCATTATACTGTCAAAGACTTTTTTTTAACTCAAAAGGATGATACTTTTTAAAAAGTGAGAGTGATTATAAACAAAAAAAACCCTAGGCTAAAAGATACAATTTTCTTTTCCAAACAGCAACTGGGAAGGTTTTCCTCTGTCTTCCTCTGAAGGAGACAGTGAAAAGGCAGTGCCCTCTTGAAGTTAAGATGTTAATTACCACGCTAGGATATTTTGTTAAATTACACAGCATGGCCCCTGGAGATAACAGGCACTAAGAGAAGAGAGTGAATGCCCCTCTACATGCTGCACTGAAGACCCAGATGCGGGGGAAAGGCAATTAGACGGAGAGTATTAATCCTCCCTGCACCACCACTCCAAGGCTTCCACTTAGCAGTGTGTGCCAAGGCAGGGAAGCAATGAAAGCATGCCAAGATTTTAACTGATGCTGAAATGGGACCGTCTCTGCCAACCAGAATGGAGGTAGGAGACAATTCCTGCAGAGGAGCAACTGTCCTGCCTGCTGCCAGCCTGCTGGGACTGGTCCACACTGCCTCTCTGGGGCTAATTCACTGCTCCTGGGCAATGACCTCAGTCCCCAGGATTGATAATAAGACCATAAATGCATCTGTCTTGGGTCAGGTCAATGACCACATCTCCCTTATGGGTGGTGATGCTCAGGGTGATACCTCCAGGGTACCTACCCAGCCCCAGCATCAATAACCCTCTCAGTCTGAAGGGCTCTCCATTAATTGGTCCTGCAGTCACAGCTGGCAGTTTAAATAGTCTCTCTGTGTTGAGCTGCTTCCCAGGGTTTATTTTAAACCTGCCACAACAGCCAGGTTAGATAAGAATGGGATGATGTCACAGCAAGGCTGTTCCCTGTCACCCCTGGAATCCAAAGTCTTTGTATCCAAGCTAGGACATCATGGGTAGACAACCAGATGGGTAAAAAATATGCTTCTTTCTGGTCACCACAAAAAATTCCTCCTTTCCCCCATATGTCTTCAATTCCGGTCTTTGGGCTGATCTTGGGTATCCATTTCCTTTCTCCAACCTAAACTATGCACTAATCCAAGCAGAAAACCATGTTTTGATCCAAATCACCATCCAAACTCACTATGCTCCATCAAACCATTTTAATGAGAGCTGGACCCACCATCTCTGCCTAAAATCCCAACACTGCACCAGACCCTGTTGTGAAGACACACTTCACCTGCACAAATCTCACCTCAAACCCTGAGAGTGGTTCTGGAAATTAAACTTTTTGATTCTTTGGGGATTGTGGCAGGACATTCCCCCCGCCACAGGAGGGCTTATCTGTTCTGCCTGTCAGATGCTGCGATAACTCAGAGCATCTTCCCCCTCACATGAATTTGTTAATTGGTTATATAACTCAGTCAAGACAGCTTGTCTTGTAGTGAATTATTTCAGCTCCATGAAGGTGACACACCAGCTGACAGTAAACATCTTGCCTTGAAAGCAAGATTGTAGGAAGATAAGCTTGAATTTCTAACTGACAGACTTCACTTTACAAACTATAAAAGTTACACCAAACTTTCACAAAGCAGAAGTTTTCTGCACATTCTCTGGAAATGTGTGGGGCTTTTCCCCAAAGTCGGGATGTCGCTTTGTGGTTACTCTCTCAAGGGTTGAGTGAAAGGACTCTGTGTACACTATTGTCATTTT
The DNA here is from genome assembly GCA_034509425.1 of Eopsaltria australis. Taxonomy (NCBI): domain Eukaryota; kingdom Metazoa; phylum Chordata; class Aves; order Passeriformes; family Petroicidae; genus Eopsaltria; species Eopsaltria australis. Next base: position 144,986 of record JAVTVJ010000210.1, on the reverse strand, counting down.
GGTGGCAAGTTGCATTGACTCCTAATCTATACTATTTCCTTGCTAGCTTTAATATAGGTACCTTTATGTTGCGCACTGTTTTTATGTAATCTACTAGTAGTTCTTTTTGTTTTATCTTGTGTAGTAAGTAACTTTGTTTACGGCCTTTTGTCTGTTAATCTCCTGTCTATTCAATAAATAACTCATTTTATAATAGACCTGATCTGCCATTCTTGAGAACTTATGAGCCAGAGCGATTTAGGTGCAGGTCACCTGAGTAGAGCTGCTGCCAAAAATCTGAGCCTAAGGCAGGGCTTGTCTATAGCTCTCACTCATTCCATAACAGGGATTCAGCTCTCAGGAGATGCAGTCACCATGTTGTATGTGATGGTAGACCCTTCCTTCTTCCCCCACCCTGTATTCCAGAAGGCAGCTCAGGCAGTGGGCACAGAGGAGGATGCAGCAGAGGCCCCCAGGATGGGGGATCAGCATGGGCCATGTTTGTGCCAAGGTGCACAACCACTCCCTTGGCTCCCAAATTGCTTCCCAGGCAAGATGGCAGCTCAGACACAAATTTCCTTTGCTATGATTAAATACCTTTTCCTATGGCCGACATCAAAACACAGTCTGCCTGCTTTCCTGAGGATGGTGATGAGTGATGGTGCAATTAACCAGCAAAGCCTAGCATTTGTCACTCCAACCTTGCCTGAAATGAACTTGATTTTTTTTTGTTTCAGTCCATGTATTGGGCTTGCATGGCCAGGTGTTGGTAGCGGGGGAGGGCTACAGGAGGGGCTTCAGAGAGAAGCTGCTAGAAACTTCCACCATGTCCATCAGAGCCAATGCCAGCTGGCTCCAGGACAGACCCACCACTGGCCAAGGCTGAGCCAATCAGGATTGATAGTAACGCCTCTGTGATAACATACTTAAGAAGGAAAAGAAGTTATTGCGCAGCTGTAATTGTGACCAGAGAAAAATGGGGTGAGAATATGTGAGAGGACCAACTCTGCAGACACCAAGGTCAGTGGAGAAGGAGGGGCAGGAGGTGCTCCAGGCGCTGGAGCTGAGATTCCCCTGCAGCTCATGGTAAAGACCACAGTGAAGCAGCTGTGCCCCTGTAGCCCATGGAGGACCATGGGGATGCAGAGATCCACCTGCAGCCCTTGAAGGAGACCCACACTGGAGCAGATGGATGACTGAAAGAAGGCTGTAAACCTGTGGGAAACCCATGCTGGAGCAGGCTCCTGGTAGGGACCTGCAGACCTGTGGAGGGAGGAGCCCACACTGGAGCAGGATTGCTGGTAGGACTTGTCACCCTGTAGGGGACCCATGGTGGAGGAGGCTGCGCCTGAAGGACTGCACACCATGGGAAAGTGACCCACATTGCAGCAGTTCATGGAGAATTGTTGCCCATGGGATGGACTCACATTGGAGAAGTTAATGAAGAAGTGTCTCCCACGGGAGAGACCCCACGTTGGAGCAGGCAAAGGCCTCCTCTCCCAGGGCAGCATCATAAACAACAGTTGATGAACTGACCATAACCCCCATTCCCTATCTCCCTGTGCCACTGGGGGAGGAGGTAGAGATGGGAAGGAGGGAGGGGTGGGGGGAAGGTGTTTGTAAGATTTATTTTACTTGTTATTATCCTGCTCTGATTTTGTTAGCAATAACCTCAATTAATATCTCTGATTCAAGCCTGTTTTGTCCATGACAGTATTTGGTGCATGACCTCTCCTGGTCCTTATCTCAACCCATGAACCGTTTGTCATATTTTCCCTCCCCAGTCCAGTTGTGGAGGAGAATGAGAGACCAGCTTTGCTGGGTGTCTGGCATCCAGCCAGGGTTAACCTACTACACCAATCCATCCATACCTCTCAATAAATAATACTGCATTGTCACCTGATGCCCCAGCCAAGTCCCCAGCACAGATTCTTCACTGAGGCACCTAGCACCAATTTCCTTGCTGCCATCCTCGCTCTTTCCCGCCTGTGTGTCCTGGTTTGAAAGACAGGTGTCTGTTAAGGAAGGCAGGAACCTCCCTTGGAATGGGAAATTGTAACCCCTCTCCCTCCGAATTATTATAAATTTGAAATCAAGAGGCTCTCAGGCAAAGATATGGGAATAGGAATAACAGTTCTTCACTAATATCTAAAACAAAGCTAACAAATAACAACAGCTATGGTGTTAACCAACAAACAGAACCAGAAACCCAGTGGCAGCCTGCTTGGCCTCAGGCACCTTTCTCTTTTGATGCAGATCCAGTCACAGCCTGCAGGGGGCGCTCTGGGTGTGGTGATTCCCCAGTGGCTGCAGGGGGCGCTCTGGGTGTGATGATTCCCCAGTGGCTGCAGGGGGCACTCCGGCATGAGCTCAGGTAGCACATGGCAATGGCGGCTGCTGGAGGCAGAGAGGGATGGATGAGAGCCTTTGTTCCACAGACCCTCAGGGTGGGGGCGGCTGGTGTCGGTGCCGCAGCAGGATGCCTGGACACAGGGAGCTGGTACGGTAAGAGGTCCCGGCATGCAGGGGGAGCCCCACTACAATGTAGCTGTTGTGGGTTGACCCCAGCCAGGGGCCAGGTGCCCACTCAGTCACTCTATCACTCCCCCTCCCGCTAGGAGAGGGGAGAGGATAATATTGAAAAAGACTATCAGGGTGAGTAAAGGCAGTTTTATTACAGTGGGAAAAAAAATAGAACAAGCAAGTTGAAAGTTGCGCGCGCAAGAGCAAGAAGGGAAAACAATCAATCTCTACTTCCCATCAGCAGCGATGTCTGGACACTTTCTGGGAAGCAGGGCTCCAGCACGCGTGGTGGTTGTTCAAGGAGGCAAACATGGGCCAGCCCTGAGTGCCTCCTCCTCCTCCTCTCTCCCTTCCCTTATATATCTGAGCTGATGTCATATGGTATGGAATATCCCTTTGGCTGATTGGGGTCTGCTGGCCTGCTGGTGTCCCCTCCCAGGATCTTGCCCACCCCCATCCCCTTCAGTGGGGGAAGGAATGTCAGAGGGACAGCACAGCTTGGCAGCAGCCAAAACACTGCTCTGTTATCAACACCAGCTACCAAAGCAAAGTACAGCAGTGTAAGGCCTGTGAGCTTTACCCCAGTCAGACCCAATACCGTAGTGAAAAACTTGGAGCGGCGTGGAGGAGCGGAGAAGAGGCAGGCTGGTGGCAGGCAGCTCATCTCCCGATGGGGCAGAGAGGAAAAAACTCACAGCAGACAGACTGGCAGCTCCGTGCTGGCTTCTCAGGGGCTATGGTTCAGCAGACAGCAGCTCCAACCGTCCGCCTCCAAGGGTTTCGAGCAAGAGAGCGACCTCCCCCCCGCCCTTGCTTTTTCAGTCTCCAAAATCTCACCTTGTCAGGCCCTGCTTCCATGAGAGCTATTCTGCTCCACCCTGCCAAGGAGAAAGGCCCTAGCCTTGGTGCTTTGTTCTCTTAAGCACTCAGCTATTAGCCCATCAATAGCAACCCATGGGAGAAAAATTCCTGAGGAAAAAAACTAAAAAAAACTAAATCCAAACTCCAACACTGGGCCAGCTCCACAACTAATGATGGTGTTAATAAGTTTTTATTTGTGGGGAAAGGAAAGGAGCTGGAGAGAAGAAGCTTTGCAGGGGAAAGGGAAGAAACATTCCTGGCTCATTCATCAGGCAGCTTTCCCCTTCCTCTTGTTTGCTGAGCTTTGACTGAGTCTGCCAGAGCTATAAGGGAAAAGGAAGAGGAAAAAAAGAAAAAAAAAAAGAGAAACTAAAAAGCAAGAGGAGCTGAAAGGACACGCAGCGGGAGAGATGCTATCTTGCCTCTGCTGATGATTCATTGTGAAAGGATGGGTAGATGGAGGCAGAGAGAGCTAAGCGTGATTGTGGACAGCACAGAGGGGGTTTGCTGGGAGATGCCCAAGGGGGAAGGAGTTAAAGGCAAGGGGATGAAACTGTACACAGGGGTATATGTGCTGACCAGCAGGAAGGCGAAAAACCCTGTGAACATGTCCTGAAGAAAGTGGAGGTCCCAAACCTTATAGGCCATGGTGACACCCCCTCCTGCCCTGGAACACCAGCCCATGTGCTTCATGAAGCTCATCAAGGGACAAGCACTCTACATGATTAGGGAATTTTCACCCTGTCACAGAGCACCTGGCAGGGCCAGTCTGTGCAAATATCCTTGTCCCCTCCTGGATAAACCTAGAGGAGCTCACCACCACCTCCTCATCTGAGTCTACAGCCTGACTTTGGTTCTGGCAACCGTCTCAGAGCCTGGCATCTATCACTACTAAAAAATAGGTGGTTGTGATCTCCTGGATTGGCCCTGGGCACCAGGAATACCTGACAGTGGCAAAAAACAATGGCAAGATGAAAACCTATTGCAGAGCCATGGAAGAGAAACAGCATGAGTCAAAGTCACAACCCTGTGGAGCGAGCAGTCTCAGATCAATCATTTTGGGGCAGGGGCGCTAGAAGTCTCAGGCCCACCCATGTCAGCTAAGCTAAGTCTTCTCTGACAAACAACACCACAGGGACAGAGTTGTCCTGCTAAGGAACAGAGATGTATTTTAGGAAGCAAATTTATGCATGACATCTTGATATAATTAGCAAAGGCTTTTTTTGTGGAGCTTACCTGCAGAAAAAAATATCCCTAATACATGAAATTTGTGTCCTTCTGTGCACCTCTAGATTGTCACTTTATCCCCACATACCAGCAAGATGACAAGAGGGGCTGTGACATGGCAAGGGTAGACAGGAGTGAGCATAGAAAAATCCTGGCAGAATAAGAGCTGGGTTGTGTCATGACTGATGAAAAGCAGAGGGAAATGAGGACTTTTCTAGATGCCTAGATCTTCCCCATAAAGTGGCACATACCTCCATGGGCAGAGATTTTGGGGAAGTTAGGCTATTCTTAGCATCCCTCTCCCACCTCCTCCTCTGGATTTGTGTGCCCCATCACAATGCCTGCACTCACCGCTACAGTCACCATCTGGGAACCCTACGTACAATATTACTGTGAAGACAAAATGTTTATGATGTGTTTTCATTCAAAGAAAACTTCCCATACATGTTAAAAGTCATTGTCAGCAGTTTCTTTATGCTTCCTTTGCCAAGGGTCTAGCAGAGAACTTTTTTTAGAGTAAGTTATTTATGACCTGACAAAAGTATTGCTGACAAATTGAGATTCACAGCTCCAGCCCTGGGCAATGAGGCATGTTTTTCTGAGAAAGTCTTCTACAGGCAGCAGCAGGAGACAAAATCACCATTAAAACAGGATGGGGGAAAGCCCTCCTTGAGTTGCCTTTTCTGTTTGTCCTCACCAAGATTTCTGCCACCATCTTAAACCATGATATTCTCAGGCTCTGAAACAAGCTCATCAGGAGCTCGGGTTAGGAAATGTCCCCAACCCTGGTAGCAGGGTTGGATTTCTGCTGCACTAGGTGGGGAGTAAGGACATATGGAATCTTACTTCTCTGCTCTTTTCTCCCCTCAGTCCACCTCATCTATTCAGGTGACTTCACCTGCTTTAAGAAGCTTTTTAAGCCCCTTGGGTGGGGATTTTCACAACACTGGGATTGGTAAACTCAAACGTTGGGTTTGCAATCCCAACTGTTGGGCTTTGCAAACCCTTGGACAAAGGGGTCCTGCTTGGAGCACATGCTCTTAATTAGCAGAAACACAATATGCAGGAAAAGCCAAGCATCCCTGCAGATGTAGGTACTTTTGAGGTGGGAAGCATTGATGCTAGCAAAACAAACCTCTAGGAATCATAAAACAAACAGAATCATAGAATGGCTTAGGTTGGAAGGGACCTTAAAGATCATCTCATTCCAACCCTCTGCCATGAGCAGGGACATCTTCCACTAGACCAGGTTGCTCCAAGCCCCATCTAATCTGGCCTTGAACACTGCCAGGGATGGGGGGGGGGGAGGGGGGCGGGGGGTGGCAGGACGTGTCCTCCTCCTCTCTACCACAGATGGTGCATAAAGAGATAACCTAGGGGCTGAAAGGCCCAGCAAGGGGTCATCTCTGGCACCAAAAGGGCTCAGGCCTCAGCTAAGAATCAACATCTTAGTCTGGAGAGCAGATGTGGGAAGAGATAAAAGAAATATTATTCACTGAGAGACACTATTTTACAAACTATAAAAGACACACAAGTAATCACAGAGGTAGAAGCCTTCTAAACACACACCCTGAAGGTGTTCAAGACTTCTTCCCGGAGTTTGGATGCAGATTCTGTGGTTACTTTCCTAGGAATTGAGAGGAAGGATCTCGATGTGTGCTCCACTAACTATTGGATGGTAAGATACATTGAACCCTAAGTTATATTATTTCTTTGCTAGCTGTAAAATTAATAGGTACCTTTAGCTTCACACTGTATATACCTACTAGTAGTCTCTTTTTGTCCTTATTCCTGTGTAGTATTAGTTTGTTTTAAGTCTTATATCTGTTAATTTTGTGTCTATTAAATAAATATTTCATTCTATAATAGACCAAATCAGCCATTATTGAAAAACTTGCAAATGAGAGTGGGTTTTGAGGTGCTGGCTGCCTCAGTAAAGCTACTGCCTGCTGCCAGAGGCCTGGGCAAAAGGCAGGGACTTATCTAAACCCCCACATCCATTCATAACAGGGGGCCACAGCTTCTCTGGGCAACCTGTTCCAGTGTCATTTATGAATCATGAGCACCTCAGCACTGCAACACAACAGCTTGGCCCACCAGTGGAGAAGGACAAACTCTGAAGGCATTTACCTCCCTGATGCAGGTATAAATGGGGCAGACAAGGACTCGAAAGGGCTCTCTGGTGCTGCTCCTCGTGGTACCAAAAACTTCGCAGAGAAAGGTGATGAACCCCAGCCAGTGCTCCACGTCCTGCTGCTGCAACTCCTCCCGCATGGTGAAGTCCTTCTGCAAGAGGGACAGAGACAACAGGCTACATCAGCAAAACCGCATCACCATGGGAGAGGCAATGGCTGTCTGGAGAGAGAAATAAGAGGAAATTGAAACGGGGGGGGGGAGGGGCGAGAAGGAGGAAGACAGGCTGACTTTAGTAGCAGAAGGGAGCTTACTCAACACATGTGGAGTGTGGAATTTCAGCACAGCAAAGCCACCAGAAAGCAGGTACTGGTAGAAATATTACCAACCTCTTCAATATCTGTCATGGCTTGTGCTAGACACTGTGTCCCCCGTGGCCTGCCGTCCCCCTTGGACAGACATGAGGACTCTTCCATATGCACAATGAAGATCAAATAAAAGCAGGAACAAAGAGGTTAAATGAAATGCAGGGCAAAGACAATGAATGCTGGTGGCCATGCTGGATTTGGTGGTCCAGGTGGAACTACCCAGCCTGTTCATTCCAGTATCTTCAGTACACCCAGTGTCTTGCCAGAAGCATTCTAATGGCCTGGCTGCTCCCTGGGGCCGCAAAAAATTATGGTAATACTGGGTCCCTGACAGACCAGAAGAAGATCAGTGCAGCTTAGGCTTGGCATTGAAAGGTCACCCTGCTCCTGAGCTGATGGTCGCCATGAAAAAAGATTATCTAAGTGATGTGATTTCTGGAGCTGGGGAGTCCTCCAGCTGGGGAGATGTCATGAGTTGACACTTGCTGGATGCCAGGCACCCACGAAAGCCACTCACTCACTCCCCTCTAAACCCTCTGCAGCTGGACAGAAGAGAGAAAATTTAACAAAGGGTTCATGAGTTAAGGATTTGGAGAGATGGCTCACTAAATACCATCAAGGGCAAAACAGGTTCAAATTAGAGATATAAGGTGAATTTATTACTAACAAAATAAGAGCAGGATAATGAGAAGCAAAACAAGTCCTTAAAAAAACACCTTCCCTCCCACTCCTCACTCCTTCCCACCTCTACCTCCTACCTGAGTGGTGCAAGGAGAGAGGGAATGGGGCTTCTGGACAGTTCATCACCCATTGTTTCTCTTGCTGCTCAGGGAGAGGAATCCTTCCCCTACTGCGCCATGAGGTCCCTTCCACAGGAGACAGTTCTCCACAAAGTTCTCCAATGTGGCTCCATCTCACAAGCAGCAACTCTCTGAGAACTGCTGCAGCGTGAGTCCATCCCACAGGCAACAGTACCTCTGCAACTACTACAGCGTGGGTCACTCTTTCACAGGGTGCAGTCCTCCAAGGACAGGCTGCTTCAGCATGGGAGCAGGGACCCTCTCTCCACAGGTTTCCCACAGGATCACAGCCTCCTCTAGGTATCCACCTGCTCTGGCACGGGGTTATCCACCTGCTGCAGGTATATCTCTGCACTGCTGTGCACCTCCATGGGCTGCAGGGGGACAGCTGCTTCACCATGGTCTTCACCATGGGCTGCAGAGGAATATCAGCTCCAGTGCCTGGAGCACCACTTCCCCCTCCTTCTTCACTGACCTTGGTGTCTGCATGTTGTTCTCCTCATGTTCTCACTCCACTCTTCTCTAGTCATAATTAAAACTGCACCACATCCTTTGTTATGATTTCTTCTTAAATATGTTATCACAGAGGCATTACAACCATTTCTAATTGGCCCAGCCTTGGCCAGTGGCATGTCCATCTTTGGAGTCACCAGGGATTGGCTCTGATGGACATGATGGAAACTTCTAGCACCTTCTCACAGAAGCCACCTCCGTGCCCCCCTTCCCCCCCATACCAAAAACCAGGCCATGCAACCCAATACAAGAGAAAAAAAAGAGGGTTTACCATAGGCAGGATATGAAAAGGGATGTGTGTGTTGGGAGTGTGTGGCAAAAAGAAAAGCAAATAAAAACCTTTCTAGAAGATGGCACAAGAGAATGCATTGCACTCAGAGACGAGGATTTCCCTGTGCTCTTTGCAATGCTACAGAGCTTCTTGCATGATGTCCCATGTGATTTTGTTTTCCTATCTCCATGGTGACCATTCCTTGGTATTAAAAATTAGTAGACACTAAATAGTGGGAAATTAAAGAACAGGGCAAGTTTGGTATCAACACTGTGTGTTCCCAGTGCAGGTTGCACGACATTTGAAATCCAGCAACTAAATAAGTTATCCTTTATCTTTTTCATCTCTGTTTATTCCTACTGCCTGAGAAAAAGGGCTTTGCTGCTGTGAATGCTCTGACCTGCTGCTGTATTCTGCAAAGCCAGGGAGATATAAAGCCACCACACCAAAGTTTGCTCTCATGGCCTGGACAACACATAGGAGATATTTCTTTTGAAATAAAGGTAAGTAAAGTAGCTGCTAAAGAAAGCGGCAAAATTATTTACATGACACAACTGTATGCATAGAAGATCCAAGACAGGAGCTATTTATATGTTTCATTACAAAAGGAAAAAAATTGCATCTGCAGGAAAAAGATTTATAAAATAACTGAGGCACTTATTAACCAGACAGTGATAATTAATTCATCTCTACACTCATTTCTATAAGGCAATTGCCCAACTGTGTCTGTGACTCTGAAGTCAACCTGCAGCCAAATCTTGTTGGGTCTTTTCAGACTCTCTAGGGAAGTTTGCAGAGTTCATCCTTTTATTATCCAGCCAGTCCCATGGAGGAGAGAGTTATTTACCAGCTCAAGTTATCACCCCAGGGTTACCAAATTATTCATTGTGGAGTTTTCACTTGAATTTTGATTTTAAAAAAGTCAGAGAAATGATGTCCTGACTACTGAGAAATTTAAAAAAAATGAGTGACAGCATCCCATGTCCCTCTTCTGCCTTGTCCACACATAAGGTGAACAAAAAGCACCCTTTGAACACTGGAGCTGTTCCTTGTTGCCCTGAGACATCTCCATCCCCTGGCACTGAGCTGTCTTCCACATCTCACGTGGCTCCAGCCCCCAAGCCATCCTGCCCCTTCCAGAGTGGATGTACTCCAGCAGCTCTCCTGTCCTGCCTGAGAAGGTCCACACTGATGCGCACAGGGAACAGTGTAGCATTTCAGGATCCTTGGGGTATGCTAGGAAATTCCTAGCATTTTGGGATAACCACATGGGCTCTGTGGTCCCAGATTACTGGGAAAGAATAAAAATCACCACAGGAAATTCCCTTCCTGTTTCTGCTTCAAACACATTGCCCTGCTCCACAGCCCTGCAAGAGAGAAAACTGACTCTTCAACATTTTCTCTTTAAGAAAATATTTTCTGTAAAAAAACTCCATCAAACCAACCAACCCAACAAAAAAATTCCATAAAATAACCCTCAAACCAAACCAAAGTCATCAGGCCTGGGATGGGAGCTGAACAGGAAGGAATGGCACCACTCAGTACCCTCTTTTCATCCTATGGCACCCAGTGGGTGATGCCACCAAGCAGAGACACCAATGAACACTGCCTGCAACTTTGCATCTGAAGAAGACCCTTGCAAAAGAAAAGGGACTGGGGTGGGGTTTTTTTCTGCTTGTTCAGACTTAGATGGACCCCCATGAAGGACGGGAGCAGGGGATGGAACATGAGATGGATTCAAAGGTCACCATGAACATTTTCACCCAGGCTGGGCCAAATTTGGCAAAAGGAGATTGTTTGCATGTTCTCTGCAAAAGGGGAGTGTGATATCAATTCCTTTGACAAAGCAGGAAAAGCACCTTTTCAGAGGTAGGGATTACATTTTTTGGACCATATCTGCCTACAGACAACAGTTGAGCTTGTGAGGAGATGTGATTCTGTGAACCTTTATGGTAGCTGGATGTGTGTTAAGGATAAGTAAAGCCTTACAAAAGGAAGGCCTTGTAAAATCATGGCTCAGGCCTGTTACTTCGGCTAAGTAGAAAAGGACTATGGGAAAGAGACTCAGCTGAATTGGGGGTAGAAAAACAAGTTAGATCCCCATTGCGTGTTCACATTGTGGTGCATGGTGGTTGGTTGAATTATGTTTGTTATGTTTTAAAACTATGTAACTGATAATGGACTGACTGTTTAAAAAGGCCTGATTTTTGCAATAAAGCGTCTCTCCTTTGCACCTGCCTGAGGACTCTACATCACTGCAGACCCTCATCCACAGACTTACAGTGCTAGGGTTCTCCTGAAGCATCCTGTGATACCAACCTGCTTCAGCCCCGCAGGGCAGTGCTACACCAGTGTCATGGTGCGCATGAGGAAGGTAGTCCAGGGAGCTTTGACCTTAAATTTGGCCTTTAGACTGTAGGTTTAGACTGTAGGTTTGACCAGTACCACAGCACACACAGACAGGCAAGCCAACTTGAATGTCACCCATGCAGAGGTGTCCCACCTCCCTAGGGTGTCCATTTTGAGGAAACCACTACTGTCATCTAGGTATTTGATCAATGGAGTTATGGGTGCAATTCATCTGGCTGCATGTCGGCCATGGTCCCAGCAGGATCTGCAACCCATCATGATCGACTTTGAGAACATGAAAAGCAGCTCAATTGCTTCTCCAAAGGGTGTGCAATAAAAAATGGAGGAGTCAGACCAAATGTGTGGGAGAGGTGAAGAGCTGGTTGACAGTGAAGAGTAGCTCAGCAGAGAACCAAACCCATGTCCGATGTGCCTGGGGCACATGCAAAGGAGCCATGCCCTGACCTGGCAGACCTCCGCACCACTGATGAGAAGATGTCTTGGTTTAGGGCAAATTTGGAAGGAAACCTCCTAAGGGGTCTCCTCTAGAAAAGCAGATTTCTGCAGCACCTCTCCCAAGCAGTTTGGGAAAGATTTCCTTGGAGAAAAGTGAAAAAAACTGTTTATTTAACAACCAAATATTTCCAAGCCTGAAACATGAATAATATTAAACAATAGAACCTCTCATTGTTCTGAAGAGATGTCAAATTCAGAAAGAGTTCTGCTGTAGTTCAGAGAGGTGTCTTGGCTCCCTCAGTCTCTGTTTCTCCCAGTCTCGGCCCGGTGCCCAGGCCTTGCATGCCACTTGAGGGGCCCCTGGGGGATTGTCCTGATGTCCTGGAGCAGAGATGCTGAACAGTCCCAGAAGAAAAAAAACACAGTTCAGGTAAAGCTCTTCTTGCTTCAGCTAACAAGGAAAACCAGGGGAAAAAAAAAAAAAAAGGAGTGTCTCTCTTTCTGCAAAAGCCAAGAGAACTCCCAGAGTACTGCTGTGAGCTCTGAGAGAACACAATTCCTTATCTTTATGTTTTGAATTCAGGTGCCTTCAAGCATGCCACCGCTCTCTCCCCTCTCTCTCTGTCCAGTCTTAAAGGCACAGAATTCAATATCCAGCATAAGCAGAACAGATGATTTGGGATACAAGCATCATAAAGTCACGCCAGGACAGAAGCCTTGAGGAGGCTGAAGAGCACTGAAAGCAGACAGCTGAGTCACTGCCCTGCCCAGTGAACTTTGTTTGCTCTGGAAATGCCTCATGGAGTTAGATAAAAATAACCTGTGAATTGGCTTGCCCCATGCTTATGTAGTGGTGTCAGGGCAGTAAGCAAATTATCTTTCATCAGTTTGGCTGTATTTTTAAACATGAATTGTATTACTAATGTAGGGGTGCTCTGGTCTGTAGATAATCTGGGCATGTTACCTAGATGACCTTCATATATATTCAAAATAAAATGTATTTATAACAGATAGCAGGGTTGACCTCCCTTGTCTGCCTGGTTTGAGAGAAGAGTTCATTGGAAAACCATGTGGCAAGTGGGGGGATGCTAAGGAGACCTCTAAAGAGGTTTCATGCAGGACAATTTTGGGGCATAGAGCTGAAGGCTCATCACAGGTGATGGGGAGGTCAGGGGTGGCCCATGTTCATGTATGATAGAGATGGGCCATGGCTCTGCCCATTCTCTGACATCTCCCACTGGACCCTTTCTAAGCTTGACTGAAGCTTCTGCCAGCAATGGAAAGAGAAAATGCCTATATCTTGGGGGGCTTAACTCTTGCACCCAAGGGAAAGCCCACTCCTCATCTCAGTATAGATGCAGCTCATGCAGTGTTATACTTTCCTGGCCTGGACATGAGACCTCTTCAAGACAAGGACCAAGCTATAAGAGCCAAGAAGGCTAGCCATTCAACAGGAGAGGAGGAAAATCCATCCTCTACCATTTTTGGTAGGCAGCAGGACAACAATCAAACCCTCCTAGAAAGGGTTCCATAAATGGAGCAGTTTATATTGAGTGTCATTAGGCAGCACTTACAGGATGGCCAGGGTATCAGACTCAGCCAGCATGGATTTAGGAGGGGTAGGTCATATTTGACCAACCTGGTCTCCTTTTACGACCAGGTGATTCACCTGGTGGATGTGGGAAAGGCTGTGGATGTTGTCTATTTGGACTTCTGCAAGGCCTTTGACACTGTCTCCCACAGCATACTCCTGGAAAAGCTGGCAGTCCACGGCTTGGACAGGAGTACTCTTTGCTGGGTCAAGAACTGGCTGGATGGCCGGGCCCAGAGAGTGGTGGTGAATGGTGCTGCATCCAGCTGGCAGCCAGTCACTAGCGGTGTTCCTCAGGGATCTGTGCTGGGGCCAGTTCTGTTCAATATTTTCATTGACAACATGGATGAGGGTATTGAGTCTTGCATTAGTAAATTTGAAGATGACACTAAGCTGGGAGCATGTGTCGATCTGTTGAAAGGGAGGAGGGGTCTGCAGAGACACCTGGAACACTTGGATGGATGGGCAGAGTCCAACAAGATGAAGTTTAATAAGTCCAAGTGCCAAGTCCTGCATTTTGGCCACAATAACTCCCTGCAGCATTATAGGCTTGGGACAGTGTGGCTGGACAGTGCCCAGGCAGGAAGGGACCTGTGGGTACTGGTCGACAGCCAATTGAACATGAGCCAGCAGTGTTCCCTAATGGCCAAGATGGCCAACGGCATCCTGGCCTGTATCAGGAATGGTGTGGCCAGCAGGACCAGGGAGGTCATTCTCCCCCTGTACTCGGCACTGGTGAGGCCACACCTTGAGTACTGTGGCCAGTTCTGAGCCCCTCAGTTTAGGAAGGATGTTGAGACGCTTGAGAGCATCCAGAGGAGGGCAACAAAGCTGATGAAGGGCTTGGAACACAAGCCTTATGAGGATCGACTGAGGGAGCTGGGGTTGTTTAGCCTGGAGAAAAGGAGACTCAGAGGTGACCTTATCACTCTCTACAACTTCCTGAAGGGTGGTTGTAGTCAGTGGGAGTTGGTCTCTTTCTCCAGGCAGCAACTGACAGAACAAGAGGACAGTCTTAAGCTGCGCCAGGGGAAATATAGGTTGGATATTAGGAAAAAGTTTTTTTAAGGAAAGAATGGTAAAATACTGGAATTGTCTGCCTGGGGAGGTGGTGGAGTCACCATCCCTGGATGTGTTTAAAAAAAGATTGGACGTGGCACTTGGTGCCATGGTTTAGTGGAGGTGTGAGGGCATGGGTTGGACTCGATGATCTTCAAGGTCTTTTCCAACCTAGTGATTCTGTGATTCTTTAAAATGACATTTTGAACACTTAACATCACTGCGTTATTCTCTGTTTATAATTTAAATACTACTTGCATTTCTGTCCTGGACTGTAGGAGACTCTGGAGAATAGCTTTGCTTTCTGGGGAGTATAACGCAATGAGATGAGTAGTTTATATCACTGTAATTTGGAGGAAGCTCAGGAGGTGCTGAAGAAACCTGTGTGTCAGAGACTGAAATGATTCATGCCTTAAACATTGTTATGAAGGGAGTTTGCCCATTATAGCAAAAACTGTATCAAGAAGCTACAACCACAGAAGCCCACTCCTCCTTGAAAATGCCTGACTGGAACTTTGGACTGTGATTTAACCCACCTAGATAAGATAAAGGGGACACTATTTTTCAGTCATCTCAGGTCTCGGGAGAAGCAAACAAGGCTGAGGGGAAGGAATGCATCCACAAGAAAACCAAACACAGCAGAAAATCATTCCAGGCTGGGTTTGAGGTGGGGGATACCACAGCCCACAGAGGCCAGGTTTTCACAGACTCCCCTGCAACCGAGGGGGGAAGAAGGAGGTTTTGGGTGTGTGGCATAACCTCTGGTCAGAGGCTCTGAACACCCATCCTCCCTTACACAAATTGGCCCATCTGTGAAACCCCCAACCCTGGAAAGGCCACATCCACAGGACATTCATGGGAGAGGCAGCTGAGGGGGTGTCATAAACCATCAAAGACCCCCCAAAGTGCTCCCCAGAGGCCTTGCACCACAGGATGGCATGTGATGCAAAATGATGCAAGAGATCCAGTCTACTGCAAGAGACCTCTTCCCCCACCCCCACCCCTGCGGAGGTACCTGGGCATTCCCACCTGGCATAAATGTATAATCCATCAGATTCTATGCTTTTGGGGGGACTCTCACCACCAAGAAGGCCAGCTGGAGAGGATCAATTGAACATCGTTGGGATCCACAGAGTGGTGATATTTTCTTTAATCTGTCTCTATTGCTCTCTTTCTGTCCCCCCACCTCTTTTCTATTTCTTTCTCTTCCTTTCTCTCTCTCTCTCTCTCTCTCTCTCTGTCTCATATTTACTATTAAATAAAACCCATATTATTGACTTTGGTATATGGTCTTGTTTGCACCTTAATTTGGGCAGAGGCATTTCTAATAATTAAAAAACAGGCTGTAATTCTGTGACAGCACCAGGGAGTGACCAAACACCTCTGTCTGTGGATTCCTGGGGTCTCACCAAGAGCTTCTGAATCAGAGCTACTCCCCACAGCTTCATCAAGAGCATCTCATTCCACACAGACACCACTACAGAAGCTCTTTTGCTATACTGAAATACTGGAGATAGTAGGACATGAGGTAGGACCATCAGCTGTTCCATGGGCTCTGCTCTTCCTCCAGTCACCCATAGCAACACTTCTGGCCTCTCTGCCTGCACCCTACTGACAGGCCCTGAGAACTGAAGCCTACTGAGATCCCACCACACCATCCCTGTCCATGTTACTGCTACCAAAGGGACAATAGGACAAAGCAGAGTAAGATTATGATGATAGACAACCTGCTTTGAGCCAACAGCTTCCACACAAGACTGGGAAACCACAGCACAGAAGACAGATTAATTTCCAGTCCTGTGTGGGGTCCTATCACCTCTGTACCCTGATTTCCCAGCTGGCAAACGGGAACAATTTACTCATCTTCCTTTGCAAAGTGCTTTAGACTGTGTGACTGATAAATGCAAATCACAGCAATTATTATTACTCCAGAAAAGGAGCTAGTGACATTTAAAGCAGATAAAGCTTTTAAATTACAGATGATACCCTGTGCCAAGACTAGCAAAGGTCCTGGCTTTACCCAGCCATGAGGCATTTCACTCTCAGACTTTCATTACACAATTTCCTCCAAGGTGGATATGAACCAGATGAACATAGACTGGCTTCTTTTCAGGGTGTTTTGGCCACTTTGGGAAGAGCAGTAAATCATACTCGTGGCCTTCAGCGTGGACTTGGTTCCATGATGGCCACAGGTCTCTGAACATTTCTAATCACAGAGGTCTCCAAAATGCACTGCATGGTGAAGGTTCAGGTTACCAGGACTGACCACCACTCTGTGAGCACCTATCACCCATCAGCTGACCATCAGCTGATATATAACTTGCATTAAATGCCACTGATCAATTCTACAAGAACAACTCATCAAAGATCCTGCAGCCATCGGACAGACACAAATAGTGCTTATTCCGCTCAAAAGAATTTGGACAGAAAGGGGAAACCAAGATCAGAAAGCTCACCATTTTCCTAAAGGAGATGCTGAGCAAACTCCCAGGATTAGGAACATATATGAATTTGAAATTCCTCCAGCTTGGGTAACTGAGGCAGCTGATAATCAGAGCCAACAGGAGCTATGGGTCCTTCCTGTGTCTCCAAACACTCTGAGGTAACCAAGCAAGTAGTCACTTGAACCTCCTTCCCCCTGGTCTCACCATGACTTCTCTGTCTGGCTCCAGATACAGGATCAACAGCAATTACCTACCCAACATGGGCATCTCACACCTTGAACTAGCAATGTCTCTGAGGTCCTCAGGGGCCATGGAGGTGCAAGTAGTTAATTATCAATTTATCTGAGGTCTAAAGCACACAGGTGGGAACATAATGTTCTTTACTGTACAAGTGACTGAGCACTTGAACAGATTGCCCAGAGAGGTTGGGGAATCTCCCTCACTGGAGACATTCAAGAACCATCTGGATGCAATGTGCTCTAGGACAACTCTGCTTGAGCAGGGAGGTTGGAGCAGATGACCCAATGGTCCCTTCCAACTTAACCCACTCTGTGATTCTGTGATAATGATGAATGTGCAAATAGACAAGCACAGCTGTTAACCTTAGCAGTTGCTAGAGATCTTGGACCACTCTCTTGGTGGAAGCTCTGCGTTGACCAAGAGGGTGAAGTACCATGGTCTGCATACCACAAACAGCAAACACCATTTTGTCCTGGATGTTCACCAGCACCTCCTCCAGCAGTACCCAAGTGATAGAGTTGTCTTCCTCATTATTTAATTTTATTGCCTCCCTTCCTATCTTGCGCCTTTCTGGATCTCCAAACACTTGCCAGGAATGTCAGCTCAGCTGGATAACATCAGTTTATCACCACTTAAAAGCCTTGTTATCCCATGAACCCAGACACAATTACACAGCAAAATGTCACTGCCTGCCCTAGCCAGACCTTACAGTGAGCAGAGGAACACAAACAGACCACAGGACATACAGACATAGAGAACTAATGAGACCTTTGAAACCCAGAAGTCAGCCTCTCAGTCCTGTGGAAAGGGACTGATGGGGAGATAAGGGACCATGAAGAAACACATATCAGTTTCTTTGCTGGGTTGTCGCCAGAGCGCCATTCGACCTGACCCTGCAGACACCCCATGGCTATAATGCCTGGATGAGGCAGCTCTCACTCAGCAGGCTTGCTCCTCTGGAGCATGTCAGAAGATCCTTGTTATATTTGTTTAATCCAGGTGCTGCAGGAACCTTGAGACAGTGATATGTCCTTTGTCTTTGCAAGCATGTGTAGTGTCTTGGTTTGAAGGACAGGTGTCTGCTAAGGAAGGCAGGAGCCTCCTTTGGAATGGAAAACTGTAACCCCTCTCCCTTTGAATTATTATAAATTTGAAATCAAGAGGCTCTCAGGCAAAGATATGGGAATAGGAATAACAGTTCTTTACTAATATCTAAAACAAAGCTAACAAATAACAACAACTATGGCATTAACCAACAAACAGAACCAGAAACCCAGTGGCAGCCTGCTTGGCCTCAGGCACCTTTCCCCTTTGGTGCAGTTCCAGTCACAGCCTGCAGGGGGCACTCCAGGTGCCGTGGTTCCCCCGCAGCTGCAGCGGGTGCTCCGGGTGCGATGGTTCTCCGCTGCTGCAGGGGGCGCTCTGGCATGAGCTCAGGTAGCACACTGCAATGGTGGCTGCCTGGGGCAGAGAGGGATGGAGGACAGGCTTTGTTTCACAAATCCTCGGGGGGCGGCTGGTGTCGGTGCCACTGCAGGATCCTTGGACACAGTGAGCTGGGACAGCAGGAAGTCCTGCCATGCAGGGGGAGCCCAGTTATAGTGTAGCAAAAACTCGGAGTGGCGCCGGAGGAGTGGGGCGGAGAGACAGGCTGGTGGCAGTTCTGCTCCCAATGGAGTAGAGGGAAAAACTTCACAGCAGAAAAGACCGGCAGCTCCTTGCTGGTTCCTCAGTGGCCGTGGGTTCAGCAGACCGCAGCTCCAACCCTCCGGCTCTGAGGGTCTCGAGCAAGAGAGCAAGCCCTCCTCCCACTCTTGCTTTTTCAGTCCTCAAATCTCATGTTGTCCCTGCTTCCATGAGAGATTTTCCCCCCACCCTGTCAAGGAGAAAATCCCTGGCCATGTGCTTTTGTTCTCTTAAGTACCCAGCCATTAGCTCCCTAGCAACCCATGGGAGAAAAATTCCTGAAGAAAAAAAACCCAAAAAAACCAGATCCAAACTCCGACATGTGGGAAAACTTCAGGATACCTTTGGATGTTGGGAGACACCATGAGTCCTCTACTGGGCAGCCATCCCCTGAGACAGGGCAAAGCATCCATGTCCCCAAGAGCATTCTGTCCCCAGGTCAGCAATCCCCTCCTTGTTACATGGAGGTGCTAGGAAGAGAGGGCATTAAGCACAGCAGATCCCTGCTCATCCCAGCATCTGCAGCAGTGTTGATACCCCCATTCCATGGTAAAATATATTAATATAAATCTCCCAGCCCACAGGCAGCATTTCCCAAAGCAGGAGCTCAGTGTAAAACCATGCTGGTTTGAAGAAATCCCTTAAACAAGTATAGAGGAGCTGTTTTATATGGGTGGGGATGGTTTGATGGGCAGTTTTCAAGCCCTTCCCCTAATCCGGGCAAGGTCTGAGCCCCAACACCATACGCATATCTGCTTAGAGGCCTCTTCTGTGCCCGAAAAAATGCCCAACATCAACTTGGGGCGATGACTGGGACCCCAACAGAGGCGGGCAGATGGATGGATGGATGGATGGATGGATGGATGGATCCTGCTTACAAATGCCACTGCTGGAGATACTCAGCCTTGCAACCTGGGGGGATGCACCGGGGGTCAGCTGGATTTTGCCAGCAGGATGCATTGGTATTTTAAGTTCTTCACATGAAACATGTTTTCTTTATAAGGCAGAGGTGCCAAGGGATTGTGGGGAGTAACTATCTCCATCTGTATGGACATATGTGAGCAATCCAGCATCTTTAGATGAGAAATAGGCCTCTGTGCAAGGTCATCCGAAAGGCATCTGTGAGAAAGGGAGATACAAAGACTGTAAATAGTCCCCAGGTGTCTGAGGAGAAACTTGGCAGATGAAACTGTTATTGTAGCCTTCTGATACTAAAATTAGTGCTCTAATTAGAAGAGAGAAAATACCGTGTGTAACTCTGTGTGAGAAAACACTGTGTGAACTGTAGAAGAAAAACTTATCACGTAGCTCTATTTTTAGCATACTGTAGGATATAAGTATGCTTGCTCTCTAGAATACAGTGGCTTCACTTTGATCACATTGATCTGGCATGATGTCCCATCATTCTCTCTGCAAATGGTGACCCTGACGTGATCAACATAATAGAGGGCCTCGCGACGTGATTCCACCCGAAGTGATTCAACCTGGCGTGATACCAACCGACAAGATAGGAGGCCCCCGGATGCATTGGATGCTGATATTCGGTGAAATAGATCACTGAGGGAGCGGGTAAGCCGGCCGAACCCCTGCTGCCCCAGCAGGAAGCCTCACACACAGAGGGTGCGGGAAGCCTCACCAAAAGGGTGGGTTGCCTCACCGAAAGGTGGGAAGCCTCACACGCAGGTCATGTGGGATGGGAGAAGCCTCACCAGAGGGGTGGGAAGCCTCACCGAAAGGGTGGGTTGCCTCGCTGCAAGGGCAGGATGCCCCTTACATAATGCATTTGGGAAGCCTCACACAGAGGGTGTGGGAAGCCTCGTACATATAGAAGTGCGGGAAGACAGAGAATCCTCACCGAAAGGTGGGAAGCCTCACACGCAGGCCATGTGGGATGAGAGAAGCCTCACCATAAGGGTGGGAAGCCTCACCGAAAGGGTGGGTTGCCTTGTCCAGTTGCCTCGCCATGAGGACGGGAAGCCCCTTACGTAATGCGTTTGGGGAGAAGAAAGGCCGGGGAGGAGATGAGGATGGACAAGGAACAACTGACAGTCCTAAACCTCCTCCAACATATCATCTCTGTGAGAAGATTGAAATGTGATGATTCCATTATTCGGAATCTCCTAAAATGGGTTTGGGACCGTGGACTAATCCCGAGAACATGAGTAGCCTTTCAGATACCCGTCTGGGAGGCAATTGGGAAGGCACTGTGGGACGCGATCAGCAATAGCAGAGAAACCGCTAAAGAGACATCCAAATATTCTACTAACTGGAAGCTCATAACAGAGACCCTGCAAGCAATGAAAGCGGAGAGGCAGGCAACTGCCTCTGCTTTTACGATATTAACTCCTTTGGGCTCTGGATCAAATGAAACCAAAACAGCAATCACCTCCACCTGTTTGACCCGTGTGGCGTTCCCACTTCCCATTTCTGCAACAACCCTGCCTTCCACCCCTCCTTTACCCGAGCCAACCACCCCCGCAAATGTTATCCAAGGTACTGAGAAACTCAAAGAAAGGTTCATTGTAAAACTTCATGAGCCTACCGAAGATAAAGATACATTGAACAAAGAGCGAGATCAATTAACAGCAAAAATGAGTAAAATCAAAACGAAATTGACACAGACACGATGGGAAGGCGAGCCAGGATGTCAGCTACCCGAGCCAGTTGCCCAATGCCAGCCACCCAAGCCCCCGAGGGCAACCCTGCAATAGGGCTCGCCTAGACAATCTGTCAGGAAAGAAGAAACAAAAGGTGATGTAGTGAAAAACTTACTGTGAGACGTGCTTAAAAAGTTAGAGGGCCTAACGATACCAAATCCAACTGAACGGTCCAATGTAAACACCCCGTCAGGGCATTCACAGACTGAAACTAACCTACAGCATTGGTATTCCTTTTGTGAGCCCCCACTTTCTCCAATGAGAAGTGCAGGGATTGAACAACAGGTCCCCCTTCCGCCAAGCCTGGGAGAGCTGGCATTTCAGAACCCATAGGTGGACAATCAACATAATTAGTGGTGGAAAGGTATAATTCATGATGCCCTGATCGAGGGACAGTTTATCTCCCAAGCGTTTCCTGTTACTCTGCAACCTGGAGGACAGAGACAATGGGAAGCCTTTGACGGGAAACTACTTGAGAGAGCTGGAGATGTGGTATCTAAATATGACATTTGATCACTTGTCGGGGGGCGAGAGGAGCAAGACGCCGACTCAATGTGAGTGATAAATCAAGCTCGGTTTATTAGTACACAGCTACAGCTTATACAGTATTTTGATTAATTATGCCTACTTGTCACTACTTCATTGGTTAGTCTCAAAAGTTACAATTTACATACAGTTTCTTCTGTTTACATTCTTCTCCTCGTTTTTCTCAGCCACAAGTTCTTCCTAGGGACTTTCCGCAGAGCTCAAGGACACCCTGCCCTTGAGTTCCTGCCACATCAGCAAGGCTTATGCCTGCCCTACTACTCGTCTTAGTTAAACTGGGCTTTGCTCGCACAGGCCCTCCAATGGCCCATGGCCCTGTTCATGGAGCCATTCTCCAACAATTCCCCCTTTTTCTTTTTGTGCGAGCAAAACATTGTTGGTCATTTACTTGCTTTATTAAACAGCTATACACTATTCTAATAATTATTATAAACACAATAACAATAATACACAAGCGTAAGCCTTTAAATAACAATGTTTGAAGCTAACTTGTAATGCCTCATGAGGACAGCCACTTAGCTATCTTCAGGTTATCTCTCACTTGCAATTGCTGGGTAAGTTGGATCAGGGTTTTTAGTTCACACAGTGTTTTTCTCACACAAGGGTTTCACATGGGATTTTCTCTAATTAGAGCACTAAGTTATTATCAGGTTACAATAACAGATTTTTCTGCCAAATTAATCTTTAGACACCTGGAGCTTGTTTTTGGCTGTCGTGTCTCTCTTTCCCACAGCTGTCTTATGAGTAACCTTGAGCGGAGGCTTAGCTCTTATCTAAGGGGCCTGGATTGCTCACTTATACTTTATGTCTGTGCAGCTAGAGATAGTTATTCTCCAACAAATCCCCCTTCTTTTCTTTGAGCAATCCAGAACTGGTTTACACCTTTTTCTAAGAATACTGCTAACACTGATGTGCTAAACATTTTAAGTGATCTATGTTATTTTGTGATTTTTCATTACTGAACAGTTCAGCAAATTAGTTTTAATTGCATTGTTTCTGAAGGTTATTAATCAGAGTAATACGTTATTGAATTTTGGAATACTATGCTAACAGCCAGGGTCTGTAACAGTTGGCACTTTGTTTCAGTGAGGGCTGGGGGATCCCTCCCGGGTGAGGTCTCCAAATCCACCCCAAAAGGGATGCAGCTCATATAAACTAAAATTACTAAGTCAAACTCGACTTAAGTGTGATTTGGATGCAGAAACACCTGGTTCTGTTGGTAGATGTCTGACCAGGGAGAGTCCAGGCTTGTCCAGAGCCAGGGCTCCAACTGGAGGGACTTCCCTAATTTAAACTAGAACGAATCATGGAGAGGTTGTGCAGACTGTAAAGTAACAGACGTTGTTAACTACCTTTAACTAAGAAGACCATGGTACTATGAACACGATAATTAAAAGAATGCTGTCAGAGACTGAAAATAGTTCATGCCTCAAACATTGATATAAAGTTTTGATCGGAGAAGCTTCCCTGAAGATACCTGACTGGGACTTTGGACTGAACTAAACTGCTGAGATTAGATAAAGGAAAAGAATTTGTCCACAGAAGCAGAAGTCACCAGCTGTACTGAGAATAATTTCTGGCTGAGTTTGGGGTGGGGGGGCAAAGCACAGCTCACAGAAGCCACGTTTACACAGCCCTCCCCCAGCTGAAGGGGGGAGGAGGATGGCGTAACCTCTGATCAGAGGCAATACACATGCATCCTCCATTACACAAACTGGCCCAGCTGTGAAGCCTCCCCAACCCCACAAGCCACATCCACGGGACTCTCACGTGAGAGGCAGCTGAGGGGGAGTCACAATCTATCACAGACCTCCCAAAGTGCTCCCCAGATGCCTTGCACCACAGGACTGCACATGATGCGAGCAGAGTCTGCTGCTAGAGGCTGCCCCCTCCCCCGGGGGGACATGCCTGGACATTTCCACCTGGCCTGAGTGTATATCAACCCATGCCACTTTGTGCTTTTGGGGGGACTTCCACCACCGAGAAGAGGACATCAGAACACCAATGGGACCCACGGAGTGGTGATACCTTTTTGTCCCTGTCCCTCTCTGTCCCCCCCATCTTTCTCCCTACTCTCTCTTTTCTCTCTTTTCTTCTCTCTCTCTCTCTCATATTTACTATCAAATAAAACCCATACTATTAATTGGCATATGGTCTCGTTTGTACCTTAATTCGGGCAGAGGTATCTCTAAAGAACTTTAATAATTAGATCATAACAAATGCATATGTATGACTTTACGTACGTAATCTTAACAGAACATAATCTTTGCTATAACACACATAGTTATGCATAACTGTAGTTAACTTTCACAGAACTTAGTCATAATACTTAACATTACCAGAACTTAATAAATCTAATAGCATTTAAACTTTAACAACATATTTATAGTTATTAATACATCAGGGGTGATTTTCCTAAACTTTTTTGCTGTGCTTGGCCCTGGCCCCTCTCGGTCCCGGCCTTGTTTTGGTTCTGGCCCTGGCTCCAGCCCTGCGTAGTTGAGGCAAACTTTCTTAACCCTAGTTTTTAGTTTAAGTTTCTCAGTCATAGTTTGTCAAGTAGTTTTTAGTCAAAGGTTTCTCATTGTCTCTGTCCTCCAGGTTGTAGAGTAACAGGAAGGGGGATGGGGGCGGGGGGGGGGGGGGAGCTGGGCTGCTTCCACCCCACTGATCTGGGGAAGATCGGTGTTGTTAGGCTGTTGCTAAGTAAAAGTTTTCACTGCGCGCGGTCCCGGTGGTTAGGGAAAACTGTTGTTACTTAGTCATTACTGGGAAAAAAGGTTTCCTGCTGCCTGCCCGGCGCGCAGAGAAGCCGTGGCTGTTGCCGCGCCATGGTCTCCCCTCGCTGCCAGCTTTAGGGACGTGCAGCCGCGCGGTCACTGTAGCATCCCGCCCTCGGCATGTTGAGATGCTGTCGGAGCCGAGGGCAGGAGCCGCCGCTAGTTGCAGCGGCCGCGCGAAGAATCTGAAACCGCTGCGGGGGGAAGGGGGGGGGGAGGAGAGGGGCTGCGTGGCCACTGTTGGAGGCTCGCGGGATGCTAGGGCTCTCTAACCTTTTAAACACATTTCGTAGCAATTTTTCCAGTACATCACTTTTTGTTTCTTCTCTGGCGGATTGTAGAGGCGAGTCTGATTGCAGGGCTGCTTTTGTTGACTCGGGTGGTTGGTCTCGGGTGACTGGTTTAAGTGGCTGTTTTGTTATTACTGATCGCGTCTTACAGCGCTTTCCCAATTGTCTCCCAGACGGGTATCTGAAAGGCTACTCCTGCTCCCAGGGTTAGTCCACAGTCTTAAGTCTATTTCAGGAGATTCCGAATAATGGAATTATTCCATTTTAATCTTCTCACAGAGATGATAAGTTGGAGGAGGTTTAGGACTGCTAGCTGTTCCTTGTCTATCTCCATCACCTCCTTGGCCATTTAAACATTGCATTAGGGTTCCCAAAACATCCCTTTGCTTTCTTTAATGCAACTAGTCTTGCTATTTGCTTTAGGGTCTCTTTGCTCACTCCCCGCTTTTCTAAAAAGCACGTTAATAAGTTAAAGGCTACCTCTCGGTCCATCTTCGTCCAGCCGGCTTACAACGTCTGGCTGATCGTGCTGGCCTCTCCGCGTCTTTCCGCGCTGGCGCCTCCATGTCTCTCCGCGCTGGCCCCTCCGCGTCTTTCTGCACTGGCCCTTCCGCATCTTACCGCGCCGCATCTCTCCGCAATTTCGCTATCACCTCGCAGCTTATTAGAGTGTAGCCTTTTCGGGCAGTGGGTCCCCTTTCAGAGGACCAAGCTCTCGGATCAACCTTTCGCCGCACAAAAGGTATAGATCTTAGCTCCCCGGTCGCTGCTCCCGGTGCTTTCCCGATCTCGCTGGTCCCTCAATCACGTTGGGGTCACCATTTGTCAGGGGGCGAGAGGAGCAAGACGCCGACTCAATGTGAGTGATAAATCAAGCTTGGTTTATTAGTACACAGCTACAGCTTATACAGTATTTTGATTAATTATGCCTACTTGTCACTACTTCATTGGTTAGTCTCAAAAGTTACAATTTACATACAGTTTCTTCTGTTTACATTCTTCTCCTCGTTTTTCTCAGCCACAAGTTCTTCCTAGGGACTTTCCGCAGAGCTCAAGGACACCCTGCCCTTGAGTTCCTGCCACATCAGCAAGGCTTATGCCTGCCCTACTACTCGTCTTAGTTAAACTGGGCTTTGCTCGCACAGGCCCTCCAATGGCCCATGGCCCTGTTCATGGAGCCATTCTCCAACAATCACTGTTTACCACCCAGTTAATACAATATTTGTATACTTGTGACCTATTATCATACGACTGTTCACAGCTTGCTGCAGTTATACTACCTCCGTCTGCAGTATTAATCTTTGAAAGGCAATGGAAACAGGTATGTGTGCAGGAAGCAGCTAAACTTCACCGGCAAGGCGACCCTTTTTATGGAGTTATATTGCAACAGCTGCTGGGGGAAGGACTTTGGTCGAATGCGAATCTTCAAATGCAGAGCACTTTACAAGAGTTACAAAGATCTCAAGAACTGGCACTTGTGCTGCCATCAGTTCCATGCCTGAGCCTGGCAGGCCACAAGCCTTCTCACATGCACGACAAAGCCCGAACAAAAAATATTCCTTGTTCATTGATCGATTGCATCAGACCATCAAGACACATCCTGACTTCAATGATGGAATGAAAGAACAGATGTTCCGAATCCTAGCCTTTGATAATGGGAACAAGAAAACCCAGGAAATCCTTGGAACATTGCCAAAAATGGCCACGGTGGTCAATAAGATTGAGCTAGCAGATAGGACCAATCAAGAAGCTAAAACAACCTATGTTGCAGCCACCGTAAGCAAAGCTATCGAATCTCTCCTGGATGAGAGGGGTGTAGCCATACTGCAGTGACCACGCGGCCGCCCCTCCCCCCCCCCCCCCCGAGCTGCCAGTGGCGGCGCCCTCTCTGCTCACCGAGCGGGAGGCGAAAGCTTTTTCCCAGCGGCAACTTACCGACAGCAGTTTTCCCTGGGCCGGCAGGGAGGGCTTTTCCCTAGCAACACCCAGACAATGGCAGGGGGATGGGAATGGCGCGGAGTCCTGCCTGAGAAACTACGGCTGGAAAGTACGGTTGAGAAAGTTTGGCACGACTGCGCGGGAGCCACCCCCCGCAGCCGGGCTGGGCCTGTAATGGATGAATAAATGATAAATGTTGGCTTTGTAAAAATAGTGTTATGATAAAATATAGTTAAGTAGAAACAAGACTGTAGTAAAATTATAACCTCGAGATAAGTGTGATATATTGGAAAATGTAGTCATAAATATATAGCTGTAAACGCTGATGACTTACAGTGTTAAGGAATTTCAAGGGAAACAAGAGAAGATAAGGCCAATTGTTAAGTGTTTGATGAAAGCAGTAGAAAATGCTGTAAACCAGGTCTGGATTGCTCAAAGAAAAGAAGGGGGATTTGTGGGGAATAACTATCTCCATCTGTATGGACATATGTGAGCAATCCAGCATCTTTAGATGAGAAATAGGCCTCTGTGCAAGGTCATCCGAAAGGCATCTGTGAGAAAGGGAGATACAAAGACTGTAAATAGTCCCCAGGTGTCTGAGGAGAAACTTGGCAGATGAAACTGTTATTGTAGCCTTCTGATACTAAAATTAGTGCTCTAATTAGAAGAGAGAAAATACCGTGTGTAACTCTGTGTGAGAAAACACTGTGTGAACTGTAGAAGAAAAACTTATCACGTAGCTCTATTTTTAGCATACTGTAGGATATAAGTATGCTTGCTCTCTAGAATACAGTGGCTTCACTTTGATCACATTGATCTGGCGTGATGTCCCATCATTTTTCCTGCAAGGGATCTATGGGGATAGGCCAAGTTTGGAAAGGGATATAAGAGAAGGAAAAGTGGCTATGGATGCAGGTGCTACTTCATCCAGGAATCATAGCTGGAGAAATTCCATTTGCATTTGAAATGAAGCTGCCCCATTGTAACACCAGCTTGCCTGTGGATGAATGATACCAGGCAGGGAAAAAAAGCAGGAAGCTAATTCCATTTGCCATGAGGAGCTTTTCTGCACGGGAGTTCCTGGTTCCCATCATCTGGGTTCTAGAAGGGATATTCCTGGGTTCCTGAAAGATGGCAGCAGGATGCTTTCCCTGTGGGATCTAAGAACTTTCTAGTGAGTATGTGCTTGGCGGTGCTTCACCATGGGGTAGAACCAGGACCATCAATCTGTTGAACCAACTGTAGTGACCTCTGCTTCTCTGCAAGCCAGGACTGGTGGATGAATGAAGCCCTGGTGGCTTATCCCATCCCTAAAACCTGCCCCTGGAGTGGAAGCCCCTGAGCTGGGTGGTACAGGGAAGCGGACAACCTTTGGATGGACCTCAATGCACACAGAGGACTACAAACAGGTCCAAGAGGCATGAGGCATCATAGAATCATAGTCTGGGTTGGAAGAGACCTTTAAAGGCCATCTAGTCCAATCTCCCTGCCACAGGCAGGGACATCTTCAACTACATCTGATTGCTCAGAGTCCTGTCACACCTGACCTTCAATGTTTCCAGGGATGGGGCAACCACCACCTCTCTGGGCAACCTGTGCCAGTGCTTTATGACTCTCAGAACATTTGTTCCCACAGGCTCTACTAGAAAGTCTGTCCCCATCTTTTTTCTAAGTCCTCTTTAAGTACTGGAAGATACTTTAAGGTCTCCCCAGCACCTTCTGTTCTCCAGGCTGGACAACCCCTACTCTCTCAGCCTGTCCTCTTAAGAGAGGTGCTCCAGCCTTCTGAGCATCTTCATGGCCTCCTCTGGACCTACTCCAACAGGTCCATGTCTTTCCTGAACTGAGGACCTCAGAGCTCCATTATGACCAGAGATCTTGGATTCCTCCTTTAAAAGAAAGGAAAAAAAACCCCAGAAGGATGGATGTGCAAAAACACATCAGGTAAGAGAGCATGGGGAGCAGCTGGCCAGATTCATTGTGGGATGGGTTTTCCCTTCATTTGGCCAGACATTGTACTGCACAGGCAAGGAGGGAACTGAAGGAGTTAACACTTCTAGCCAGAGATATTCATGCCACCCAGAGTTCATGTAAAGTTTCATACCAGGACCCTTTACTAAATTCTTTTGATCATGGGAGAAAACACTGCAACTGTTTAGTCTGCAAGAAGGTGGTGTCTCTGGCACAGCACTCAACATCGCTGAGGAAACATGCTGGAAAGCCAAAGGGTTGAGAACTCTATCTCCTCCACTTGCTTTGCACCCTGTCTCTTTCACCACTTTGGTCAAGTATCCCATGGGCATCGGGTACTGGTGCCAGAGCTCCCTGCTGGAAACATGGCTCTGGGCTCCCTGGGATGCGGGACAAGCAACCACTGAAAACCAGGACCTGGAGGTGAAGTACCAGTCGGCTAAAAAATGCTATTAACCCAAAAGAGATCAGAAAATCTTTCTCAGGGGCTAATATTTTCAAAGCCTATGCAGCCAGGGAGCTTCTGCTATCAGAAATGTTCACAGAATCAAGGAATATCCTGATTTGGAAGGGCCCCACAAGGACCATGGAAGTCCAACTCCTGGCCCTGCACAGGACAGCCCCAAGAATCACGCCATGTGCCTGAGAGCATTGTCCAAACGCTTCTTGAACTCTGACAGTTTTTGGTGTTGTAACCACTTGCCACTCCTTGCATGGCTTCCCTCCAGACCATTCACCATCTTTGTTGCCCTTCTTTGGACATTCTCCAATACCTTTATATCTTTCTTATTTTGAGGCACCCAAAACTGCACACAGCCGCACCAATAAAGAGCAGAGTGGATCAATCACCTCCTTTGACTCGCTGGCGATGCTTTGCCTTATGCACCCCAAGACATGATTGGCCCTCCTGGCTGCCAGGGTACTGCTGACTCTTATTCAACTTGCCATCAACCAGGATGCTCGGATCCCTTTCTGTGGTGCTGGTCTCTAGCCTCTCATTCCCCAGACTATACACACAACCAGTGCTGCCCCATCCCAGTTACAGAATCTGGCACTTGTCCTTGTTAAACTTCATACGGTTAGTGATTGTCCAGCTCTCTAATTTGTCAACGTCTCTGCAGGGCCTCTCTGCCTTCAAGGGAGTCAACAGCTCCTTCCAATTTAGCATCATCAGCAAACTTACTGTTGTTTTTTGACACTGGCCAAATGCCAGGTACCCACAAAAGTCGTTAGCTTACCACCTTCTGCTACAGTTGAGCACAGGAGAGGGGAAAAAATTAACAAAGGACTCATGAGTTAAGGACTGGGAGAAAACATTCTAAGGGCAAAACAGGTTCAAATTTAAAGGTATAAAGTAAATTTATTATTAACAGAGTCAGAGGAGGATAATGAGAAGTAAAAAAAGCCTTTAAAATACCTTTTCCCCCCAGTCTCTCCCTCTTTCCCACCGACAGCACAGGGAGACAGAGTGTGGGGGTCTTGGTCAGTTTGTCATTTGAGATATTTTTCTGTTCACTCAGGGAGAGGAGTCTTTTCTCTGCTATGCCATGGAGTCCCTCCCACGGGCAAACAGTCTTCCCAAAACTGTTGTGGCGGGGGTCACTCATGCATGGGGTGCAGTCTTTTACAGCTAGGCTGCTCTAGTTTGGAAGTAAGGACTTTTTTTTCCTCTATTTCTGGAAGCAGGGGCCCTCTCCATTCAGGTCTCCCACTAGATTACAGCTTTCTTTGGCATCCACCTGCTCCAGCGTGAGCACTTTTCTCACGGGCTACGAGTGGATCTCTGCATCCCCTGTAGGCTTCATGCATTACAGAGGGACAGTTTGTTTCACCATAGTCCTCACTATGGCTTGCAGAGGAATCTCAGCTCCAGTGCTTGGAGCACCTCCTCCCCCTCTTTCTTTTCCACTGACCTTGGTGCTGCCATGTTGTTTTCCCTCACACGTCCTCACTTCTTCCTCTTCTCTGACTAGAAGAAAAATTGCTGCTTGTAGGTACCACTGCCAACAAGTTCCACTAATTCAAAGATTCCTGCAGGATCCCGCAGCACTGAGAGGTTGATTTTGTCCAGGTTCCACATCGGGGAGTCACCTGCCACTTTTTCGCCATTGGCCATGCAACCCCACTACCACCGCGCGGGCTTTGGCACTATTTAACACTTCATGCAGGGCGCTGGGAAGGAGAAGCCACCATCGTCCCCGCCCTTCTGCCCACAGCGCGGCTTGCTAGGGGAGGCCAGGCAGGCAAAGCTCACAGCAGGCTGTGCCAAGATGGCAGTGGCTGCTGCTGCACCTCCTCACCCTGGGGAAAACACTGTGTGTGTGCTGTTTTGATTTTCTTCTTAAATATGTCATCACAGAGGCATTACCAATCTCTCTAATTGGGCCAGCAGCATGTCCATCTTCAGAGCCATCAGAGATTGGCTCTGTTGGACATGGTGGGAGCTTCTAGCACCTTCTCACAGAAGTTACCCCTGTGGCCCTCTCCCTGCTACAAAAAAAAAAAAAAAAAAAAAAAATCAGGCTGTGCCAAATCAACACACTTACTTAGTTTCCCTTTGAGTCCTGCATCCAAGTCTTTTATGAAGATGTTGAAGAGATGTATTTGGTTGAGGTTTTTTTAATTGATGTAAAAGACACATTAACTTTTTCTGCTCATCCCCTGAAGCATGCAGGTATGGAGCATCCTACAATGCCTCCAAAACTGCCTCTCCATGCTAGAAAAGCTGAGATTACAGAAAAGAGCTGCAGAAAACAACATTAACCTGCAAAAACCTTCAATCCCTCCAAACTTTCTCTCTCTAAAAGGATGCTCATGATTACTATGGCATATTTTAGAGCGTATTGGTAGACTGAGCATCTCTGTGTAAGACTATTGGATGGTATGGGCAGGAATATTAAAGATATGTAAGGAAACACAGCTTACTCTTATTAACGAATCAGAAATTGAAAGGTTTTGTTTTTCTAGCCTGACACTATTTCCTTAGCCAGTGCACACTTTGCTCTTTCTGTCACCCTGGTTTTTAGTGTTCTATGTTTTTACTTTGGTAGTAGAATTTCTCATGCATTTTCTATAAACATAGTGCTTGTTTTCCTAACCGACATAGATTGTTTTGAACTTCTAGATTGTTTTCATTCCTTTCTCCTAAGGCGGAGAAAGATGATAGACTGTGTCATCATCCTGTGGAATTGTAGAGGTGGTAACCTCATTGACCAATCCACGATTGTCTTAAGAAAGATATAAAATTGAGAGAATAAAGAAAGGCAGGCCCTCTTTTCCTGGTCCTGCCTGGAGGTCCTGACCTGCTGCTGAAATCTGTGTTTCTTTCGTGTCCGACAGTGCGACATCTGGTGGCCCGTACGGGGAAGGGGCAGGGAGGTAAACCCTCAGGTAAAATTAAATATGGGGGTCTCTAAGATGTCCCCAAACGGCTCCTTGGCATTAGATGTTCTTGATATATTTTTAGAAAGTGAGAATATGGATATAGTCAGATCAGACTTAGAGAATTTATATTTTTGGAGCAAGGAATATGGGTTCTTTCCTGACGGCTGTAATGTCCTATCTAAATCAAAGTGGTCTCTTGTCAGAAGAGCATTGCAAGCTGTGGTAGCAAAGGCATATAGCCTGACTATGGCTAGGTTACTGGTGTCTTGGAGACAGGTAAATTCTGTTATTCAAGGACAGGGGAGCTCCTCGGGCGGTATTGCCCCTGCCAGCTTTCTCGGAGAGTTCTTGGGGCTGTGTGGGGGAGCGGGGGATGGAGAGCTTATCTCACAGCTGGCGTCTGGGCCCACCCTCCTGGCCCAGGCCTTGAGGGCGGGGTGTGGGTCCCCTCCGGGGAGCACTGGGCTTGATGGCTCACCGATCTTGGATGACTGGCATATTTCGGAGGAATGATCGGCCTTGGAAAGTCCCGGGGAGCCGGCGTGGACGGACTTCGCCCCTCCCCATGTGGCAGGGAAGGCGGGGCAGCAAGAAATGCCCGCTCCCTGTGCCTTCCCGGTGCTGGGCAGAAAGGGGGAGCTGAACGCCTGTGAGGTGATAACAGCAGAGTGTCCAAACTGCGGAGCTTCTATTAGATATCCTCCTGGGGCAGATGATCCGTTTGGTAGCGGACGAGAGTGACGTGGGCTCAGATGCCGAGCCCGGCCCTGGGGGGACTAAAATGGCAGAGACAGAGGTTTCCGCCGTTGCGGAGGGTCTGGCTCAGGCCGTGGGAGACGCCGCCCCTCGCTCGGAGTGGGCGTGTCCTGTGCTCGGAGTTCACGTCACAGGCGGGACCCTGCTGGGCATGGTCTCGGCCACGCTCCCTCCCTCCTGCTTCGCGCGGCCCCACCCATCACCATCCGGGTTCTTACCTGTGCCATGGGAGCGCACAGCGGCACCAGAGGAACCACCGCTTCCGGCAGCACAGCCCCTCCCCGCGCAGGGGTGGGAGGAGCACGTCCGAGCCCCGCCGCACCCTGTGTCGGTAGGCAGCGCAGATTCCAACAGCGCTGACTCAGCAGTTTTGTCCGCGGGACATTCCAAACATACCAAAGCTGAAAGGGGCGGGAGTCCCGAAGTGCTTGTTTTCAGCGCAGGCAGTAAAGCAGTGAGGAAGCCGCGGTGATCCCGGGACCACAGATCCCGGGCAGGTGGGTCTGCATCTGATGGTCTCTGGACCCTGCTGGAGTGCAGAGTGACTGTGCGCCCCAGAGATAAGGCGAAATTCTGGGCAGATGTTAAAGCAAAAGTGGAGGACATCTGCGACTGTCCTAAAAGACATCTCCTTAAGGCTGGTGCTGACAGGTCTCAGAGCCCTGCTGCAGCTGAAGTCCCTGTGGAAAGCAAGGGACGGGACGCAGCAGATGCTGCAGACTCACTAGGAGGCCTGCAGGCTTTTCCTGTTGTCCTTGGCGATGGACGGAACACCCATCAGGGTTTATCATGGAAATCCTTGATGGAAATTCGGCAGCAGGCTGGAAAATATGGTCTAGGGTCTTGTGAAGTTATGCAGCTCCTTAGAGTTTTTAATGGTACTTTGCTAGTAGCTTATGATGTTCGGAGTTTGGCTCATGTTCTTTTTCAGCCTGTGGAATATGAAATCTTTGAATTGAAGTGGAATCAGATAGCAACTAGGACATTAGCACAGAATGCTATGTTGGACCCGCAGGATACCAGATATGGGATTGGAATAGATGTCGTGCTGGGTACTGGCAATTTTGACGATGCTAGAGTACAGGCTGCCATGGACCGTGTTGTGGTGGACCAATGCCGAGAGATAGGCATGGCAGTGTTGATTCAAACCATGGAGATGACTGCTCCTGCAGAGCAGTTTGTAGATGTTACACAGAGGAATGGTGAGTCCTCCTTGCAGTTTGCAAACAGGCTCACTGCTTCTGTTGAGAGGCAGGTGGAGGATCCGACTGCAAGAGAGCTATTACTTAAACAACTTGCAAAGACTCGTTGTACTCCTGAGTGCTGGAACCTTATTGAAGCACTCCCTGGTGATCCTTCTATAGGGCAGATGGCTGAGGCCTGTAAAAATGTGGGCACTGCCGGTTGTAAGGTGGTTGCCATGGCTGCTGCCCCGCAGCCTGTCTGGACAGGGCCGCAGGGCTGGTGGCGGAAGCAGGTGAGTGCTCAGGTCAGCAGGAAACCGGAAAGGAAGGTGTGGAAAGGCACGACTGTCTTGTTTCTCTGTCCTCGGTGTGGAAAACCGAACCATACTGCAAAGGACTGCAAGGCTGCAGTTTCTGTTAATGGTCAGTTCTCATCGCGCTCGGGAAATGGGAGAGGGAGCACGCGGGGGAGACGTGCTCAGACACAAATGTCTCTCCAAACCCCGGAGCCGATGGAGGTCTGATGGGCTGGCTCATGGCCAGCACCAGCGGCTCGGCGGGTGTGGATGTCTGCACAGCAGCAACAGTCGTCTTAGACTCCTGCGCAGTGCACAAAATCCCTCTAGATGCTTTTGGTCCCTTGGGTGGTGGCATGAGTGCTTTCCTCATGGGGAGGTCTAGTGCCACCGTTCAAGGTATCATTGTGCATCTGGGACTCATTGATGCGGATTATACAGGAGGCATTTATGCCATGGTCTCCACACCCACCCCCCCCCCCCGGTCACAATTCCTGAAAAGACTCAAATTGCTCAACTTGTCCCTTTTAAGTCTACTGTTCACAGGACAGAATCAAGGTCACGAGGAGATGGCTGCTTTGGTTCCACTGGACCACCTCAGGTTCACTGGACGGCTGTCATGACCGAACAACGTCCTGAAATGCAATGCACACTGTCCATCCCTGATGCTACGCCACCAGAGATCTCTCTCCACGGGCTTCTTGACAGCAGTGCGGATGTCACAATTGTCTCTCTAGCCACTTGGCCTCCACAGTGGTCGTTGGACCCAGTGGGGGCATCTGACGCAGGATTGGGAGGGACGAAGCGCTGCAACGTGAGCCAGAAGCCTGTGGTGATAAAAAACTCAGAGGGACAGAGGGCCGTGATTAGGCCTCATGTTACTGAAACTGTTTTTAACCTCTGGGGGAGGGATGTTCTGGCTGCATGGGGGGTGCGCATCGGGACGGATTTTTACTAGGGACCACTGTGTTGAAGGGCGCAGTGTGTCCTACGCCTCCTATACGGTGGCTGAAGGATGAACCAATCTGGCAAGAACAGTGGCCCCTCCCTGAAGATAAACTAGTAGCCCTTCACAAGTTGGTTCAGGAGCAATTGGACCAGGGTCATCTGGAGCCTTCTACCAGTCCCTGGAACACTCCTGTCTTCTGCATCAAAAAGAAGTCTGGGAGCTGGAGGTTATTACAAGACCTCCGGAAGGTTAATGCCGTGATGGAGAGCATGGGGACGCTGCAGGCTGGAATGCCATCGCCCACCATGCTTCCAGCAGATTGGCCGATCCTCATCGCGGAAGGATTGTTTCTTTTCAAATACTTTGCATCCCGATGACAGGCCAAAATTTGCTTTCACGGTGCCAGCAATTAACAATGCTGGTCCTGCACAGAGATATCAATGGAGGAATCTTCCTCAAGGGATGTGTAATTCGCCAATCCTAGCCCAAATGTATGTGGCCAGAGCCTTATCTGGAGTTCGCAGGCAGTTTCCTGATGCTAAGTTTTATCACTATATGGATGACATATTGGTGGCTGCGTCCACCTGGGATGAGCTGCTGAGGATCCAGCCTCACTTGCTCGATGCTCTGCATTCGCACAGGCTGCAGGTGGCTCCAGAGAAGGTTCAGCAAGTGATGCCTTACAAAAGGCTGACCTGAAACAGAAGCTGGACAGAGTTAAAAGAATAAAAGAAGTATTTATTAAAACAAGGTACACTTTGGGCCATGCAAGAGTCTCTCAGAGACTACACCCAAAATGGACACCTAGCACGTGTTTTTGGGACAGATATACCTTTGGTTCATCTGCATATCAGAAACCCATTGTCCAATTACAGTTTCGGGTCTTGAAGTCTCATCCCCAGCTTGTCCCCTTCTTCTCTTCGCTGCTGTCCATGGGTGTTTACATTTTGGGCTTTTGGAAAAAACAGTATGTCCTTGAAACTCCAGCTCAGAGAGAAATTGTTTCGTCTAAATGACAGTAACAGAACACTAGATGACAATTTATGGAGTTTTAGAGTCATATACTAGAGCAGTCCTGATGTAGAAAAATAAGAAGTTAAAACCTAAGGCATCACAAGAACCTCCTTGGAAATATTTGGGGGTCAAAATTTTGGAACATACGGTTCAACATCAAGAGGTGCAATTTGTGCATTCAGTGAAGACACTGAATGATGCCCAGGAATTGGTGGGTGTTATCGCTTGGTTACGTCCGTATTTGGGACTGACCACGGCGCAGCTGTCGCCCTGATTTGATTTGTTGAAGGGAGACCCTGATTTGAAGTCACCTTGCACATTGACCCCTGAGGCACGTCAGGTGCTGGAGGAGGTGCAGCGAGCTGTTTCTGCTCGACAGGTTCATCGTATTGATCCCTCCGTTGATGTCACTGTTTTCATCACCACTCCAGATTTGCATCCCACAGGTATCATTGGCCAATGGAGTGACAAATGGTCTGATTCTTTGCATGTGCTCGAATGGGTCTTCTTGCCCCATCAGCCGCAGAAGACGGCAACCGCATTGTTCGAGCTGATCGCTCACTTGATAGTCAAATGCCGGCAATGGTGTTTGCAATTGATGGGTGCAGATCCCGCAAAAATTGTACTACTGGTACAGCAGGAAGACTTTGATTGGAGCTTTAAAAACAGTGTTTTGCTGAAAAGTGCTCTAGAAAATTTTTCAGGGCAGATTACATATCATCTGCCTAGCCACGAGTTGTTACAAGTGGCAAAACTCACAGAGATTTTTCTGAGACCCAAACACAGTCAGGAGCCAGTGCAAGGACCCACAGTCTTTACTGACGGTTCGGGCAGAACCGGAAAGGCCATTGTTACTTGGAGGGATGGATCTGAGTGGCAGGTTCTGGAAGGCCATGAGGTTGGCTCAGCCCAATTGGTTGAACTGAGGGCTGCTCTTATGGCATTTCAAAAGTTTTCCCAGCAACCTTTCAATCTGGTCACGGATTCCGCCTATGTGGCTGACATAGCAAAGTGGTTGGGTTATTCAGTTTTGAAGAAGGTTGGCAATGCTGATCTGTTTCATTTGCTGAAAACCCTGTGGTGTGTCATTCAGGAACGGGTTCATCCCTACTATGTTCTGCATGTAAGGAGTCATACCAATTTGCCAGGGTTCATAGAGGAAGGTAACGCGAGGGCTGACAAGGTGGCTAACCCGGCGTGGGTAGCACCTCAGCCTGATACACTCACACAGGCCAAAGCATCGCATGGTTTTTTCCATCAGAACACACATACCCTGCAGAAGCAGTTTCAGTTGATGCCAACTGAGGCCTGTGACATTGTCAAGTTGTGCGATGACTGTCACGTGCTTGCTGTGCAGTTGCCGGTGGGGGTAAACCCCAGGGGCCTTAGGGCCTTGGAGATTTGGCAAACTGACGTAACCCAAGTTGCCAAATTTGGCTGGCTCAAGTATATGCGTGTCACGGTGGACACCTCCTCCTCTGCCATGTGGGCTTCTGCTCACACTGGAGAGAAGGGCCGCGATGTCATTGCCCACTGGAGGCAGGCCTTTGCCATTCTGGGCATACCTTCTACTGTGAAGACCGACAATGGTCCTGCTTATGTCTCGAAAGAGGTCAGGCAGTTCCTGCAGTTTTGGGGTGTGTCACACAAGTTTGGTATTCCTCATTCTCCGACTGGTCAAGCTATTGTAGAGCATGCTCATGGTACTCTGAAGCAGGTGCTTCAAAAACAAAAACGGGGAATGCAGGGTGAAACCCCACACAGTCGGTTGGCAAAAGCTTTGTATACCATTAATCGCCTTACGGTGTTGCCTTTTCCCCCAGCCTGGAAAAGAAACTCGAGATCATTTTAGCAAGGAGGTAATATAAAAGGGGATCTTTATTTTTAAGGTCTTCAGGAGCAGTTATGGAAAGGTGTCCATAAAAGCCCGGCCCCTCCAGGGGTGAGTACATATTTATAGCTTTTAGGAAATTAGCATAATTGATTAAGAGCACCAATAAGGAGAACAAGTGGCGATTCAATTCCCCCTCAGGTCCAGCCCCTTCCCTGGAGCCCCCCTCTCAGCACTGGCTGTACTTTGTTTATGAAAATGTACCTCAGAGTTGTTCTCGGCCTTGGTTCCCAGGAAGAACCGAGATAGGACAGGGCCTTGCACCCCCCTGGGGCTTGGAGCTCTGGAATTTGTTTTGTCTTTCTGCTTAGGGAAAGGCTATGGAAAGGTACTGGAAAAACTAGCTATTAATATAGTAGGCTACAGAGCCACAAAAATATGTGCAGAGAGTACAGAGAACATATAAAAGAAAAAAGGCAGAAACCAAACGGCATCATTCCCCCCTTTTTTAGAGACTAACAAGACTCTGTCTTGTCTAGTCTCTACTCTGCATTCAACCATACCTCTGGTTTATACAACTGGCTATCCCACTAGTTGTTACACAGATGCTAATTATAACTACAGTTACTATGAACATTTCTTTTATCTAGGTTCAGTTTGGTAACCATGAAGTGAGTGTACTGAAGATATTCAAGGTTCAGTAAGCTCTTTTGAGAGTTACTTGGTGTAGAATTTGAGTTTGCTTTCAAATTTCAACCAAATTTCTAAAAAAATTTTTCATTCAGATTTGCATAAGAACAACAACTAGTGTTAATGATTTTGTGGCTAGTAGGAAATTAAGAGCTATTTTGTTTTGTCAACAGCCTTTAATATGATTAAACATTACATTTGGAATCACAGCTCCATGGGCACAGGCCCAATCTTTATCTTGGGGCAAAACTTACCAGGCCAGATTCTCAACTTTGACAAGTTGTCCTTATGAAGAGCTTTTGGATACATTTTGGACTAGAGTTACATGCAAATTTTAGGACCAAATTTGAATCACGGTTACCAACTGTACAGATAAGAGGTACAAAAGAACAGTTTAAATCATATCATCTCAATTTGTATCAGTCTCTGTTTTCTGGCTGTCTATGGAGCAGACGTCTTCTTAACTCTGGAGCAGTGAATTCAAGGCTCTCTGCCAGCAGCTTTGGATTTGGTGAGGGTAGTCAGGACTTGGAATGACTCTTTTTACTTAGCTCGTAAGATTACTGTCCCTTCATTCAACATAGACTCAGTCTCTAGGCTTGAATAGTTGCTAGTCTTCCTTCCTTCTAGATGACTTTGCTCAGTTCTAGATCTTTCATTGATATAATCAGTTCAGCTTTTTGTGATGGTACATTTGATGGTAACACTTTTCTCATGGTTACCTGGTTCGTGGTTGTTACTGCATAACCTGTCTTTTGTTTGCCATCTCGCATGAAGCTGCTCTCATCTGCATACAGCTCCCAGGCTGGCACATCTTTCAGGTCTGCTCTGCTGGAATAGGCTTCTTCCATGGTCTGCAAACAGTCAGACTTAAATACATTATCAGTTAGTGCTGGGAACAGACATACTAGGATTGACAGCAAACGTTTTCAGAATAACATTATCCAGTTTCAGTAGCATGGCATAGGGTCCATGTCTTCTATGTTCACAGAACAAACTTACAGTGGGTTGCATGCAACTGTTGGATGTATCAATTCTTGGCTGCTGGTTGGATGCAGCAATTTTCAGTTGCTGACTGCCTTAGTTCTCTAGTTTCAGGATTTTTTACATAATAGTAAAGAGTCCTTGGTCTTTTTTACTCACAAGGATACAGGAGAAGGTCTTTTTCAAATTTAACTCAGTAAACCATCCTAAGATATTTGTTAACACAGGACTCTGCTTACTTATAGCATGGTTTAAGGGAGTCTAAAAACGGCTTCTTGTTCTTTGGGCTCGGTGTTTCCCTTTTGAGTGCTTACCAGAGCAGACAAAGAGCGCTCGCTGCCCTCGCACGGCCGGGGACGGGCGCGGCATGCGGGCACCCCCGCCCAGGGGCACCCCCGGCTCGCCCGCGCTCGGCCCGTGCTGCTGCTCACAGCGGCTCTCGGGTGTCCTTAAAACAAGCTCGTTACTGTGGAAAGTGCGATAGGGCCGTTCCTGCTCTTAGATCTCACACTCCCGGCCCGCTCTGGGCCGGTGCGGGCGGGGCCCAGGAGCAGCGAGTGAGCCGGGCCGTGGCCGCGCAGCGGCGGCCCCGCCTCCGCCAGAGCAGGGCCGAAGCAGCGCAGCGGCAGCCCCGGTCCCGGTTCGCTTCCTGGGACCGCTCCCCCGCGCATCCCCCGGCCGTGACCAGGGCAATGGCAGGAATCACCTCCGCCCCTCTCAGAGCGGCTGGTGCCCCGCTTCTGTCACGGGGGAGTGACCGCCCTGCTCGCGGAGCCGTCCCGGAAGTCCGGGAGTCGCCCTTGCCTTAAAATCTTGGAAAAACTTTTTACAGATGGAACATAGAAAGTGGGGGCTTCTCCCCCTTCCCTTACAATGGTGCGAACCGAGCTTTCTCGGCCGTTCCACAAAACTTGCTGGAAGCGAGGATCTCTCCCTCGCCTCCCACTAAGGAGCAGGCTGGACACCCAGCCTCTCCACAGACCTGTAGGAAGCGAGGATTTCTCACTCGCCTCCCACCAAGGAGCAGGCTGGGCACCCAGCCGCTCCACAAACCTGTAGGAAGTGGGATCTCTCCCCAGCTTCCCACCAAGGAGCAGGCTGGGCACCCAGCCGCTCACAAACCTGTAGAAGTGGAATCTCCCAGCCTCCACCAGCAGGCTGGGCACCCAGCCGCCCACAACCTGTAGGAAGTGGGAATCTCTCCCCAGCCTCCCACCAAGGAGCAGGCTGGACACCCAGCCGCTCCACAAACCTGTAGGAAGTGGGAATCTCTCCCCAGCCTCCCACCAAGGAGCAGGCTGGACACCCAGCCGCTCCACAAACCTGTAGGAAGTGGGAATCTCTCCCAGCCTCCCACCAAGGAGCAGGCTGGACACCCAGCCGCTCCACAAACCTGTAGGAAGTGGGAATCTCTCCCCAGCCTCCCACCAAGGAGCAGGCTGGACACCCAGCCGCTCCACAAACCTGTAGGAAGCGGGGCCCATCCCCCACCTCCTACCAAGAAGCAGACCAGGCCTCCCCCGGCCGCTCCATGCCCAGATGTCTCCAGGCCAGCTTTCAATTCAAAACTCGCATGTGCTAAACATGAAATAAACTTTCGCACTGTGATTTGCTTTTCTCTACCAGTGAACAATCTCAGCCGAGATCACACACCCGCCTCCTCCCCACCAGCCGATCTCTGGGGCAGGTTGGAAAATCGGCAACAGGAAAAACTTGGAGAAATGATTTCAAAAGCAAATTTTCTCACCACCACGCCAGGTTGTCCTGGGATCGCTAACAATTACTGACTTTAAACAGATACACAATACATAAACAATACACACACATACAAACTACACACTACACAACGAAAAGAACCACCTTTATACTACCTCCTGTGGGATCTTGGAACCATGGTGTCTCGACCTCAGGCCCGTGGCAGGGAATTCTTTAGATTGCTGTCAGAAAGGAATTCCTTGCAGGATGTTTTCGGTCCAGAGGAAGGGTACCACAGAATTCTAATAATCCTGTCATTTTGAACCATCACCTCTCATTACAGGCTTCGGACGAGGCACAGCAGCCTTGAGCGAAGGTTCGAGTGAGAAATTTAGTCACCAAACAGTGGGAAGGTCCTTACAACCTTATCGCTTCGGGGCGTGGGTATGCTTGTGTATCCACAGATACTGGGGTGCGCTGGGTACCTGCAAGGTGTGTCCGTCCTGACCGGCGACTGCAGAGGCAAAATCCGGCCAACAAGCAGTGTGGGAGCCATGACCAGAATGAAAGTGATCAAGTGGGTGGAACATCGAGTGATGACTCAGATGCAGATGATGTGAGTGTTCACTCCAATGGTCCTTCCACAAGCAGAGGTTGAACATGGTTCAGTTTTCTTTTTACTTTTTCTTTTTTTTTAAGGAAAAAGGGTGAGATGTTGCCCTGGTTTTTACAGTGTTCTATGTTTTTACTTTGGTAGTAGAATTTCTCATGCATTTTCTATAAACATAGTGCTTGTTTTCCTAACCGACATAGATTGTTTTGAACTTCTAGATTGTTTTCATTCCTTTCTCCTAAGGCGGAGAAAGATGATAGACTGTGTCATCATCCTGTGGAATTGTAGAGGTGGTAACCTCATTGACCAATCCACGATTGTCTTAAAAAAGATATAAAATTGAGAGAATAAAGAAAGGCAGGCCCTCTTTTTCTGGTCCTGCCTGGAGGTCCTGACCTGCTGCTGAAATCTGCGTGTTTCTTTCATGTCCGACAGTGCGACACTCCCCATCTTTGTTTTTAGTTCCTGCTGCTCCTGGACTGGAGCTGATATTGCTGGGTTTAGGTTCCCAGTGCTTCCAGAGATGCTCCTTCTAGCCCCTCTTGATTAAAAAAGCAATATGTAGAGAGGAAGGAAGGAAGGAAGGAAGGAAGGAAGGAAGGAAGGAAGGAAGGAAGGAAGGAAGGAAGGAAGGGAGGGAGGGAGGGGGGGGGGAGCAGAGAGAGAGTGACAGGGGTTATTTAGATAGACACATATCACCATTCCGAAGGTCCCAACAATGTCTCGTTGCTCCCCTTCACCTGGTCTGGGTGATGAGGGTCCCCCGCCGCTCACGCCGCCGAAAAGTATAGCATCCAATGGATTACTGAACACTTGGGCCAGGTGGGAACACCCACATGCCTCCCCTGGGAAGGGCAAGTTTGACACTGTCCCTTGCAACATTGTGGATCTGTTGCATCATGTTG
This sequence comes from Eopsaltria australis, assembly GCA_034509425.1. Taxonomy (NCBI): domain Eukaryota; kingdom Metazoa; phylum Chordata; class Aves; order Passeriformes; family Petroicidae; genus Eopsaltria; species Eopsaltria australis. Next base: position 102,003 of record JAVTVJ010000210.1, on the reverse strand, counting down.
CAGTACTCTGGCGCAGGGTCTGAGGACCCCTTTGGGGGGGCCTTTGATGTGCCATGACCCCCTCTGCTGTCCTTCATGTGGATGCAGCTTTCCTGAGGTGAAGGGGCATGTGCAGCTGGGCTGGTCTGCACAGTGGAGTATGGGTGTTCACTGCCTCAGGCCAGAGGCTTTTTTACCACATACTCAAAACCTGTCCTTCTCCCCCACTTTGGTATGATGGTCTGTTCGAGCCTGGCAGCTGATAGTCCTCGGGCTGTGGCCTTCACCCTGAAGGTGCAAAGCTTGATCCCTCTGTGAATGTATTCTTCTACCCCCAGCCCAGACCTGAGTCGCTTTATCTTATCTCCGTCAATGTGCAGTGAAGGGCCTTAGAGTGTGGTGGTCTTCAGCTTCTGTTATACAGTTTTGCTTTAATAGGCAAAAGTCCTTCATGAAGATGTTTAAGCCATAAACTATAACATTTCAGTCTCTGACAATAACTACAATGGACAATGAGGATTGACTGCTCCAGATACACTGGATGTGAGCTCCTGATACAGCTTGTAACCAGCTGACAGAACACCTGCCTTCCTGCCCTGGAAGACATCTAGGATAGATGGAAACCACAGTCCTGGACTAAATGAACACAACAGACATCATGAGGGGATGGCTGTTGACTGTGGGAATGATACCCATACTTTTGTGTGTGTGTGTATATATATATATATATATATAATTGGAAGATGTATGATCTGGGCATGAGGTAGATGGTATATAATAAGGAGTGGATAAAGTAAGGCTGTTGTGGTTTAGGAATGATATTCCCCACTTTAGTGTTCCCACTGAAACACTCCGCAATGTGTGCTGCTTGCTCACTTGCCCTCCCCCTCCAGCAGGATGAAGAGGAGAACTGGAGGTACAAAAGGTAAAGATCACAGGTTGAAATAAGAACAATTTACTAGGAATAGCAATGAAGTAAGAAATTAACAGTAACAACAATAATATTAATAACAGAGTGTACAAGATAGGCAAATGATTCACACACAAGTGCTCACCATGTGGAACCCAGTGCTACCCTGGCCATTCACTCTGACACTGGCCTGACTGGAAGGGACCTATCCCTATCCACTCCATTCATATTGCAAGAGGTGGTATAGAATAACCTCAGGGTCCTGGTCATGCTCCTCCTGGCTATTGCAGAAATTAACCCTGTCCTGGCCAAAATCAGGACATGTCCCTTGCAGAAAGCTGGGGAGAAATGAAGTGCAAAGAGTGAGTAGGGTGTACAGGTGACCCATTTAATTTCCTGAAGCATAGAAAAATATGCAAAAGGGATTTGTTCAGCCCCAAACTGCACATCTTTTATAAATGTCTTGATGGGACAAAAAGGGGACATATCACTACAGGTCAAAAACAAAGTCCTATGTGAAAATAAATAATTTGACATTTCCTTTCTGATAGTAAAGGATTTTGACTTTCTCCAAGCACAGTTTCTTTTTCTAACCAAAATAATCACATGCATTCACATGGATTCATTAAATACTTCAATCAAGCCCTAAACCAGGAATTTCTGTGGTGCATTCAGGCCTGATAGCCCTTGCTGGAGATAGACCCAGGTATGAAGCCCAAAAGACCCATCACAACTGCCTTGTTGTTAAATAAGTTAGTTGATGGTATTGATATATGATATATTATCAATATCAATCTGACATATTGAATAATATATAATATTATGGAGTAATATGGATATCATATTGATATATTAATATATACTGATATTTGGTTGATGACACAATGTTGGTATATTGTATTAATATGATATATTGATACATGCTTGATGATATAACATTACCCAGCTCCTATCCTGGCTCCTCTATCAGCCATTTCAAGATAATTTGTTGTTGATTAAAACAAACAAACAAACAACTTTAATAAAACACTTTCTCCAGAGCTTGATTTATGTCTCTCTTGCACCTTTCAGACTAATCTGATCCCCGGACCTAAGGAGCTCAGCTCACTGGTGCCCAGCAAGCTGGGGAATTACTCTGCCAGGATGCGATAAATCACGATCAATGTGATCACCCTCCTCCCCCATGCTCCTGGTGCCTGGGGCTTGGCCACTTGTCCCTCTACCTGTTCCTGGCAGATGCTCCTGTTTTGTAGGGGCTTGTTTCTCCCTTTCTCTCATGACTGTGATGGCAACAGCTCAGTCCCACCAGAGAATCTGAGAAACTAATTCATTAAACCATTGAGCTGCCCTGCCAGCATCCTGGTAGCTACAGCCCACTGGACCTTAAAACAAGCAGCAAGGGTTTTTTCCTGCAGAACAGGCAATAAACTCTTTTTAACCTGGCTCCTCTTATATTTTCATCTGTTTAACAAGGTGCTCATGCTCAAGGGCTGCACATTTGCAGCTTATCTTGGGGGATTTGTTTTGATCCCAAAAGAGATGCTAGCACTGTGGCACGGAAATGTTGTCACATCATTTCCCTCTCTGTCAGCAGCTCCTCTAAAGAGCATGTCCCTGACCAGTGTTGCAGTATTTCAGTCTCTAAGGGGACCCATTGCAAAAACTGTGCTTTGAATTTATCCCTCACTCTGTGTTTTGGTCCCAGATCTTGGCTGAGTCTTGAATTTGGGTACTGAGAACTTTTCAGGAAGGGAGACGCAGAAAGAAGAGTCATGGGCTGGGCAGCTGGTAGAGCTCAGGGAGATGCTGCCATGCAGGATCTTGACACTGGGAGGGTCATTTGACATCTGGGTGGTCAGGCATTGGAACAGGCTGCCCAGGGCAGTGGTGGAGTCACCATCCCTGGAAGCATTTAAAAGACATGTAGATGTGGCACTTGGTGACATGGTTTAGTGGTGGGCTTGGCAGTGCTGGGTTAATAGCTGGACTTGATGATCTTAGAGGGCTTTTCCAGCTTAAACAATTCTATTATTTGGGTTTGATTTGCTGCTCATTGAGTTTGGTTTGGTGTTTGGTACAAAGAGCAATTTTGAGCTGTGCAAGTCCTTGGGATGGACCTGGATGAATTGGACCTGGGGAGCTTGAGCATCTGGGGACATGCTAGAACAGCTTGGTGGGCACACGAACAGTTTCTTCACCCCTCTAGAAATACCTTCTTAATTAATACATTGAAAATGTGTCTCCTCTGAGACGTTTTTGCTTGTCAGTTTCACTTGCATTGGGGAGGTGTTAAGCAATGTACAACAAACCCTTCACATGTAACATAAGTTGGAGTATTCCTCTGTTGAATTAGCCATGCTCTTTATAGAAGAGCTGTGTCTGCATCTGAGTTATGCAGTCAAGTTATTATTAGAGTGGACATCACTGGGACTGTAATTGTACACTGCTCCCCTTAGCAACCATGGCCAACAGCACATCAAACAGAAGGCTGATACCTTCTTTTAATAAAAAAAAACCAAAAACCCAAACACTATTAAATGAACATCTCTACCTGCTTCAGAGTACCCACTGACTTGCAGGCAGAGCCAGAGCCTGGGGCATCCCTGCAGTTAAAAATGCTTCAGTGCCAGTGGAGAAGGGATGTTTCTGTTGCATACCCTATGGCATACCCTGCTGCATGCCCTGTTGGATACCCTACAGCATATCCTAATGCATACTCTATTTGATGCTGGATAGGACGCTCTATGCCATACGCTATTGTGTAACCTAATGCATATCCTAATGTATTCCAAAACTTATACATTATTGCATAAGCGATTGCATATCCTATGGTGTACCCTAATACATACCCTGTTGCATGCCCTGTGTCTCGGTTTTGAGACAATTTTAGGAGAAAAACGCTCTGGAAGGAACATCTCCTCTAAAGAAGGCAGGTTTCTGCACTCCCCGACCGATATGAAATAATTTATTGGAGGAAAGTGAAAAAAACTGTTTATTTAACAGAGTGCCCATGGGGCACGAGGGAAAAAATGAATAATGTTAGATATTAAACCTCCTCGCTGTGAAGAAAGCTGGTGGATTCAGAGTTCTTTCTTTAGTTGGCTTCCCCTGAGGTCCGGAGCCAGAATGCGGTGTCCCGCGCCGCCCCGCCAGCCCACGACATCCAGCTCCAGGCGATGTTCTGGTTCTCGGACCGGAGCTAAGCTGAACAGGTCCAGAAGAAGCCGCAGAAGTCACCGGAGAAATGCTATTGCAGTCCCGGAGAAACTTCTTGCCTCAGCTAACAAAAAGAAGCTAGCTAAAAGCAAAGAATGCAACTCCCTCTCCGCTGCAAAGCTGATCACGGGGGAGTGTGAGAGTTTGAACACAAACTGCGCCAAAGATGTCCCCCGGCTCCCCTCCCCTTCACCCGGGCCCAGCTTAAAGCCACAGGACTCATTTCTGGGAATAAAGCAGACAACAGAGTAACAGAGTGATGCCCGAAAGATAGGCTGGAAATAAATCCCTGTAGACCGATGTCTATAGAGCAGGTATTTGTTTATTGCAGTGCTGGTGGTGAAGGGGATTGCTTCTCCTAACTCACCCACCTTTGTCAAGTGTTGTGGTACATTTATACAGTAAATTATGCTTAATGTTGCTATGTCATTACAGCATCACTGCATACGTGCCGGAAATAATTTACATAGGATAATCGCATGGTTATTAGATAACTTTTTGTACTGCTCTTGCGCTTCCCCAATTCAGGGGTTGTTGAGGGTCTTTGATGAAGGCTTCTAAAGTCTTCTTCGCACTTGAACTTCTCAACTTTGTCTTCAACACATGCGTAGTTATGGTGCTCCTTGGTCCATCTGGTCTTAACTGGTCTAAATTCTTTGTTTTGTGGCTAATTGGCTTGCTCTTGCCAATTTCTCATTAATACTACACTTATCTATCTCTGAAACTACACATCTCGTGAGGTTTTTTCTCTCCTTTTGTCTATTCAGCATTTAAGCAACTAGTTAACCATATACTGGCCATTACATTGTATAAAAAAGTTATTCATATCAGGTTATATATATATATGTATCAAAAGTTATGATTCAGGTTATATAAGTATCAGGTTATATAGGTATAAAAGCTATGATTCAGGCTACATAAGTAAAAACTATAATTCTGGCTATATAAGTATAAAAAGATATGCTTCAGGTTATATTGATAAGAAGTCATGATTTAGGTTATATTGATATTAGGTTGCATAGATATAACTCAAGCTAAATAAGCACCTTGTAACTGTAATCTAGGTTATATAGGCATCAAGAGGAATGCAGTATTATCATAAAATCACCCCAAGAAACCCTGTTGGATACCCTATGGCATATCCCATGGCATACCTCAGTGCACACCCTATGATATACCCCATTGCATATCCTACAGCATACTACAGTGCATACCCTATTGCACACTCTAGTGTGTACCCTATGGTATACCATAATGCATACCCTATTGCATACCCTAATGTATTCTGTGTTGTATTCCTCATTGCTTATCCTATGGTATACCCTACTGCACACCCTAATACATACCCTGTTGCATACTTTATTGTGTACCCCATTGCACACGCTATTGCACATCCTAAAGCATATCTTATGGCATGCGTTATTGCATACCTATGAAAGATTTCTTCATTGTCCTAATTTAGCCTCTTGATGCCCCGTGTCTTGGGGTGGTTTTCTATTCCCTGATCCTCTGCCTCTGCTCGACGCCTAGAAATAGTTGTTGTATCTTAAAGGGGAGGGGGGGGGGTTTGGGCTCTTGTGTGGGCTTTTGCAAAGCCTCACTCCTCAGGCATCCATGGTGCCCTGCGAACGGTGTTACTTTGTTGCTTAGGTAGCTTAGGCAAGAAGTTTTTCCCCCCTTCCCTGACCTTGGAGACGGCGGCAGCAATCCTTCGGCGCCCATTTTTTTTTTTTTTTTTTTCCTGAACTGTTCAGTTTGGTTTTGGTCCGAGATCAGAGAATCGATGGCAGAAGAATCAGCCATGGTCCGGCGGGAAGCCGAGGGGTTGCTCCCTCCTGGCCCCAGACCTTGGAAAAGCCGAACCCACAGGAGAAAGGGCACCAAATCCACTAGCTTCATCTGCTGTGAAGAGAACAACATCAGAGATTCACCAGGTTCCTATCTGTTTTTGTCCAAGCCGCTGCGTTAACCTTTTGGGGTTTTTTCTTCCCTGACACAGAAGCCGGCTCCATTTTGTTTCTCCCTGCCACGTGGTTGGCCGTTGTTTTTTTCTTTCCCTGGCATTTTGGGATTTTTTTCTGTTTTGCTTCAGTGTGGGTGAGTGTGTGGGAGGGTAAGGTCTGACAGTTCAATATCTAGCATTTATTTACCATTTTTTCCCATGCTGTGCTGGCACTCTGTCAATAAAGAGCTGTTTTTTTTTCACTTTCTTCCACTAGCGTTAATGTCTCATTGGCAGAAAGGGATTGTTTGAACCGTTTTTTAGAGGAAACACCCATTCCAGAGCATTTTATCCTAAACATTTCTCTAAACCGACACCCAGAAATGGCCCTTCCTTGGTTTGCTGCTCTGCTTTGCTCTAGTTGTAAATACTTGAGTCCAGTCCCGTGGTTTTTGACAGAGGTTGCACTCAGGTTTCAGTGGACTGGTCTGGGTTTGAGATAGTCAAGGGGCTCAAACAGGAAGGTGGTCAAAAATCTGTTTTCAGCCCAGACAGAGGATGGAAGAGGATGTAGTATATGTTTCAAAATAATTCATGCTAAAATTTAAGATTACAGCATGTTAAAAATGAGGTCCAGTCTCCTGTTAAAATTTAAAGGTTTAAGAAAAGGACAATAAAGGGACAAGGTATAGGGTAAAAGGTAACAACATCCAGGTGATGTTGGGAACTCTTGGCACGGAGCCAAGAACACATCTGACATGGTGAAAATACTCTGTTTATATACTTTTCTTATTGCATCAGCCTGTTACATATTCGTAGACAAGTATACATATTCAAACTTTTCTCCAAACTATTTTACATTTTCCAGGTACTCTTTAGCATGGCTCCTCCTTGGGTCCGCCTTTTTAGAGCATGCGCAGTTTCTTTGGGGTTTCCAAATTCTTCCTTTGTCTGTTGGTGTCCAGCAGATGGTTATTGTCGATAGGGATGTCCAGTCAGACGGTTATTTGTCAATAGGGATATCCTGTCAGATGGTTCCTTGTCGATAGAGATATCCTGGGATAGGAGCCTGTTGCACCCATGCTTATCCAACTAAGTTTGTGGTTTAGTTATTTTAAGCTAGGTACATTTTAACACAGCTACATTAGCCACTACATTTAAGCTAAAACAAAAAGGCATTAAAGCATTAAAAATGATTATATTTCTATAACAAAGGCAACTTCTACAATGACCAACATCATGCACATAGCATTCATTATTTGCGAAAAGCCAACACTATAATATGCATTTATAACACAGCATTTTACTGAAGTTGAGAGAAAGCACAAATACCAGAAGCAGGTGACCGTCAAAATTGTGCATTTCAAGGGATTTCTGTCTGAATAAGCCCTGGCAAGATGCAGGCAATGTGCATTCCACAGATAAGCATTTCGTGGGATTCCCTCATCTGGCAGAGCTCCAGGATATGTCCATAGATAAGCATTTCGTGGGATTTCCTCATCTGGAAAAGCTCCAGGATATGTGTATATACTAATATATGACTCTAGGATGTGTATATCAAGTGTGCATATACAATAAATAATATACATCGCCAGAAAACTCATTGCAACAGCAAAAATCGACTACTGATTTCAGGAACTGTCGTCAGACATGGAGAAAAGACAAGAAATCCCCTACATTGTTGTATTGAAAAAACAAAATTAACAAAAAAAAAAAAAAAGTATAAAAAGACACTTCATAGAAACCACAGCGGGGAACTGGTGAGATCCGAACCAACAGTGTTTCAGACCCAGTTCACCCCAATGCCGATCACCTGGTTCGGCATTGTTTTTTTGCTTCGTGGCTCTTTTTCAAATTTTATACTTTGATTTTTAATAAATTCTCTTTAATCATAAAATTGGCTAATTCGTTTATAACAAGGAGAATTCAGTGAAGTGTTTACCATGCTGAGCATGAGGATTAGAGAGGAATGAACTGAAATTTGTCCTCTCCCATAGACTTCCTCTTTATTCGAGCAACTGACTTAACCTCATAGTGACAGCAGCCCTTTCTGCATCATAGGGGTTCTGAGAATAGACGCCAAGGGGATACTGTGGGAATTGGGACATGGAAGTCAGTTGGACTTCATGATCTTGGAGATCTTTTCCAACCTTAATGATTATTTGATATTCTATAATATTCTAAGTAATACACATGGTTTTTGTTGAAAAGCAGATGTTTTTTCTCCCTTAACATGATTATGATCTGGGTCTTCAGTGGAGCAGTTTGTGATTTGGCAGAGATGGAGGCTGGAGGATCCAAGCATGGCTGGAGAGCATCTGACCTGTACGCCATGTCCAGCACTGACTGCAAAACTCATTTGCCCTCTGTATGTGGCTGTTTTTAATTTAATTTAATTTTAGATGGTCCAGTTCATGCGCAGAAAACACAGTGGTACCACTTATCTTGGAAAAGACAGAATCATAGAATATGCTGAGTTGTAAGGGAGTCACAAGGATCAATCATCGAGTCCAACTCTTGGCCCTGCACAGGACACCCCAAGAATCACACCATGTGCCTGAGAGCCTTGTCCAAGCACTTTAACTCTGTCAGGATTGGTGCTATGACCACTTCCCTAGGGAGCCTGTTTCAATGTTCAACCACCCTCTGGGTGAAGAAGTTTTTCCTGATATCTGACCTAAACCTCCCCTGCCTAGGAGACATCAGAGAGGTTGCTTCACTGAAAGATAGGGAGAAAAAAAGGTCCCAAGGGTTAGGGTTAGGGTTAGGGTTAGGGTTAGGGTTAGGGTTAGGGTTAGGGTGGTTGGTGGTGAGCAATGTCAGGAGCAACCCTGGCTAAGCTGCTGCCTGCTGCCACTGCCTGCTAAAAGCACAGCCAAGTTCAAACCAGGGGGTTTGAGTGGTGGGATCCATGCACACCATGTGTGTAAACTGCAGCGTGGAAGCAATGCAGAGCAGAGGCTTTACTGGGCTCTAAGTGGAGACTGCAGTTTGTGCAGGCTGCCTGCAGCTCTGGGCCAGATACAGGCAATGGGCTACTGGTGGGGTGGGGTCCTAGCTGCTCCCAGCCATTGCTGGTGGGTGAGTATGCTTGGGGTCCCCTGGGGCTTTGGTAGGAGAGACAGCAAAAAAAAAAAGCCTCAAAATCCATGTATCCATTGATTTAGAGTTGAGGAAATGTTTGAGGGCCCCCTCCACCTGCTATGCTAGGGGCCTGGAAGGCACTTCAGCATTGAGACCCCTCAGACTGGGTTGGACTGACATCAGCTCTGACTCTCTGTTTTCTTCTAAAAGGCTCATATCCAGTCCTAGGATGCAGGACCGTGTTCCTGCCAGCCCAGGGACTCAACTGGCCTAAGGCACCCTCCTGCCAGACCATCTGCTCCTGCCTGCTCCAGCAGAAATCTGTCTCAGGCTGCTGCAACTGCCACAAGGTGGGGATTTCGTGATGCTGTGGGGTTGGAAGATCCCTGCTGCTGTTACCTGCAGCCATCCTGCCATCCCCAGCCGTGCTATTAGCTGGTTCCCTTTGCCTCATCTGTGGACAGGATTTTCAGAGGCTTATTGAGACCCTGCAAAGCATCACACTGCCTGGGACCTGTCCTGCATACCCCCACATCCACTAGTCACTTTAATAGGGGATGAAGCATCCTTCTGGAAGAGGAGCACATGGGAGAAGCAGGTGCCAGGGATGTCACCTCCTGAGCCAAGGCCAGAGCAAACACAGGTGCCAGCATTGGCCTAAAGCTGGAGTTTGGGTAGAAAGACATTGGAGAGGGCAGGACTTTTTCTTTCTTGGGAAGGGGGAAAATGGGATAGCTTGTGCTTTTCCTGGCCACACAGGATACAGGGGATGCTCTTGTGCTCGCCGGCAGGAAATCTCTTAAAGGATTTCTAGTAGAGCCTCAAGGATTTGTACCATATTCAGTTTCCAACCAAGTGGGCTTCATTGGTGTGCTTGAGCACACACTGCCCCAAACAGTTTTTGGCTGGTCTTGACAGCTGGCCTGATATGGTGGTACCCCAGAGGGACAGTCCTGTGGGACCTGCAGTTTGGGTGTCACAGCATGGACTCCCTCAGCATCCCCCAACCAGGCTTAGGCTCATTTTTTTTTTCACTGCTGGATGCTTTTGTATGTACCTATCTGTCAAAATCTGGATTTGGAGAGTCAGTGCTGCCAATGGAGACCACATTACCACCCCTGTGGAGATAATTTTGCACAGCCACAGAATTTCCTGCTGCTGGCATTTAAACAAGCAAATGCAAAAAGATGCTGTAAAATTACTTTGGTAGGATGAGTCCCAGGAGCGAAAGAGCCAGAGGATATGTAGTAGGTGAGGAATGAGATGCATAAGAATTGTTTAAGGTCCCTGTCCCATACCTGGCCAGGACTGATACCAGCATGAAACACAGCATGCAAGTATAGAGGACAGGAGCAAAAAATGTATGGCCTCCCCCATGCTCTTCCCCTGTGCTGAGCATCCAAATCCAATGCTTCCGTCTACCCCTCCAGTGATAAATTCCTCCCCTCCCTTCCTTCCTTCCTTCCTTCCTTCCTTCCTTCCTTCCTTCCTTCCTTCCTTCCTTCCTTCCTTCCTTCCTTCCTTCCTTCCTTCCTTCCTATTGCTTTCCTTCTTTCCTTCTTTCCATTCTACATATTGCTTTTTTAATCAAGAGGGGCTAGAAGGAGCATCTCTGGAAGCACTGGGAACCTAAACCCAGCAATATCAGCTCCAGTCCAGGAGCAGCAGGAACTAAAAACGAAGATGGTGAGAGCAAAGTGTGCACTGGCTAAGGAAATAGTGTCAGGCTAGAAAAACAAAACCTTTCCATTTCTGATTCGTTAATAAGAGTAAGCTGTGTTTCCTTACATATCTTTAATATTCCTGCCCATACCATCCAATAGTCTTACACAGAGATGCTCAGTCTACCAATACGCTCTAAAATATGCCATAGTAATCATGAGCATCCTTTTAGAGAGAGAAAGTTTGGAGGGATTGAAGGTTTTTGCAGGTTAATGTTGTTTTCTGCAGCTCTTTTCTGTAATCTCAGCTTTTCTAGCATGGAGAGGCAGTTTTGGAGGCATTGTAGGATGCTCCATACCTGCATGCTTCAGGGGATGAGCAGAAAAAGTTAATGTGTCTTTTACATCAATTAAAAAAACCTCAACCAAATACATCTCTTCAACATCTTCATAAAAGACTTGGATGCAGGACTCAAAGGGAAACTAAGTAAGTGTGTTGATTTGGCACAGCCTGATTTTTTTTTTTTTTTTTTTTTTTTTTTTTGTAGCAGGGAGAGGGCCACAGGGGTAACTTCTGTGAGAAGGTGCTAGAAGCTCCCACCATGTCCAACAGAGCCAATCTCTGATGGCTCTGAAGATGGACATGCTGCTGGCCCAATTAGAGAGATTGGTAATGCCTCTGTGATGACATATTTAAGAAGAAAATCAAAACAGCACACACACAGTGTTTTCCCCAGGGTGAGGAGGTGCAGCAGCAGCCACTGCCATCTTGGCACAGCCTGCTGTGAGCTTTGCCTGCCTGGCCTCCCCTAGCAAGCCGCGCTGTGGGCAGAAGGGCGGGGACGATGGTGGCTTCTCCTTCCCAGCGCCCTGCATGAAGTGTTAAATAGTGCCAAAGCCCGCGCGGTGGTAGTGGGGTTGCATGGCCAATGGCGAAAAAGTGGCAGGTGACTCCCCGATGTGGAACCTGGACAAAATCAACCTCTCAGTGCTGCGGGATCCTGCAGGAATCTTTGAATTAGTGGAACTTGTTGGCAGTGGTACCTACAAGCAGCAATTTTTCTTCTAGTCAGAGAAGAGGAAGAAGTGAGGACGTGTGAGGGAAAACAACATGGCAGCACCAAGGTCAGTGGAAAAGAAAGAGGGGGAGGAGGTGCTCCAAGCACTGGAGCTGAGATTCCTCTGCAAGCCATAGTGAGGACTATGGTGAAACAAACTGTCCCTCTGTAATGCATGAAGCCTACAGGGGATGCAGAGATCCACTCGTAGCCCGTGAGAAAAGTGCTCACGCTGGAGCAGGTGGATGCCAAAGAAAGCTGTAATCTAGTGGGAGACCTGAATGGAGAGGGCCCCTGCTTCCAGAAATAGAGGAAAAAAAAGTCCTTACTTCCAAACTAGAGCAGCCTAGCTGTAAAAGACTGCACCCCATGCATGAGTGACCCCCGCCACAACAGTTTTGGGAAGACTGTTTGCCCGTGGGAGGGACTCCATGGCATAGCAGAGAAAAGACTCCTCTCCCTGAGTGAACAGAAAAATATCTCAAATGACAAACTGACCAAGACCCCCACACTCTGTCTCCCTGTGCTGTCGGTGGGAAAGAGGGAGAGACTGGGGGGAAAAGGTATTTTAAAGGCTTTTTTTACTTCTCATTATCCTCCTCTGACTCTGTTAATAATAAATTTACTTTATACCTTTAAATTTGAACCTGTTTTGCCCTTAGAATGTTTTCTCCCAGTCCTTAACTCATGAGTCCTTTGTTAATTTTTTCCCCTCTCCTGTGCTCAACTGTAGCAGAAGGTGGTAAGCTAACGACTTTTGTGGGTACCTGGCATTTGGCCAGTGTCAAAAAACAACAGTAAGTTTGCTGATGATGCTAAATTGGAAGGAGCTGTTGACTCCCTTGAAGGCAGAGAGGCCCTGCAGAGACGTTGACAAATTAGAGAGCTGGACAATCACTAACCGTATGAAGTTTAACAAGGACAAGTGCCAGATTCTGTAACTGGGATGGGGCAGCACTGGTTGTGTGTATAGTCTGGGGAATGAGAGGCTAGAGACCAGCACCACAGAAAGGGATCTGAGCATCCTGGTTGATGGCAAGTTGAAAGGAGTCAGCAGTACCCTGGCAGCCAGGAGGGCCAATCATGTCTTGGGGTGCATAAGGCAAAGCATCGCCAGCGAGTCAAAGGAGGTGATTGATCCACTCTGCTCTTTATTGGTGCGGCTGTGTGCAGTTTTGGGTGCCTCAAAATAAGAAAGATATAAAGGTATTGGAGAATGTCCAAAGAAGGGCAACAAAGATGGTGAATGGTCTGGAGGGAAGCCATGCAAGGAGTGGCAAGTGGTTACAACACCAAAAACTGTCAGAGTTCAAGAAGCGTTTGGACAATGCTCTCAGGCACATGGCGTGATTCTTGGGGCTGTCCTGTGCAGGGCCAGGAGTTGGACTTCCATGGTCCTTGTGGGGCCCTTCCAAATCAGGATATTCCTTGATTCTGTGAACATTTCTGATAGCAGAAGCTCCCTGGCTGCATAGGCTTTGAAAATATTAGCCCCTGAGAAAGATTTTCTGATCTCTTTTGGGTTAATAGCATTTTTTAGCCGACTGGTACTTCACCTCCAGGTCCTGGTTTTCAGTGGTTGCTTGTCCCGCATCCCAGGGAGCCCAGAGCCATGTTTCCAGCAGGGAGCTCTGGCACCAGTACCCGATGCCCATGGGATACTTGACCAAAGTGGTGAAAGAGACAGGGTGCAAAGCAAGTGGAGGAGATAGAGTTCTCAACCCTTTGGCTTTCCAGCATGTTTCCTCAGCGATGTTGAGTGCTGTGCCAGAGACACCACCTTCTTGCAGACTAAACAGTTGCAGTGTTTTCTCCCATGATCAAAAGAATTTAGTAAAGGGTCCTGGTATGAAACTTTACATGAACTCTGGGTGGCATGAATATCTCTGGCTAGAAGTGTTAACTCCTTCAGTTCCCTCCTTGCCTGTGCAGTACAATGTCTGGCCAAATGAAGGGAAAACCCATCCCACAATGAATCTGGCCAGCTGCTCCCCATGCTCTCTTACCTGATGTGTTTTTGCACATCCATCCTTCTGGGGTTTTTTTCCTTTCTTTTAAAGGAGGAATCCAAGATCTCTGGTCATAATGGAGCTCTGAGGTCCTCAGTTCAGGAAAGACATGGACCTGTTGGAGTAGGTCCAGAGGAGGCCATGAAGATGCTCAGAAGGCTGGAGCACCTCTCTTAAGAGGACAGGCTGAGAGAGTAGGGGTTGTCCAGCCTGGAGAACAGAAGGTGCTGGGGAGACCTTAAAGTATCTTCCAGTACTTAAAGAGGACTTAGAAAAAAGATGGGGACAGACTTTCTAGTAGAGCCTGTGGGAACAAATGTTCTGAGAGTCATAAAGCACTGGCACAGGTTGCCCAGAGAGGTGGTGGTTGCCCCATCCCTGGAAACATTGAAGGTCAGGTGTGACAGGACTCTGAGCAATCAGATGTAGTTGAAGATGTCCCTGCCTGTGGCAGGGAGATTGGACTAGATGGCCTTTAAAGGTCTCTTCCAACCCAGACTATGATTCTATGATGCCTCATGCCTCTTGGACCTGTTTGTAGTCCTCTGTGTGCATTGAGGTCCATCCAAAGGTTGTCCGCTTCCCTGTACCACCCAGCTCAGGGGCTTCCACTCCAGGGGCAGGTTTTAGGGATGGGATAAGCC
>JAVTVJ010000210.1:0-82500 GCA_034509425.1 Eopsaltria australis | reverse complement strand
ATAGCCCGACTGCTGGGTACATGTGCATTTACAGGACATACCTGCGCAGTCAACTTCTCTACCCAGGCAGTGATGTCTTGCCACAATTCAGCAGCCCAGATGGGTTTACCTCTGCACTGCTAATTGGTCTTTTTCCATCAGTCCAGCCACCCTATAGAGGATTTTCCACCATCCACAAGTCAGCGTACAGGTAGAGCGCTGGCCATTTCTCTCATTCAGCTATACCTAAAGGCTGCTGGGACAGCTTTCAGATCTGCAACATGACTTGATCCACCTTGTCCCTCAATAGCTTCTGCGACTCGCTGCATAGGACTCCATATGGCAGCTTTCCATTCTTGATGTAGCCCTATAATACTGCAGGAACCATCAGTAAAGACAGCATATTATTTTTCATTTTCTGGTAGCTGATTATATGGTGGAGCCTCCTCAGCATATGTTACCTTCTCCTCCTTCTCCTCTGATGATAGTCCAAAATTTTCTCCTTTGAGAAAATTTGTGATGACTTCCAAGATCCCTGGGTGATTGGGGTTTCCTATTCGAGCTCCCTGTGTGATCAGCGTAACCCACTTACTCCATGTGGCATCAGTGGTGTTATGTGTAGAAGGGACTTTCCCTTTGAACATGTGGCCCAGAACGGCCAGCCAGGGTGCCAGGAGGAGTGGTGCTTCAGTGCCAATAGCTTGTGAAGCGCCTTGGACCCCTTCATAAACTGCTGGCATCTCCTTTTCAGTTGGGGTGTAACAGGCATTGGATCCTTTGTATCCCTGGCTCCAGAACCGCAGGGATCATCCTCGAGTCTCCCTGACTACTTTTTGCCAGAGATTCCAGGAAGGACCATTCTCCCTGGCTGCTATGTAGAGCAGGTTTTTTATGTCTTGTCATGTCCTGACTGGCCCAAGGGCTACTGCATGAACAACCTCCTGTTTAATTTGTTCAAAAGCTTGTTATCATTAAGGACTCCACTTGAAATTGTTCTTCTAGGTGATGCCTTTTTCTGGTCTTAGGAAATAAAGGCTCAGACACAGTGAAAGGGTTGGGGGTTGTTTACCTCGGTATTTTAATAGGATCCCGTTCAATGGCTTCTGCCGTCCAGGTAGAACACGCCGCAAAAGCCCCCTCCCTCCAATAGAGTATATAATTAAAGACTCTGCACATTAGCATATCTAACTAGAGAGCCCAATAAGGGGCCGGGGTGGGCTAACTTCTAGTTTACAAAATCTATCCTACTAGGAGACCTTGAGGGCTCACGAAAACAGGGTGTTTGGTCTCTAACTCTAGGTGGCTTCAGGGGTGTTTAGTCTACGGGCCTCCTAAACACCATGAAACCAGGCTAAACTATCACTTAAGGCATCACAAGTATACATGCTAATACTTGTGAATATAGGGAACAGTGTAAGAAATATTCAGGAGAAAAAGCAGAAAAAATCCTTCAGGCATCATAGGTCACATGATACAGTGTTTGCAATCTGAGCGTAACCTAGAGTATGCATCCCCCAAAAACTCACAGCGCCTAGGAAACCCTGTGTTTCCTTCTTGCTGGTTGGTAGGAAAATAGCTGCTATTTTGTTGAACACATCCATTGGAATCTGACATCCATTTTACCATTTTACTCCTAAAAATTGGATTTACTGGGCAGATCCCTTGACCTTACTTTGCTTTATGGCAAAACCAGCCTTCAGGAGGATCTGAATTATCTTCTCCGCTTTCTCCAAAACTTCCTGTGCTGTGTTGCCCCACACAATGATGTCATTGTCATAGGGTAATTGCTGTTAAAAATTCCCGGTGTAGAAAGAAGGGGTGGAGTCGGAAATGAGGTAGCCAGCATAAACTCCGCCTACCTAAAAAACTCATAAAACCAGGAAAGCACCTGAAGAAGCTCTCTTTGAGGCTTCCGGTTCACAGAGGAATGACGCTGCTCTCCTCCCCTCCACACCAACTGGGTAAGGTCTCTCCCAGACCACATGGTCTGGGGGCTGCTGGCCCGCATGGTATGGGGGGGAGGGGGAGGAGAGAGAGAGAGAAAACTCAAGTTGCTTCATCTTGCTGTCCTTGGCTAAAGAACTTCACCAGCTCTGTTTGCCTAGCCTGGGCCAGGCTGGTTTCTTCCCCTCTCCGCGGCACGGCCTAGCGGGAAGAGGGTTTGGGGTCGGACCCCGTGGAGCTCAGGAGCGCCCCATCCGATTAGCCCCACAGCAAACTCAGCATGGGAGAGAGACAGAGGGAGCTCAGACTGAGCCCCTCCCGCAGCTCGGGTGCGGCTTCATTTACTCCTTGCAACTATGCGCGGGAGGGAGAAAGGACTTAAATTAAGCTTCTCCCGCAGCTCAAGTACAGCTACTGCCGGGCGGCCCCCACGCACACTCTGGCACGGAAGGGGGCTTAAACCAGTCCCTGCAGCACGGACGCGGTCCCGCCGGGCCCTTGCGATTTAAATGCAGCTTAGATGAGAGCCGGCGTGGATGAGTTCTTTTCCTTCAGTTCAGGCACGGACTTAACAACACTCAAACTACGCGGGCAAAAGCCACGTGACCAGCACCCAGCCGAAAGACAAATTAACTGTTTCTTTCAAATATCAGAATGAGACTTTGAGAACATTCATTTCTCCTTCTCACACAGAAAGAGCATAAAAATAAAGGCACCTACAAAAGGTACAACACAGAGACTTTAAGTTAATGACAATAACTAAGTTTATTTTTCAAAGAAGGAAGAGATGAGGAGTGCTTTAATGCTGAAAGTTCTTTTGTAAAAGCATGTTGATAAAGTTGGCTGTAATACACCCTGTAATATATGAATAATGGTCTAAAAGAGGTGAGAAAAAGAGAATGTAATGTTCTAAGTTATAAGCAGTAGACTGAGACTTTTGTGTATTAAGATTTTTTCTTTCCTTGCCCCAGGAAAACAGTAGAAGAAGACTTGTGTTGCTGATGATAATGTAAGGGGATGTCGTTGTCACTGTAATAGAAACATTTGCTCTCAAAAAGAAAACCTTAATGACCATCATATGTCCATTGGTGTGGCCCTGGGAAAGCTACTGAAATGGGAAGGGGTCTAGAAAAGCAAATGCCTCCTTTCAATGAGAGAATTGCTTACTAGAAAGCTAATAACCATAGAAACTGTGTTTCCTATGGGAGTCAACATGATAAAACAAAAGAAAGCTTCTCTCTCTACATAAATTGAGAAAACTGTTTTGTTCCAGAAGTGGTGGATTAACTATAAATTGAAGTGTTACCTTTTGTATGGTCAACAAGAAAGAAAATAGGAAAGGTGGGGAGGGGAAAAGAGTGTTCTAAAGAGTTTGGTGTTGATGCCTAATTATTATTCCTATTTTAAGTCTGTTAATAAAATTCCTTTTTGTATTCCTTAAAGTATAAGCCTGCTTTGCCTACTATTATTAATCCTTATCTCACAACAAAATCAAATAATCTAGACTACAAAAATTAATCTTCATGTCTAATTTTGATCCCCAAACCTCTAAACTGCAACAGTCATCAATGTATTGCAAATGTTCTGGAGCTTCACCCTTTTCCAGTGCAGCCTGCATCAGTTCATGGCAAATTGGGGGGCTGTCTTTCCACCCCTGGGGCAGTCGGTTTCAGGTGTGCTGCATGCCCCTCCAGGTGAAAGCAAACTGTGACCTGCGCTCTGATGCTACAGGAATGGAGACAAATGCATTAGCAATGTCGATGGTGGCACCACTTTGCTGCCTTGGACTCCAGTTCATTCTTGAGTTCCAGCATGTCCGGCACAACAGCACTCAGTGGTGGTCTGACTTTGTTCAGGCCATGATAGTCCACTGTCAGTCTCCACTCTCCACTGGACTTATGCACAGGCCACATAGGACTATGAAAGGGTGAGGGAGTCTTGTTGACCACTCCCTGGCTCTCCAGTTCACAGATCATTTATATGGATGGTGTTGGGGTTTAGGATTTTTCCTTTTGTTTCTTTCTCTCAGGGAATTTTCTCCCATATGTTGCTAAGAGAAAATAACAACCGGGTACTTAAGAGAGACAAAAAAAGTTGCCACAGCTCAGGGGAAGGGTGTGGCTGGCTACTCTCTTAGCTGGGGGGTTTCTCTTGGAGGGGCAGAGATCCCGCAAGATTTGGGCTGGGGAAAAGGGGACTGAGCGCAGCTCCTAGCTCTCTTGCTCTCTTGGCATTCAGAGGGGAAACAGGCTGCAGTCTCTGTAGGGAGATTTTGCCACCACTGCTGGATTCTGTCTCCTACTGCCTCCTACTGAGTGAAGCTCTGCTTGTGGGAGTGACCATTGCACTGGGACCTTATTAACACCCTACCTCACTAAAAAAGGACCCTTTCACCATCTGTTCAGGTGCATCAGGGGAAACCCTGGGACCCTGAGCCCTTTTCCCCTCCAAGGGAGCCTCTCCCGACTGTGTTCGGGAGCCGGGCTGCTGCTGCCCAGTTCCTGCTGTTTCTTTGCCACTGCTCCAGGTTTTTGCGACACTGTAGCCCAGCACTCCCTGCCTGCTGGGACGTCCCACGGTTCCAGCTACAGCTGCAGAATTTCTGATACATCTTCTCTACCACTCTGGGATTTTGCTCGTCCCTGCCATTCCAGCTTGCTGCTTCCAATGTTCCTGCTACAGCTCCTTTTGCTATTCAGAGGGGCACTGGGATCGGCTGCCTCTGGGGGTTTTTAAAGGAAGACCCTTTTCCATCCCTTCTGCCGGCTGCGTGTGGCATTACCATGTGAGAGAGAAGGCCAAACTCATGCCACAGAGCCCCCTGCAGCCTCAGGAGAATCATAGCACCTGCCCTGCCCAGCTAGGGAGCCACCAGCGCCCCTGTCAGCTGTCACCGTAACAACACCAAAGAGGAAAATGCCTGCAGCTGAGAGAAGGCTACTACTGGGTTTCTGGTTTTGTTTGTTGTTGCTGCCCTTGTTTTTGTTTGTTTGCCTTGTTATCAATATACATACTAGTAAAGAACTGTTATTCCTTTTCCCATATCTTTGCCTGAAAGCCCCTTAATTTCAAAGTTATAATAATTCAGAGGGAAGAGGGTCATATTCTCCATTTCAAGGGAGGTTCCCACCTCCCTTGGCAGACACCTGTCTTTAAAACCAAGACAGATGGCAATCATGGAGTCCCGGTTAGTATGGTATTGCCGATGGTGCGCTGTTGTGGTAGCAGTCAGTACCTGTTGTTCTTAAAGACTCAGCAGTCCCACAGCAGAAGGATCCTCTGAGACCAGGAAAGGTATTCAGCTGTCTAATTTCCTCTGTCTCCACAGCAGCTATCCCAAAAGCCCAATGATGCCCTTTTGGGTCCTTGAAATATCCTCTCCTGAGTCAATCTATGCCAAGGATGAACAGGGCCTCTGGGCCAGTCACAATGGGGTATTTTTGCCACTCATTCCCAGTCAGACTCTCTTCAGCTTCCAGTATAGTCAGTTGTTGGGATCCCTCTGTCACCCCAGAAATGGAGATAGATTCAGCCCTTACGTATCTTGATGACATCCAGGTACATTGTGTGCTGGTGTCAACTAAAGCCTTATACTCTTGTGAGTCTGATGTGCCAGGCCGTCAGATCCACACAGTCCAACAGATCCAATTGCCCCTTTCCTCCACCTGTCCAGAGGCAGGGCCCCACTAATTCTGGTCATAGTACTCATTGCTCACTTTTTAAAAATATGAACTGGAGGTCCCTTCAAGAGGATCAGAAGTAACATCAGCCCTTCTGTTCTGTCTGAGGACTTGCCCACAGGAAACTGGAGCAGCATTTATCCTTGAGGGGTTTCCTGTGGTGTTTGTTTTCCCTTTTAGTCACATCTCTGTTCTGCTATGGCAGAGGTGGGTTTTCCATCCCACTTCATGTCCTCTTCACGGTCACATAGGTAAAACTGCAGGGTACCTCATGGTGTGGACCCTCTCCCCTGAGCAGGGAGGCACTTGTTCCTAAGAGCCAAGATTCTGGTCCGTAGTGGCAGGGCATGGGACATTTCCTCTTTAAATTGCTTAAGGTCCTCTTTAAATTGCTTGAGGTCCTCTTTAAATTACTGGTTGTCCTTGGACAGTCCTTCCACAGCCAAGACGCTAGGCAGTAGGAAGTCTTTCCTATAGCTGGAAATGGGTAGTCACCTGAAGCACTGTTTGTTCTCCTTCTTTCATTGACATCAATGCCAATGAATTGGCGTATGGCGATGGCATGCTCCATGCAAACTTCCTCCACATGGATTGTGTACACTGGACTTCATCTGGATCTACAGAGTGATGCCTTAAAGAACCTAGAAATCAAACAACACACTTTCGAGGCAATATTAGTATAGGAGGTAATATAAAGGCTGGTTTTTATTGGAGACCTCCAAGGGGCAGATATGCAAAATGCCTAAATGCCCATCTCCGCACAGGGTGAATACAGATTTATAAGTTTAGCAAATTAGCATAACTGACAAAAATCCCCAATTAGAGACATAAGAGGTGAGGTAATTACTCCAAGTTCAACCCCTTTTTAAATCCTCCCCCCTCAGATAGAAACAAAACTTTGTTTATGAAAATGTGCCTTGAAGAGCTGGGTTTAACCTTGGTTCTCAGGAAGAACCAAGATAGGATTGGGGCCTTGGGCCCTCCACTTGGAGTCTGGAATATGTTTTGTCTTTCTGCCTATCAAGGTAGGGAAAAGTACTGGGGCTAGCAAGGAACTATATAACTATACAACAAGAGAACTATGAATATATATGTCTTAGGTTACAATGGTATGTATTCTATCACCATCTTCGTGGGATGTTGGGGCCGGGCGTGGCAGTGTTCCTGATGACCGCAGAATGGTTTGCTAATGGGCCGGTCGTTTGGGCCGGATGGGCACTTCACTCACCCCAAACATTGCAGATAGTGGCTCATCATCCCATTGTGAGATGCCCCGCCCAGGGGGAGGAACCAATGTATCCCGATCTGCATATAAACTGAGATTTGAAGCACTATAGGCAGCCTTTTCCACAGGATTCCCAGAGGAAGACCAGACCCTTCTACACCACCACTGGACCTTCAGAGGAGAACTACCCCTTTCTCAGGATCATTGCTTCAACAGAAGCGCATCTATCACTCCCAGAGGACTGCAACCACCTTCTAAGTGGACTACTACCAACACCCTGACCGACAGGGTGTCAGGTTGTATTCTGACTCTGTCAACGTTTTTTTTTGTATTATTACATTTTTTCCTATTAAATTGTAGTGCTGACTTTGAGCCTCTCACTGATTTGCTTTCAAACTACCACAATATATGTAAAAAATATAGAGAATATATGTTGCGGTGGTTGAAACCACCCTAAGGGTGGCTGAAGATGAGACAAGCCCAATGAGTGGTGGGAAGGCGCCACTGTGTGACATCTCCCCCCTGAGTTTATAATGGTTCCTTCCTGTTACAGTTATGTTAATTCAGTTCCAATGGTTGGTCAGTTATCCCCCCGCCTCCCTTAAAATATTCATATTGTTCGAGAATGTTCCCCCAACCTCAACATCCCATTGACCTGGCCCTCTTCTCCCCTCCCCTGCTCTTCCCTGGTTGGCCCCCTTTGCATTGTCCCCCCGCCCCGTTCCGCTCCTGAACCCTGTCCCTGTTGGTTGACCCTCTCCGTATAAAAGTTGGTGTTCTACCCTGTCTATCTATCTTTTGTCCCTGGACCCTTCTGAGCTTAATAAACTCAGGAATCCATACAAAAGACCCCTCGCATCTCTTAGCCCGGTGTCAGTCCTTCTTCAAGGAGTGTCTGTGGCTGCTATCTCACCAGCAGGGCTGTAGCCTGCAGCTAGGATCAGCAGGATCCTGCCAGGGGACCGCCGGGTGCTGACGAGAGCCCTTGGCCGGGAGCCCTTTGGAACACGCAGGGCTAGGGGTCTTTCCCAAACCCCGAGAAGAAGTGTTACGTTTCGTAACATTTTATTTACAAATATATAAAAGCAAAAATCATTCTGGCAACAAGAGGACTTTGTTATTTGAATTCTGTCCTGGGTTTGCCAAGGAGGGGTCAATCTCAGAAGTGACTCATGCTGCAGGAAGTAATACAACTTCCTTCCTGAGAGACAGAACCAATAACCAGCTAGTTGTGAGTATTGATACATATGCCAACCAATTGATCCGCCTTCAAGGAAAAAACCCTATATAAGCAGAGGACCCTTGAGAGTCTCCATCTCATGCCTTCCTGCTTTTGCCAGGGAAGCAGGTCCCCTGCTTTCTCTCTCTCTGGTAAGACTGGGCCCTTGCCCCCCTCCTCCCCCCCCCTCTCCCCCCCCTCCTCCCCCAAGAGGGAGTGGGGAGAAGGGGGATTTGGAGTTGCAGTTGAGCCCTTCAAGGTTCAGACACAGCTGTGTCATGAGTTCCAGCCACAGCCAGGCAGGGCCAAAGCCTTGCTCTCCCTCCCCCTCAGCTCAGATGCTGAAATGCTGCACTCAGACAGCACGAGCAGAGACCATGTGACCATCGCAAGGCCCGAGAGAGAGATTAACCCTCTCCGTGCCCGGATGAAGCTTCCAGACACCCATCTTCTCCCTGCAGAGACAGGAAAGAGTGAGAACACCTTCAGAAATAAATCATAGAGACTAAAGTCAGTGAAGGAAGCAGAGCTGACGCCTAGAGGGAGGAGTATGAGAAGTGCTTCAATAGTGAAGCTGAAAATTCTTTTGCGAAACCATGGTTGGGACTAAGCTAAAATATTCCCTGTAATATATGAGAAAATAGTCCAAATGGGGGATGTGATGTGATAACTGCAGCCAGTGAGTCAAGTCACCTGTGTAGAGATAAGCAGATGCTGAAGTAATTGCAGCCTGATGAGAAGCTTGAGCAGAGACAGAAAAGAGGCTGTGACCTGTCCCTTTGCCCCGGGGAATGCTAGAGAACTTGTGTTGGCAAGAGAACTTGTGTTGTCAACAGAAGAAGGGGATTTTCTTTGCTGCTGCAATAGGATTGCTCATCCTTAAGAGGGTACCCCATGGACTGTCATAACCCACTGTAGTAGCTGTGGGAAGGCTACTGGTGTGGGAGGGATCTTCCACAACAAGCAGATTTTTCTTCCAGGCAGCTGCTGGTTGTGAGGCTGAAACCTTAAAAAACTATATTTTCTTGTAGAGAAGTCCATGGTATAAGCAAGAGAAACTTCTCTTCCTAAATGAACTGAGGAAAGACTATTTCAGAGGTGAAAAACTGACTGAAAGTTCTAAGTGTTGTCTTTCTGTGTGTTGTCAGTGGGAAAGAAATGGAGAGATGGGGGGAGGAGAGGTGGTCTGAGGGTTTTGTTCTGGTTTTCCTTGAATTTTTTTCCTTTTTTTGATTTATTCATAAACTTTCTTTATATTCTTCAAAGTTTGAGCCTGCTTTGCCTACTCCTAATCCTTATCTTACAGCAAAAATTGGGTAAATTTTGGTACATGTGCTGGCGTTTGGCCAGAAACTCAAATAGGCAAACTCAAACCACTACAATGGCCAACAGCCAGACTCTTGAAATAAGGGAAACTCAATGTTTCCCTAAGAAATAATACCTTTTCTTTTAGTCTCCTTCGCAGCCTGTCTTTGGAAGACTGAAGCAAATTGATCTTGGGTCTTTCCCCAATGCGGTCATGAATACTATCTTTCTGCTTGGTCTCTGACTCTTGGATGTACTTCTGAGACTGCTTCTTCATGGCCTCCAGGCCTCGGTGCATCTCCAAGGGAATGTGAACTGCAGAGATGGAGTTGTCCTTGATTTTCAAGTTCTCAGTCTCTTTGCCATTTCTGTGTGTTTCTTTGTCATTGGTCAAGTGCTTCTGGTTTTGGTGCCATCTCCAGTTCTGACTGTGACCATGGTGGCCTGTCCTGCCTCATGAGTGAGGGGCCCGGCCTCCTTGGTAGAGTTTCTGGTGGTCCCTGATGTGCTTGGTGCCACCTTGCTGATGATCTGCATTCTGCTGAGACTTGTTCCCACCAGGAAGTCTCTGCTGTTGCCTAGAAAGTCAAAGAAGGTCATTAGTTCACCCTTTTCTGCATGGTCCTTTTTGGTCAACACATCTGTCCTACTGAACAGACTGGCCCTTGGTGGGTAGGCTCTATGGGTCTCCCTACTACAAAAGGGAAGCCAATTTCTTGACATCTAACACAATCTCACACCTCTAAATCTCTTTTGGCAGCAGGGATATTTCAGCTGAAAGTTTTCATGAACAGTTAGATAACATTACTTTGGTTACCAGGAAAATCTCTCCCAGGTTTCTGTTTTCTGCGTTGCTTCTATACTGAACTAGGGAATATCTGGTTAGTCCCAGCTGGGCAAGGGGAAGTCAGGCAGGCAAGAAATATCAGATTTTTTTTTTCTCAAGACCTAAGGACCTCCTGATACACCTGGCCTACAGCATCATTTGCTCCTCTTGCCTGCCATCTCCGCTGTACTAACATGGCATACTGCTGCATGGGTTTGCAGTGAACCATTTAAAGTGTACCAGGAATTTCGAAGTGGATAAGCAGGATAATAAGAAGTAAAATAAGACCTTAAAAAAACACCTTCCCCCCCTTCCCTTCTTCCAAGCTCTACCTCCACCCTCATCAGTGCAGGGAGACAGGGAATGGGGGTTATGGTCAGTTCATGTGCTATTTCTCCCACTGCTCAGAGAAAGGAGTCCTCCTCCTGCTCCAACATGGGATCTCTCCCACTGGAGAGAGTTCTCCATGAACTTCTTCAATGTGAGTCCATCCCATGGGCAACAGTCCTCCCCCAAACTGCTGCACTGTGGGTCACTCTTCCACAGGGTGCAGTCCTTCAAGGACAGGCTGCTCCAGCATAGGGTCCTCTCTCTCCAGGCCTCCCACGAGGTCATAGTCTCCTCTCAGACATCCACCTGCTGCAGTGTGGGTGTCCTCCACAGGTTGCAGGTGGTTCTCTGCATCCCCATGGATCTCCATGGGCTGCAGGGGGACAGCTGCTTCACCATGGTCTTCACCACAGGCTGCAGAGGAATCTCAGCTCCAGTGCCTGGAGCACCTCCTGCCCCTCCTTCTCCCCTGACCTTGGTGTCTGCAGAGTTGGTCCTCTCGCATGTTCTTACCCTGCTCTTCTCTAGTCACGATTACAACTGTGCCATAATTTTTCTTTTTCTTCTTCTTCTTCTTCTTCTTCTTAAATATATTATCACAGAGCTATTACCACAATTTCTAATTGGCCCAGTCTTGACCAGTGGCACATATGTCTTTGGAGATACCAGGGATTGGCTCTGGTGGACATGGAGGAAGCTTCTGGCAGCTTCTCACAGAAGCCATCCCTGTAGCGCACTCCCCCTCTCCCTCCCCTGCTACCAAAGCTTGGTCATGCAAACCTAATACA
Source organism: Eopsaltria australis (assembly GCA_034509425.1). Taxonomy (NCBI): domain Eukaryota; kingdom Metazoa; phylum Chordata; class Aves; order Passeriformes; family Petroicidae; genus Eopsaltria; species Eopsaltria australis. The sequence goes on along the minus strand of JAVTVJ010000210.1, from coordinate 71,204 downwards.
CCTTTCTTTATGCATGTCCTTCATCATTGCTACACCAGGACAAGACACATGCATGGATGGAGAAGCTGAGGATCATGCTTGGCTCTGGCAGCACGGGGAGCCAGGACCATTGCCTCCAGATAGCAGGCTATATGCATACAGCTCCAAACAGATAACATGGAAATTCAACAGCCTCAAAGAGGAGGAACTGCCTGCAAATGGTTGGCTCGTGAAACTACAGTGGCTCAGAAGGGGCAAGCAAGCCACTGTGTGCTGGCTAGAACTGGTAGCTGAGATGATAACTCCCCCCTAAAAACCAGGTTAAATGAAAAAAACACTTTGGCAGCCTCAGACATCTAATATTTCCACATAGGCTGCAGCATGGCTGTCCCAAGCAGAGAAGGCAAAGACAGAATGCCATCATCAAGGATGCAACTAAGAAAGAAATTGTCCTGGCATGGTGTGATTTCATCCAGGACAGTACAGGGTTAGCCCTAAGCAAGGCAGCACCTCCCTGCCTTTCCAATGCCTCTAATGCTCAGTCTTGACTCTGAGAGCACGTAGGATGCTTTAATGCTCAGTCAGATGAAGGAATTGGCCATTCACAAATACATTTGAATGGTCAGCAGCTAAACAGTTTCCAACCCTGCCTGCCAAAGCCATCTACCCATGGAATCTGCATTCCTTGGTATCCCCAGGAGTTAAAACCTATATTTGAGGCCAACTGGCTCTTAACCATAAAGAGTGAGGGTTCGTGATTGGCAAACATGGGAGGAAGAGGCTTAGTGGTAGTGGCAGTGGAAGAAATTTGTCTTTAGTCTGAAACCACCAGATCCAGTTTTCTGAGATATTCAATGTGGGGTTTTTGTTTGGGTTGGTTTTTGAGATTTTTGCAAGCTGAATGGCAGGGAATTAAAAAAAAAAAAGGAAAAAAAGGAAAAAAGGAGGGGGAGAACCTTTCCTGTTTGCTGGTGCTTAGAAACAGTTTATGAGTACAGATTCTCCACATCAAGTTTTCCTGGCATTTCTTTGTTTCCTCTCAGTAACACAATCACATAAACAGTTTTGTAAAGAGCAGCACTTATTAAAAGGGGAACGTCAAAATAAAAGTTAATTAAAACCTTATCTAGTACTAAGCCCTCTCACGCTTAAGCATGCCAGTTGTGCTTTCTGTGGCTTTGCTCTTCTCTTCTCTCAAACTGTTTGGGTACACTTCCAGCCTTGGGTTATAAACCAGACAGACTGCTACTTTTAATTTGAATGGAAAATATTGCACAGAAATTATAAAAGTTGCACACAGTCACAGCTTTAATTTCAGCAGAGGTAAGGGAAAATGCCTGGAAATCAAACTGCTCTAAATTCCTGCAAGAAATGCATGCAGGGAAAGTTTTTTCCTAGACATAATGATATTATAATCCAAACTCTTTTTTTTAATGGCTGTGAAAGAAAAAAATGATTAAGATTAAAAAAACCCTAGTAAAGTCGATGTGGAATATGCAAGATTGTTCTATTTGGGGATTTTGCATTGGATGGGGAGAGGACAGGCAGCTCCATCCCTGTATGGGACAGCTAAAAGGTGCTATCCCCATGGCAAGGGTCAGAGCAAACACAGGCTGGAGCTCTGCAGTCACTGACCACAGGATGGAAAACACCAGAGTTAAACAAGTTAAGGAAAAAAGATTGCAAGAAAGAAAAGACAAAGGAAGGAGAGTGGTAAACAAGGATCAATGTCTGTGACTTGGCAGCAGGCAGGGATCTAGACAATTATCCAGCATTCAAGCAAAGATTCGTGGGCTTTTATCTTCCCAGCACTCCACTGTGGACTTTGCGGGTCGGTTTCAGACGTCCGGGACAGACGAGAGATCTCTGTAGTCGGGTTGTAGAGAATGAAGATTATTGTGAAGAGACGTGAGTTTAGAAGACCTGCTGGGGGCTGCCAGATGCAGCCCGGAGCAGGTCAAAGAGGCGAGAGAAGAGAGAGAAGAGCTAAGAGAGCTAAGAACGAGGATCTAAGAGAGTTAAGAGCGAAGGTCTAAGGGAGCGAGCTTGTCTCTTACAATACAATAAATCATCTTCTGTGTTGAATATTCTAATTTTCATTAACCAATCTAGAACAAACTACAAATGTTATAACATTTGCATACAGCTTATGAGAATTGTTGCATTACCATACAGTGTTATATTTTAAACCCTAAAAGCTGCTTTTTGGACCCTCTGCCAGGTTGGTAGGGTCTGCTCTGACCCTTGGACCTGTCTGCAAGCAGAGGGTATTGTTTAATCAAAGGGGGGATTGCCTGCAGGCAGCCATGCCATTGTTTTCTAGTTGTTCAATAACTGGGGTTTGGTATCTCAAAGCTTGTCTTCATTTCAATCTTGCTTATAGTTTCTACATTCTCAGCATCTTTTGCTAGGTAATCATAATTATAAGGCTTTCCTATTTCATGTTCCCCAACATACCAGCAAAGAAGAAAAGACAAAAAGAAACAGGATCTGCGGGGAAGAAGAGCCAAAGCAGGAAGAACACGACCCAGTTCTTGAAACTTTTTTGAATGCAAAGCATTGCAAAGCCTGGACAGTTGGGATGACCCATCCTTGCTCTTAGGTGTGACCAAGGTGCTGGGGACATAGAGAGCCCCAGGAAGGGGCAAGTTGGTGTAGCAGGGTGTCTTAGGTTACAATGGTATGTATTCTATCACCATCTTCATGGGCTGTTGGGGCCAGGTGGGGCAGTGTTCCTGGCTCATCCCTGATGGCCACAGGGCATGTCTTCTAATGGGCCAGCTGTTGGAGCCAGGTGGGGCACTCTTCTTTGCTCATCCCTAATGGCTTCAGGGGATATCTTCTGTTAATGGGCCATTGAATCCCACTGGTAAAATTACACCATTCCCATTATGAGATGCTCCGCCCAGGGGGAGGAACCAAGCATCCCTATCTGGATATAATCTGGAATTTGAAACACCACAAGTCAGCTTTTCCACTGGATTCCCAGAGGAAGACCAGACCCTTCTACACCACCACTGGACCTTCAGAGGAGAACTACACCTTTCCACAGGATCTCTGCTTCAACAGAACCACATCTATCACTCCCAGTAGACTGCAGCCACCTTCTAAGTGGACTACTACCAACACCCTGACCGACAGGGTGTCAGGTTGTATTCTTTCAGTGTTTTTGTACTATTGCATTTCTTTTAATTTTTCTATTAAATCGTAGTTCTGACTTTGAGTCTCTCACTGATTTACTTTCAAACTACCACATTTTTTTTGGCACCCAACGTAGGGCAGGGGTCCTGAGGCAAGTCAGAATTACAATTTTGTGTTCTAGAAGCCACCTTTTCACCATGATACTCAACATACTTACATGGGTCCTGTACCTTGCTCTATATATATTTCTGCACATGGGGAACTCCCAGCCCGTGGTAACGCTCCTGTGTAGGCCAGGGTATGGTATAAAAATTGCTTTATTGGTTTATTATGTCTATTGCATGATAACCTCTGAGGCAATGAACACCATTTGGAATATATACTCAATTTCGTTTGCTTGTCCTAGTCTGGGCTGCTACATCTGGGGCCTCCTCAACAATCACACCCAACCCCTAGGGGAAAGAGTAGAGAGTGGTTTCTTTCAGCCTTTCAGACCTGACACAACAGTTTTTGAAAATATTGCGTTCCTTTTGGATGTCAAAGATGGTATAATCTTGTTGTCAGTTCTGTTTTCTTTTCTCTCTATGACCTGCACGGTGTACACCATGCTTAGAGTCAGAACAATGCTCGAATTGGCACAGTATCCTCAGGATGAGGAGAAGAAAAGCAGCAAAACAACAGGCACCATGTCTACTCAAACTGCCATGGAGGAAAAAGAGACCGAAAGAACCGACAGTCTCCACACAAGCCATCACCGAGCCAGAACAGCCTAAGCCAGTAGCAGTTGCCCCTGTTCAGAAAAAGAAATCCAAGAGCAAAACAGCCCGCTCAGTGACCGATGAGGAGGGGGCTGGACCTTTGCACCAAGCAGAAGAGATGGAGCCAGAGATCATCACTCGCTCTTTATCCCTGGGTGAGGTGCATGACCTATGGAGGGAGTTCACCCACCAGACAAATGAATCCATCCTGACCTGGCTGCTTTGCATCTGGGATGCTTCAGCCAATGACACCATTCTAGATGGAAGTGAGGCTAGGCAACTTGGATCCCTGACCCAGGATGTGGTCATCGACCAGGGGATCAGGAGAACCCAAGAAACTCTCAGCCTCTGGTGGCGACTGCTGGCAAGTTTAAGGGACAGATACCTTTGTAAAGAAGACCTCCAGGTGCATCAAGGAAAATGGAGCACAATGGAACAAGGTATCTGATACCTGAGAGAACTGGCCGTGCTGGAGATCATTTTCTCAGAAGATCAGAGATTCCCTAAGAACCCAGATGATGTCCAATGCACGTCACAGATGTGGCTGAGATTTGCACAGCTTGGACCAGAGATATACTCTCGTTACCTAGCAGCACTGAAATGGAGGGAAGGAGTGAACAAGATGGGAGTACTGGTAAAAAAACTAAAAATTTATGAGGACACTGTCACCACCCTGTTACGCACCCATGTCTCATCTGTGGAAACAAAGCTGGCTGAGCACGTCCGGAACGTGGAAGAGAAACTCAGAAAGGAGCTGAAGCAAGAAATTCACCACATCTCACCAGAACCAACAAGGGTCTCTGCTATTAAGAGCCAACATCCCCCAGAGAAAGAGGATACACTCCACAAGGTAACCTCTGGTTTTTCCTTCAGTAGCATGGAGAAGACATGAGGAAGTGGGACAGAAAACCCACCTCTTCCTTAGCAGCCCATGTACGTGAACTGAAAAGAGGAACAGCTACCACAAGAAGCCCACCTAGAGTCAACGCCGCTCTGGTCTCTTGTGGACAGAACTCTGGACAGTATAGAAATGATGATATGACTGATCCTCTTGAAGGGACCTCAGGAAGATATTTACAAGAAGAGGGCAAAGTGTACCATGATCAGGAATAGAGGGGCCCTGCCTCTAGCCAGGTAGAGGAAAGGGACAACCGGATCTATTGGACTGTGTGGATCCGATGGCCTGGCACATCTCACCCACAAAGATATACGGCTTTGGTTGACACTGGCACTCAATGTACCCTGATGCCATCAAGGTACGTGGGAACAGAATCTATTTCTATTTCTGGGGTGACAGGAGGATCCCAGCAGCTGACTGTATTGGAAGCTGAAGTGAGTTTAACTGGGAATGAGTGGCAGAAACACCCCATCGTGACCGGCCCAGAGGCCCCATGCATCCTGGGCATAGACTATCTTAGAAATGGGTATTTCAAAAACCCAAAACAACTTCGTTGGGCTTTCAGGATAGCTGCTTGTCCTAGTTTAGGGCAAATGTTAGGAGGAAACCTCCGAGGGGGTCTCCTCTAGACAAGCCAATTCCAGGCACTTCTCTCTTAAACCGGTTCGGGAAAAGATTTCTTTAGAGAAAAAGTGGAAAAAACTATTTATTTAATAAGCAGAATATTCACAAGTATGGGAAAAAAATTGTATGATATAAAAGAATGAAACCTCTCTTTTCTCTGAAGAGGTGGTGGATCCAGAGAGTCTTTCTGTGGGTGTGGCTGTGTCAGCCTCTGTCCTTCCAGAGGCTGGGGCCAATGCCTAGGCCCGGCTGCAGAGTCGGGCAGCCCCCGGGGGATTGTTCTGATGTCTTGGACCTCAGAGATGCTGACCAGTCCCAGAAGAAGAAAAAAAACTAGCAAAAGAAACAAAGTCTCTCTTTCTCTGTAAAAGTTGAGAGATCTCTGAGAGCACTCTGCTGCAAATTCTGAGAGCACACAGAGAGTTTATCTCTATTTTTCTGTCCCAGCTTCGAGCGCAGTCTCTGAAGGAATTTCTGGGGGAGTAAGGTGTAACTCCTGTAGACAAACTGTGTGCGTTTTCTCTCTCCCTCTTTACTCTCTTCACTCTCTCTGTCTCTCTGGGCCTAACTTAAAGCTACAGAACTTAATACCCAGCATAAGCAGGACAGACGATTGGGGATACAAGCATGTTACAGTCAACTCAGGACATTCCACCCCTTATTCCCATATTGTCAGCTCACTACTAAAACTAATATATTCTGATTCTAAACACACATATATATATACATATATATAGTACACAGTTATATATAGAAAATGGCAGTGAAATTCAGCAAATAGTGATATTTAAACATGGTTCTCACCCAATAATCAGATCTTCTTGGGGTACATATCGTGTTGTTCTATCTTTCTGTATTATCTACCATGTATAACTTAGTCCTTGAGCAAAGACAACCGCACGGATGGGTTTGTCTGTATTAGAGGCAGAATTGACCTAAACAGTCTTCCTTAATAGACTTCTAACATGAACTACTGGGACTTCGTCTCCATCTACTGTGTGTAGGGGCTCGGATTGGGCAGGCCCTGCTCGGTTGGTAGAACTTTGAATGTTAACTAACCAGGTGGCCTTTGCTAAATGTTGTTCCCAATTTTTGAAAGATTTTCCACTCAATGCTTTCAAGGTGGTTTTTAACAGTCTATTGTACCTCTCTATTTTGTCTGAAGCTGGTGCATGGTAGGGGATATGGTACACCCATTCAATACCATGTTCCTTAGTCCAGGTATTGATAAAGGTGTTCTTGAAATGAGTCCTATTGTCTGACTCAATCTTCACAGGGGTACCATGCCTCCAAAGGACTTGCTTTTCAAGGCCCAGGATGGTGTTCCGGGCAGTGGCATGAGGCACAGGGTGGGTCTCCAACCATCCCGTGGTGGCTTCTACCATTGTGAGCACATAGCGTTTACCTTGGCATGTCTGGGGCAGTGTGATGTAATCAATCTGCCAAGCCTCTCCATACTTATATTTGGACCACCATCCACCATACCATAGGGGTCTCACTCGCTTTGCCTGCTTAATTGTAGCACACATCTCACAATCATGGATCACCTGGGGGATGCTGTCCATGGTTAGATCCACCCCTCAGTCTCATGTCTATTTATAGGTGGTATCTCTACTCTGATGACCTGAGGCATCATGGGCCTATCGAGCTAGGAACAACTCTCTTTTGTGTTGCCAATTTAAGTCTATCTTTGACACTTCTATCTTTGCAGCCTGATCTACCTGCTTGTTGTTCCAGTGTTTTTCATTACTTCGGCTCTTAGGGACATGGGCATCTACATGGCAGACTTTCACAGGTAGCTTCTTTATTCGGGCAGCGATGTTTTTCCACTCTTCAGTAGTCCAGATTGGTTTTCTCCTACGTTGCCAATTGGCCTTCTTCCACTTCTCTAGCCATCCCCACAGAGCATTGGCTATTATCCATGAGTCAGTGTAAAGGTAGAGTTTTGGCCACTTCTCTCTTTCAGCAATGTCCAGGGTCAGTTGAACGGTTTTGAGCTCAGCGAGTTGACTTGATCTAGCTTCTCTTTCTGTAGTTTCTGTAACTTGTCGTATGGGGCTCTACACAGCTGTTTTCCACTTTCATTTCATCCTTATGATACGACAAGAACGATCAGTAAAAAGAGCGCAGTGTGCTTCTTCTGCTGGCAGTTGATTGTACGGTGGAGCTTCCTCAGCCCATGTCACTTGCTCTTGTTCTTCTTCATCAGTGAGACTAAAGTTTTCACTTTCAGGTCAGTTTGTAATTATCTCTAAAATCCCAGGGCGATGCAGTTTTTCAGTGTGGGTGCGTTGTGTTATGAGGGCAATCTACTTGCTCTATCTACCACCACTGGTGGCGTGGTGGGGAGAGGGAATCTTTGCTTTGAACATCTACTCCAGCACTGGTAGTCGGGGTGTCAGGAGGAGTTGTGTTTCCGTGCCAATGACCTCTGAGGCGGTTTGGACTCTCTCATAGGCTGCTAAGATTTCCTTCTCTGTTGGAGTGTAGTTGGTTTTGGACCTTCTATAACTTCGACTCCAGAATCCCAGTGGTCGGCCCCGAGCCTCCCCAGGCACTTTCTGTCAAAGGTTTCATGACAGACCATGGCTCCCAGCTGCAGAGTAGAGCACGTTCTTCATATCTGGTCCTGTCTTGACTGGGCCAAGCACTACTGCACGAGTAATTTTCTTTTTGATCTGGGTGAAGGCTTGATGCTGTTCAGGGCCCCACTGGAAAGTGTTCTTTTTGCGGGTAACCAGATAAAGAGGGCTCACAATCTGGCTGTACTCAGGAATATGCATTCTCCAAAAGCCTATGGCCCCTAGGAAAGCTTGTGTTTCCTTCTTGCTGGTTGGTGGAGACATTGCTGTAATCTTGTTGATAACCTCAGTGGGAATCTGATGCCGTCCATCTTGCCACTTTACCTTTAGGAATTGGATCTCTCAAGCATGTTCCTTAACTTTGCTCTTCTTGATGGTGAAACTAGCTTTTAGGAGAATCTTGATAATTTTTTCTCTTTTCTCAAATACTTCCGTTGCCGTGTTCCCCCACACAATGATGTCATCAATGTACTGGAGATGTTCTGGAGCCTCACCTTTTTCCAGTGCAGCCTGGATGAGTCTATGGTAGATCGTGGGACTGTGCTTCCACTTCTGGGGTAGCCAATTCTATGTGTACTGTACACTCCTCCAGGTGAAGGCAAACTGGGGCCTGCATTCTGCTGCCAAAGGAATGAAGAAAAATGCATTTGCAATGGAAGTAGTGGCGTACCATTTTGTTGCTTTGGACTCCAGCTCGTACTGGAGCTCCAGCATGTCCGGCACGGCAGCACTCAATGGTGGAGTTACTTCATTCAAGGCACGATAGTCTACAGTCAATCTCCATTCCCCTTCAGACTTACGCACAGGCCAAATGGGACTGTTGAAGGGTGAGTGGGTTTTGCTGACTACTCTTTGGCTCTCCAGCTCACGAATCAGCGTGTGGAAGGGAATCACAGCATCTCGAGTTGTTCTGTACTGTCGGCGGTACACTGTCGAAGTGGCAATTGGCACTCGTTCTTCTCTTTTCAGAAGCCCAACTGCAGATGAGTTCTCTGATAGTCCAGGCAAGGTATTCTGTTGCGTTCCCTGCTTCGGTCCCACCCTGGTACTGGCAACAGAGTCCTAGCGCTACCCTAGGAAGTCGTTCGCGATCGGGAAGACTTCCTCGGAGTGCCGACAACGGGCACAGCTGGTCCGCGTTCGGTCCGGGGAGATGTTGCCCCCGGAGCGTGGTGAAACAGCAAAGAACTACCAGAGAAGGAGGTCTCTTGGTATGTGATTTCGGTAGGTTTATTGCCTCCAAAGGGAGCACATGAACCAAGAGCCAAGAGCAGCTTATTACATCGGTATTTAAGGGAGGAACAACACCCAATAGGATGAGGGCAGGGGACAATACAGGGGAGGGGCTGGGGTACATGATCAAATGGGGTTTAGGGAGGGGAGGGGAACAGAGAGAACAACGAATGAACTATGGAGTGACAGGGAATTTCCCAGAGCGGGAATACATAACAGACAAGTCCAGTAACCAATAGCAGGAGCTTGGGTCCGTGGATTGGTGGTCCAACTGCTGCCCCTGGGAGCTCCGGGGGGAAACCCTCTGTCCGTGGAACCTGTCCGGAAGTCCTCTGGTTCCGAACCACCGCAACATCTCCCCCTGTCTTTTTACTTAAGAAAGTGATTTGTTAGTACAATGAAGATAATAACTAAAATCCAAAGCAAAGTCTTGAAAATCTGCAAATAAACAAACAAACATTGTTAAATCATTGTCTCTCTACAGGACTGGGAATGATTGGGGTATGGGAGGTACATGGGGTAGGTTTCAGGAGAGTCTAAGGGGAAGATATCAAGAAGAATGGTCTCAGTGATTTTTCTTGATGACTGTCGAAGTTTGGAGTTTTCTTTTTCCTTCTCTTCCATGCTGATCTCTGTGGAGCAGCGTCTGTTGGTGGATGTGACTGGATCTGCTCTGGTGGATGTGTTGGGTGGAGAGTTGTGATGCCTACTAACTTCAGCCATTGTGGTTCAAGTGACTGGTCATCTGGGATCGGCTCTGATGGGGTCTCCAGTGGCATGGGTGGTGATGGAGAGCAGGACACAGTGGATTCAGCTTTTAATTTCTTTGAGGAGCACGGTGCAGATCCGTTTCCCGAATGGGATGGAGCATGTGGTGTCCAGGAGCCTGTGGAAGACTTAGGTGGAGGGTGATTAGAACTGTTCAGCAGGCTTTGAAGCTGCTGCTTCCATATCTTTTCCCATACCCGATACTGAACCTTAACTAAAATGCCTGTCACGATTGTTTTTATGTCAGATGGGACCAGCACACCTTTAAAGTGAGGAGAATCTCTCCCAAGCTCTCTCTTCACTTTGCTAGGCTCTTGCAAGGCTGCAGGTGACTGTGATTCCCATCGTGGGTTGTTACCCTGAGGGCTGTGCACACCTGATGCCACTGCAGGGTCTGGCTGACTGGCTGCATCGCAGGCTTCAGCCTCCCCACTTTTTGGCCCCCAATCCCGGGGTGTGAATGAGGGAGCGTGGGGATCTGGAAGTGGGTGGTGGTCAGGGGTGGGACTGCAGTTGATATGAGCAGTCCAGGCGCGGGGTGGGGATCTCCCTCGGGCTGGGGCAGGGACCTCCGGCGCGAGGGGAGGGACCCGACGCGAAGACATCATCGGCCGCGGGGGGGGAACCCGACGCGGGGCCAATCGACGCGAAGGGGAAGGAACTGTGGGAGGAGTTGGGAGGATTCACGGGCTTTCGGCGTGAGGCTGCGCAGTGGGTGCAGGGGTGTAGGCACGGCGTCACGAGGCGGCCGCCATCTTTAAACTTGGAACAATGGGGGAGCGCAGCCGGCGCGAGTTTGGCTGTGGGCTCGGAGAAAGGGTTTGGGGTGAAGCTCGCTATGAGGGAATCAGTCTCATAGCGGGGAGAACTGAGGGGCGCGCCCCCCTGTAGCGGGGAAGAGGGATTGGGAAAAGGGAAATTAGGAACGTGGGGTGGGTGAGTCGGGGATTTCGAACTTTCAGGACAATTACGCAAAGTATAACAAATTAAAATCAACAACGGGAAAAATTTTCGGACAGAAACATCACCCCCTCTCTCCACTGCCTCTAAACGTTTTTCTACTAACTCCCAAAAACCCAGAGTTTTAACAGAAGAAGCAGAAGCAAGAGGGACATAGGCAAAGATCCATTTAACAAAACGTTTCCAAGCCCTCTTATTAGCTTTCCCGTTTTTTAACTTTAGGGTCTCTTTAACTTGGACATAAAACTCCTGCTCTATTCGGGACAGCTTAATACCCATTGTCTCAGAATAAAAGCCTCCTTGCTCTTTTTATACGGTACAAAACTCTCCCTCAAGCCTGATTCCCGCTGCCTATCGCGGATTAGACCTCACTGTCTGCTCTCGTATCTCGGTGGCTTTCCCGCCGCTATCACGGGCACCGAGCTTCGCCGCCGCGTGCGGATCCTGGTCCTTTCCCACCGCGTTCCGCCACCGCCAAACCTCACCGCTCCGTGCGGGTCTTGGTTCCTCGATCCCGGCTTCAGTTGCCGTCACCGGCTCCGGAGGGAGAAACATCCAAAAGAGCAAGGGTCTCTGGTATCGTCAGTCCGTTCAGCTAGCGTACACACTTCAGACGCTCCAGAACAGTTGCTGACGGCCCCTGCAAGTACACCACTAGAACGCGGAGGTTCTTGCTAGGGGAGCGACGTCCCGAAGGCGCAGTCCGGACCGCTGCTGCGTATCCAGGTCGCTCGCAGGGAACCCCGAGAGGTCGGAGTCTCTTCGGTGCGCCACTTTGTTGCGTTCCCTGCCTCGGTCCCACCCTGGTACTGGCAACAGAGTCCTAGCGCTACCCTAGGAAGTCGTTCGCGATCGGGAAGACTTCCTCGGAGTGCCGACAACGGGCACAGCTGGTCCGCGTTCGGTCCGGGGAGATGTTGCCCCCGGAGCGTGGTGAAACAGCAAAGAACTACCAGAGAAGGAGGTCTCTTGGTATGTGATTTCGGTAGGTTTATTGCCTCCAAAGGGAGCACATGAACCAAGAGCCCAGAGCAGCTTATTACATCGGTATTTAAGGAGGAACAACACCCAATAGGATGAGGGCAGGGGACAATACAGGGGAGGGGCTGGGGTACATGATCAAATGGGGTTTAGGAAGGGGAGGGGAACAGAGAGAACAACGAATGAACTATGGAGTGACAGGGAATTTCCCAGAGCGGGAATACATAACAGACAAGTCCAGTAACCAATAGCAGGAGCTTGGGTCCGTGGATTGGTGGTCCAACTGCTGCCCCTGGGAGCTCCGGGGGGAAACCCTCTGTCCGTGGAACCTGTCCGGAAGTCCTCTGGTTCCGAACCACCGCAACAGTATTCAATTGCTTAACGCCCTCGGTCTCCACAGCAGCTGTCCCAAAAGCCCACCTGAGTCCTTTTGGGTCTTTGAAATACCCATTTCGGGGAAAATCTATGTCCAAAGTGCATGGGGCCTCTGGGCCAGTCACAATAGAATGTTTCTTCCACTCATTTCCAGTCAGGCTCACCTCAGCTTCCACCAAAGTCAAATCCTGTGATCCCCCTGTCACGCCAGCAATAGAGACAGATTCTGCCTCCACATGTCTTGATGGGATTAATGTTCACTGTGCACCACTGTCAACCAAAGCCTCATATTTTTGTGGTTCTGATGTGCCAGGCCAACAAATCTACACAGTTCAAAAAACACGGTTTTTCCTAGCCTCCACCTGGCTAGAGGCAGGGCCTCTCTAAGCCTGGTTATTCCCAAAGTAGTGGGAAAAGGAATAACAGTTCTTTACTAGAATATATATAACAAGACAAACAAGCCCCAACAACAGCAGCAACAACAAACAAAACCAGAAACCCAATAACAGCCGTCTCTCAGCGGTCCAGCAATTTCCCCTTTGGCGTAGTTATGACCACAGCCAGCAGAGGGTGCTGTGAGCTCCTGTCAAGGCAGGGCAGGCATGATGATTCCCCGCAGCTGCAGGGGGCGCTCCACATGGCAATGGTGGCTTGGGCGAGGGAGTAGAGGGGAAATGGCTCCCCTTGCAAAATTCACAGGGAGCAGCTGGTCTCAGTACCACTCTGGGAGGCGAGCTGGACTGTAGCAGTAGCCTCGGAGCAGTGGGTTAGAACAGCAGAGGTGAGCAGACCCTGGGCGACAAACCAAGTGTAGCGATAACCCTGAAGCTGTGGCAGGAACGGGGGGGCCAGGCAGTTGCGGGGTGTTGAGCTAAAGTTTGGCAAAAACCCCAAAGCAGCAGCAGAAACAGCAAGGGGCTGTGCCGCCCCAGGAGAAGAGAGGTGGTGGAGGGAGTGTTGGAAATGACACAAAGTTTAAAATTTTTTTGTATAACTTTAGTCAGGGGCTTTGCTCGCCATTGCCCAGGGGAAAGGAATTGAAGTTTCTTTTCAAAGGACTGTTTCACCACTCGAGGCCTGATGATCTTAACATCTCAGCAGACTGGGAGTAGCACAGAAGATACACAAAAGATAATGACCATTAACGAACATCAACTCCAAACATCACCCCTGGCATGGTCAGAGACACCTGGTCTGGGAAAAGATGGACAAGAGAACGAAGAATGAGAACCTAATTAACATCGAAGGTGAAGGGACCAATAACCAATAGGAAACCAAATTGGGACCAATGAACATTGAACCAACGGATTTCTCCGGGTTTTGACTGTATAAGTGTCCTAGGGTGACTTTATGATGCTTGTATCCCCAATTGTCTGTTCTGCTTATGCTGGATATTGAGTTCTGTGCTTCTAAGACTAGACTCGAGAGCGAAGGGAGGGGGAAGCGGTGGCACGCACTTTGTGTCTGCAGAATCTTCACTTTACTCCCCCAGAATTCCTTTTCTCACAGACTGTGCTGTCGAGCTCGGACAGCAAGAGGGAGAGATAAGCCTATCAGTGTGCTCTCTCTGAGTTCTTGGCTTTGGCAGAGAGAGAGAGAAACAGGGAGTTTTTCTTTGGTTTTTTTCCTGGTTTTCCTCGTTAGCTATGGCAAAGAAAGTTTTCCCAAGACTATGTCTTTTTTCTGGAACTGTTCAAATCTGCTCCAGACCGAAAACCCAGGATAACACCAGGAGCTCACGCCTGTGGCCCACCGGGGGCCCGGGACGCTGCATTCCAGTGCCAGAGGACTCTCTCTGAACTACAGCAGAACTCTTTCTGAATTTGCCATCTCTTCAGAACAATGAGAGGTTCTATTGTTTAATATCATTCATTTTTCATGATTGTGAATACTTTGCTTGTTAAATTAACGGTTTTTTCCACTTTTCTCCAAGGAAATTTATCCCAAACCGATTGGGAGAGGGGCTGCTGAAATCGGCTTTTCTAGAGGAGACCCCTTCAGAGATTTCCTCCCAAGATTTGCCCTAAACCAGGACAAACAGTATGTGAAAAATCTAGCAAAAATCATGTGTGATGGAAGGATTTCCTCTGCACAACCTGGGCAATGTGTGGACGAAATTATTTCTGTTGCACATCCTGGCCAGAACAAAGTAATGCCTTAATTCTCTAACACTAAACACTGTTGTTGGAGAGTTTTTGTTTTTCCCGCAGTTTCAGTGACAGGGGGTATGTTTCGTGGTTTTCCCCTGGCTCTCACGTGTCCTGTGTGATGTCCTGGTGATGGCAGCAGCCGACGGGTTCCCACAAGCAGCCAGGAGATGCTTCCTCCGGAAAGAGAGAGGTGGGGGTCCCTCCCAGTGAGGTCTGGTGTTGAAAAGTCCCAGTTCAACGGCCACTCTTGTGAGCAGAGGCTCACTCACGGTAAGGAGAAGCAGGAAGGAAAAAACTGTGCAGTAGCAGCGAATCCTCTCCGAAGCAGCAGTCCAACACCAAAACCACAATTGTCTCCCCTCCGATCTGTGAGAGAGAAGGGGCTGAGCCCAGCCCCTGAGCCCCAGTCAAGTCTCAGTTAACCCCCTGACCTCTCACGGTATCTCTGCACTTCCCAAGAGAAACCCCCCAGCTAGAGAGCTCACTCCCCAGCTAAGAGACTTCAGCAACCGCACCCCTTCCCTCCTCCTCCCCCAGGACCATTTCAGTGGAATATGAAGACTCCCAGCCACATTTTTTTTTTTTTTTTTGTCTCTTAAGAATTGTTCATTCACCATCTCCGGGGCAACAAATGGGAAGAAAAACTTCCCTGAGAGAAAGAAAAAAGAAAAGAGAAAAAGCCTAACCCCTGACACTAGGACACTGGACACAGTAAAAAAATATATATTTAAAAAAGAAAAAATGCTTGTACAAAGTGCTGTGGATAAATATGCATGCCTGATTATAAATAGTAAAGGTCAAAATTTCATTTTTCTTCTCCAGCTTTTTCTGGAAAACTGACATATTTTTAGTCAAAGCAGGGGTTTTGAGAAAGGTGATGTCAGAAAAATTAAACCACAAACACCAGAGGTTTATGTCCAAAAAGGAGACAAAGGAGTCTGTGGCAGTGGTGCAGGTTACCCCAGAAGAAGAATTTCCAATGAGAAAGCCCTGGGGGGAGGAGGAGGGCTCCCCCGAGGTAGAGCAAACAATAGTTTAGCCCAGAAGAGGCTGGGCTCGAGACAGGTTAATACCCCCAGGGCTCATTGGGGAGCACCACCTGCCCATCTGAGTTAGTCACCCCCAGTTTCCTAGAGAGTTCTCAGTTACTCGGTTGTTCATTGTATCACTCCCCTGTCTGTAACCCTCGCTCATCCCCCTTCTATCCCTGGTTCGCTCCCTGTCCCCTGCTCCTCCCCAGTTCCTCCCCTCTGCTACCCGGTGATTGGTCACCGGGGGAACAATAAAAGATCGTGTCCCAGGGGAATCGGGGTCCTCCGATCCCCGGTGTCACAGAGTGCAGAACCTCGTGTCTGTGTCTCTTCATTCCTGGGTTGGAGGAACCCCCTGAGGTGTGGGAGAGTTCGCCTACCGAGCAGCTAGCAGGGAGCAAGGGCAAGAGTCGCTCGGCGATTGGGAACGAGGCTGGCCCCCGAGGACCCAAGTCGCATCCGCCTTTGCTAGTAGCCACCTCCACTCCACCGAGGAGGCAGGCGGACGGCCACAGCTGGCGCCCAACGTGCGGCATTTGGTCAGCTTGACCACTTGCCTCATCGGAGCGACCTTCGCCAGAAGCGCGCCGTTGCAGCGTCGGCCGCCCTTCCTGAAGAGCTCCGCGTTTTAGTGGACTTTTCGGGAGGGGAGATCGAGCAACCTCTCTCCCGACGGAGTGTGGAGAGAGCCTCGGTCACCACACCACCCTAGCCAGAGGACTGTGACCGGCGGTCAGGGACGGGAGAGGTGCCAGGGATCCGGGACCCGGCACGTGGAGCAAAATCGCTGCGCAGCGTCCGGAAAGTGAGTTTAAGAATTTCCCCTGACCCCACCGCGTTAGCTTTCCTGTTTGCCTCGGCTAGGAGTTGCTGCCGTTATGGGTGCCCGGCTTTCCAGGCAGCAAAAGGGGTTTTACTCCCAAATTAAGGGAGTTTTAACTGCGGAGGGGAAGCGTTTTTCGAAACCTCTTTTAAGGGAATTCGTTAGATGGGTTTTTATTCAGTTTCCCTCGGTTTCTTTAGATTTAGTTCGAGATCTGGGCTTTTGGGACAAAGTGGGGGATTTAGTAACTAAAAAGGTTCGGGAGGGAGATGTTAGCATTACTCGTTTTTATTCGGTTTTGATTTTAATTTGCGATTCTTTGAGGGGACTTAGTAAGGGGAAAGTTGAAACCCCGGTTCCTCCTACCCCACTTTCCCTGCCGCCCCACTCTCCTCACCCCCCTTCCCTGGGGCGTCGAGACTCGCGTCGGGTGTCGTTTGCCCTCGATCCCCCGCGATCTCCGGCGCTCCCTGGCCGGTGGGGAGGGGGCTCCTCCGTGCCGGACCTTCCCTTGGATGTTTTGCCTGTGCCCGGGTGCCCGGTTGCGCCCGTTGTGCCCCCCCCTTATCGTGGTTATGGAGGAGAGGATAGCCGCGGTGAGGAGCGGGATGGTGCCGGCCGCGCGGCCAGCGCGCCTTCCACCCCCCGTTTTGGCGCCAAAAGCCGTTTTGCGCGGGATCCCTCCCCTTCCCCGGACTCCCCCCCTGAGCCTGCCCACGGAGTCCTCCGCCCCCAGGGCCGTCCCTCCCCCTGCGTCGCGTCGGGGCGTGGTATCGCGTCGGGCCCCTCCCATCCCCTCGGGACCTCCAGCCGGCCCCACGCGGCACCCGTCCCCTCGCGCGCCGCCCTCTCCGGCTCCGATTCCCACACCCCCCCTTCCGGGCCTCAACACCTAGAACCCGGAAGGGAGGGGGCCGAGGCCTGCCGGCACCCCGGGCCCCGGAGCCCAGAACCCGGGAGGGGGGAAGCCGAGGCCTGCCAGCACCCCGGGCCCCGGAGCCTAGAACCCGGAGGCCCACAGGCCAAGGCCGGTGCCGAGGCCTGGGACCAGGCCCCAGCCTGCCCGGGTTCAGATCACCCGGAGCCCGGGGGCCCAGGGGGCGCGGCCCAGGAGGCGGGACAAAGCCTGGTAGCCCTACCGGTCTCCCTGGGTAGGCGTGGCCGGAATCCCCGGTGGGAGCCTTTTCCATTCTCCCAGCTGCGAGACCTATGTAAGATGATCAGTGACCACGGGCTGGAATCATCTTACAGCCAGGGCATGCTCAGAGCAACCTTTAGGTCCAACCTCTTAGTCCCGGAGGACCTTAAGTCAATTATGGAAGGGATCCTAACTCCTGAAAATTACATGCTATGGGAAAGAGCTTGGAAACGCCTACTAGAGGACCTCCTGGGAGAATACGATGGGGAAGATGAGGTCGATGACCTGACAATGGACCACCTAGCAGGCGAGGGGGACTTTAGCAAGGGTGAGGAGCAGGCTGCACAGCTCCCAACGAGAGCGATTAGAGACGTACAGCAGGCGGCGCTGAGGGCCCTCCTGACGCTACCATCTGCGGAGGTGCCTTCAGATGGGTATGCCACCATCAGGCAACAACCAGAGGAGAGCTTTGTTAAGTTTGTAGGCCGAGTGAGGATGGCTCTCGAGAAACAGGAAGAAGACCCCTCAAACCAAGCAAAGCTCCTCCGGTCAGTGGCATACGCCAATGCCAACGCTGCCTGCAAGGCAGTCCTAAAAACCCTCCCCAAATTGCCTCGGCCCACCTTAGAGGCAATGTTAGAAGCGTGCGCCGAGATCACCCCCGAGCCATCAGTAGCACCCCCTCCTCCAGGCCGCGGACCCCAACAGCAAAGGAGGTATGTGACAGCAGCGGGGGCTGCCACCCCTGAAATTGACAATAACCGAACTGGACATAACAAGTGTTATAACTGCGGACAGGGTGGGCACATCGCACGCTTTTGTCCAAAGCCCCGGAGAAATAACACCTCTTGTTCTAAGCCTCCCACAGGTCCCGGAGCGGTGCTCTGCCCGTGTTGCCGCCAGCACCAGGGAAACGGGCAGAAGAGCGCAGTACAGCACTGCGCTGTGACACCAAATTAAATGCTGACAACACCGGGACCACCATCACCGCTCCGGCGAGACCGCCTGCCACATCATCGGCAGGAGAGGGGGACACTGCAGCGGCCAAGGACAGGACCAGGTTCCACCTGGTAAGTGCCCACCCTCAACATATCACCAACACAGACTTTCGTAGTTATAACATGTTTCTTTGTGGAGACATTTTTAAGAGGACAGAGCTTTTGGTCGTGGGGGACTCCACGAGGGGCCCTCTCGGGCTCTTTGTGCTCCCTCAGATTGTTACAGCTATCCCGGGACAGACTTTTAAAATCAGCGCCGCCTGTCACTTGGCCCCCTGGTTCGTGTCCAGGGGCCAGTGGCTGGCTCATGCAATAATTATTCCGGAGGACCTTCCCAAGACGAAGATGACACCACGGGCCATGTACTCAGAGCTCCTGGGGACCGACAAGCCCACCCTGTCTTGCCGCCTCAAAAACGGCAAGGCAGCGGTGCACATCCGAGGAATGATGGACACAGGATCAGACGTGACTATCATTTCAGCAGCAGAGTGGCCACATGGATGGGGGCTCCGGCCCTCAACCGAAAACATCACCGGACTTGGGGGAGCCGTTATGCCCCAGAGGTCCACTAATAACATCTTGGTGGAGGGGCCGGACGGTCATGTTGCCACGGTAAGACCATACGTGGTGGCCTCTGGCTTCAACCTCTGGGGTAGGGACCTTTTGTCGCAATGGGGGACCAGGCTAGAAATCCCAGATACACCAGGGGATTTCTAGCTGGGGCCGCTGCTGGGCGCCCCACCCATGGCTCTGTCCCGCAACTCACCTGGAAAACTGACAAGCCGGTGTGGGTGGAGCAGTGGCCCCTCACTAAAGATAAGTTGAGCGCCCTACGGTCCCTCGTGGAAGAGCAAATTTCCAAGGGTAATGTTGTCCCATCAGACAGCCCTTGGAACTCCCCTGTCTTTGTCATCCGCAAGGCTGGCGGAGGCGGGTGGAGGCTTCTCCACGACCTACGTAAGATTAACGAGGTCATTGTTGACATGGGTCCCCTTCAGCCGGGATTACCATCCCCGGCAATGCTCCCCCGAGCATGGCCACTCGCAGTTATTGACATCAAAGACTGCTTCTTCTCGATCCCGTTGCACCCAAATGATGCGCCGCGGTTTGCCTTTTCTGTGCCGTCTGTGAACAAGCAGGCGCCCCAGGAAAGGTACCATTGGCGAATTTTACCACAGGGAATGAAAAATTCCCCTGTAATCTGCCAGTGGTACGTAGCCCGAGTACTCTCGCCAGTGAGGAAAGCCTTCACGAAATCCATAATTTTCCATTACATGGACGACGTCCTTGTATGTGCTCCCTCGGAGCATCTTTTGGACCTGACATTGAAAGCCACCATCGATGCCATCCAGCGTGCCGGGATGACCATCCATCCAGACAAAGTACAACGCACCCTACCGTGGAAGTACCTTGGCATCCGCATCGGAGAGCGGACCGTCGCACCCCAGCAGCTCGACATCGTGGACGAGCCCAGGACCCTGCGGGAGTTACATCAGCTATGCGGGAGTATCAACTGGGTTCGTCCTCTGCTGGGGCTGACGACAGCAGACCTCGCCCCCTTGTTCGATCTCCTGAAGGGCGGTGAAGGACTCGACTCTCCAAAGCAGCTTACCACCGATGCCAGGGCTTCCATAGGTAAGGTGCGCAAAGCCTTAGTCTCCAGGCACGCCCACAGAGTGGCCCCGGACCTGCCTTTTCAACTTACCATCTTAGGGCAGGTCCCCCAATTACACGGACTGGTCTTTCAATGGGACGAGAGGTTGAAGGACTCCCTCTTAATCATAGAGTGGGTGTTCCTCCCTCACACACCGTCCAAAACTATTACCACGCCACAAGAGCTGGTGGCCTTGCTTATCACCAGAGTGAGGGCCAGGCTCCGCACCCTTGCGGGGTGCGATTTCTCATGCATTCGTGTTCCCTGGAAAGATGAGGACTTGGAAAAATTAGTCCAGTCCAATGAGAGCCTCCAGTTCTCTCTTGACAGTTTCCCAGGCAAAATCACGGGAAAGAAATTGAAACATCACCTGTTTAACACAAATTTTAATTTGGTTCCAAAGTTTATGCAGTCAAAAAAGCCTGTAAAAGGAGCTCTGACTGTTTTCACCGACGGCTCGGGATCCTCTCACAAGTCAGTCATGACTTGGAAGGACCCTCGGACCCAGAAGTGGGAATCTGAGGTCCATGTGGTGGAGGGATCCCCACAAATTGCAGAACTAGCAGCCGTCGTCAGAGTCTTTGAGAGGTTCCAGGAGCCTCTCAATTTGGTTACAGATTCGGCCTACGTTGCTGGGATAACTGTCAGAGCAGAACACAGTTTACTTAAGGAGGTCTCTAACAAAAATTTATTCGGGCTGCTCTCGCGGCTAGTGTCCCTGTTGTCCCACCGAGAGCACCCATTTCACGTGATGCATGTGAGATCGCATCAAGACCTTCCTGGGTACATCAGTGAGGGGAACCGCAGAGCAGATGCCTTGGCAATGGCTGCGCAGGTGCAGTCAGCTAACGTCCCTGACACCTTCGCACAAGCCAAGATGTCCCACCAGTTCTACCATCAGAACGCCCCAGCCCTCCGGAGGATGTTCCACCTACCTCTAGAACAGGCTCGGGCAATCGTGGCGACATGTCCCAATTGCCAGACCTATCAGCTGCCCTCGCTCCATCCAGGGGTAAACCCCCGAGGGCTAGCTGCAAATGAAGTTTGGCAGACCGACGTTACCCATATCCAAGAGTTCGGCAGACTCAAATATGTACATGTCTCTGTAGACACGTTTAGCCATACTGTGTTCGCCTCGGCCCACACGGGCGAAAAGGCGAAAGACGTTCGCAAACATCTTCTAATGGCGTTCTCTGTCCTAGGTACCCCCAAAAAGATAAAGACGGACAATGGCCCAGCGTACACCTCTGCCTATCTCCGTAGTTTCCTCCAGGAGTGGGGGATTGCCCACGTCACCGGCATCCCTCACTCCCCTACGGGGCAGGCCATCGTGGAGAGGACTCACGGTACACTCAAGAGAGTCCTCTACCAGCAGCAGGGAGGTGCAGAGAAGAAATCGCCCATTGAGCGACTCTGCAAGGCGCTCTTCACGATTAACTTTTTAAATTGTACACCAGAAGAGCCCGTCCCCCCTGTATTCCGGCACTTTACTAATTCGACCAACTCCAAATTAAAAGAACATCCGCCGGTGCTGGTAAGAGACCCTGAGACCCATGAGGTTGAAGGGCCTCTCCCACTGATTGTCTGGGGCAGAGGGTACGCATGTGTGTCCACCCCAGAGGGGCCGAAATGGATCCCAGCTAGGTATGTCCGACCCTACCGGGGGCCTAAGCAGAGAAAGCGAGCTTGTTTTGCAGAGACAGTTCCACCCCAGTCTCCGCAAGAAGAAGGTTTCCAAGCCACGGAGGCTTGGAAGAAAAGGAGAAAAAAAAACTTGCCCAGCTTAGACGACCCTCTGGCATCTCAGCAAGAAGAAGTCCCAGAGGAAGAAGACACCAGAGATGTCAGAAGGCAACCATACTCGGCAATACCATGGACTATACACCCCCTTTTACCCTTCCCCAACCTACCCCTCTGACTTACCTTTTGTGTGTCCCTATCCCTGTTACCTACCCATTCAAGAGAAAGGGGGGAGAGAGGGGGAGTTTATGTTAGAGTTACCTTTTGTCGTTTGGATCACTTTTGTTAGATTTTAAGGTTTTTCTTTCTCAGTCTACCCATCAGAGATCCCCAAGGAAGATGGAGCCAGTCTGGATTTTCGTTAGGGTCCTGTTTCTCCTGGAAATTCCGGCGTCTGCCCCGTGGCTGGTGCAGCAGCCTCGAGAAAACGTGTGGGTCACTCTGGCAAAATCCATCGGTCAGAGTGACTTCTGCCTTCACGTCGACTCAGCGAACGGCCCGATTAGCACCTGCCTGGTAGGGATTCCTGGGACATGGCCAGAGTACCACGCTTTTCTCTCAGGGACCAACCAATCCCACAGTTGGGATCAGTGGATGCAGGCCCTGCCACCCATGGACACCGAACCCCAAGAATTGGACCTGTTGGGGTCGGCACAACCCGCGTTCTGTACCTCTTTTGCAGACCCTAGTGCCGCCAGACACCAGAGGCAAATTCTTTATAGCTCCCTTTGGGATACGAGAAAGAGCTGGCAAAAGTACAGGGATGTGCCGCGGGAAACCAACCCAGGACGAGGGGAGGCCATAATGGCAATGAAGGCAGATAAAGTTGACACATTGACCATTCCTCCAGTAACAAAGAAAGCCTTCGATGTCACCCCTAACAATAGGAAACTTTACAGTGAAGGAGCCTGGTGCAAATTTGCTAAATTTACATGGTCAGCATCCACCAATTCCCCCAAGAAACTCCCTAAGGGGATTTTCTTAATATGTGGAGATCGTGTGTGGGCAGGAATCCCGTCCCGTCTCAGGGGAGGGCCGTGCACGCTCGGCAAGCTTTCCCTGCTGACACCAGGAATGAACCAGCTGTTATCCTGGAGAGACCACACCAATATGACCCGCCAAAAACGATCCACCCTAGATTTGGACCCAAATTGTGATAATAACGTAGTCTCCTGGTCGTTCTCCAAAAGGGTCGCGGCCTCGATATTTCTGCCGTGGGTGGCGGCAGCCAAGGCCCTAGGTGAGCTTTCCCACCTAGAGTGTTGGCTTGGAAAGCAAGCCAATTTAACATCTCAGGCGCTCTCAGAACTCCTCTCAGACGAGGAGGCAACCAGGCAGGCGACGCTCCAAAACAGGGCCGCCATAGACTATCTGCTGCTGCTCCACAACCACGGGTGCGAAGAGTTTGAAGGACTGTGTTGCTTCAACCTTTCATCTCACGCCCAATCCATCAAGTCCACAATCCAGGAGATGCGGGACCAGATCCACCAACTCAAGACGGAGGGCAAGGACTGGCTCGACAGCCTCTTCACCAGCTGGGGGATCTCTAGCTGGATTTCACAAGTTTTACAGACTCTGTTTTGGGTTTTGTTGACTCTTTTCCTTGGACTTTGTTCCCTAAGTTGTGTTAAGTGTTTTGTTATCTCTTTAGTTAACCGCGCATTGCCTTTAAGTAATAAAAACGGGGGAGATGTGGCAGTGGTGCAGGTTACCCCAGAAGAAGAATTTCCAATGAGAAAGCCCTGGGGGGAGGAGGAGGGCTCCCCGAGGTAGAGCAAACAATAGTTTAGCCCAGAAGAGGCTGGGCTCGAGACAGGTTAATACCCCCAGGGCTCATTGGGGAGCACCACCTGCCCATCTGAGTTAGTCACCCCCAGTTTCCTAGAGAGTTCTCAGTTACTCGGTTGTTCATTGTATCACTCCCCTGTCTGTAACCCTCGCTCATCCCCCTTCTATCCCTGGTTCGCTCCCTGTCCCCTGCTCCTCCCCAGTTCCTCCCCTCTGCTACCCGGTGATTGGTCACCGGGGGAACAATAAAAGATCGTGTCCCAGGGGAATCGAGGTCCTCCGATCCCCGGTGTCACAGAGTGCAGAACCTCGTGTCTGTGTCTCTTCATTCCTGGGTTGGAGGAACCCCCTGAGGTGTGGGAGAGTTCGCCTACCAAGCAGCTAGCAGGGAGCAAGGGCAAGAGTCGCTCGGCGATTGGGAACGAGGCTGGCCCCCGAGGACCCAAGTCGCATCCGCCTTTGCTAGTAGCCACCTCCACTCCACCGAGGAGGAAGGCGGACGGCCACAGGAGTCCTGTAACTTTATTCAGATAAAGGGAGAGGCCATGGGCATTTCCCATGGGGTCTCCCAAATTTTTGGAGGATGCAGCCTCCTTTTTATATTAATTTCCCAACCGCATTTCCCTCTCTCTTTCCCCATTGGCTGAGGTACTTGAGAGGTACAGACTTCCTGAAATGCCTAATACCTAAGACTCCCTTCTAATGTATACTCCCTCGCCTTTTTCTTCTTCCTTGTGTCTCTGTTCTTTTTCTCTAAATCCAGAGGTTTAGCACAGTCTTGAGTGAGTAGCAGTCTGTGTCAATTAGTGGAATTCCTATGGAATTCATGGTTCCCCCCATTGCTTCTTTCACCTCTCCATATTGGTCCTTATCTACCATCAGGCCCACAGTTTGTTTGTAAAGACACCTCCTCATTCCTTTCAATATGTCCTGTTCTTATTTTCTCAGTAATTGTCTTCACAAACCTTAGTTTTCATTGACTTAACTTTCTGTTCTTGGGTCCTTTTTGGTTTTACTATTATTTGCAGTGACATTATTTTCTGTCTTTTTGTAGCCATTTCTGGATCTGTAGGTATGGCTACTACCTTGTCTTGGGTTAGGCTAGAGAGGTCAAAATCTAGGAAGTGATCTGTGCTGCAGGAAGGAATACAACTTCCTTCCTGCGAGAGAGAGCCAATAATCAGGTAGTTTTAAGGATTGATATGTAAGTGAACCTATTAAAAAGTTGGTCCGCTTTCGAGGAAAAAACTATATACAAGCAGAGATTCTCTGAAGCTCTTCTTCTTTAGACTTGCTGCTGCTGTGTAGAGAGGAGCATCTCTTGCTTCTCTCGCTGGTAAGGCCCCCCCCCCCCTCCTTCCAAAGGAAGGATGGGGGGGGGAAGGAAGGTTTTATGGCAGCCGTGCCGCTGCAGCCAGGAATGGGGGAGGAAACGATTGGAATTTTCAGCAGATCTAGCTCAGCTGGTGTGTCAGTTACACGAGAGAGAGAGCTGAGCTAGGCAAGGACCAGGCTGGACTCTATCCAGCTCGGGCATGGCCCTGCCCTGTCACCCAAAGCCCAGATAGCCCTACTAGGCCGAGCCAGTTTGGCAGAGCCAGGCAGAGAAACTCTTGAGAGCGTCTGGCATCTAGCTCGGACTTGTTCAAACAGCTCGGCAAAGAGCACGTGATCTTCACACTGCCGGAGAGAGAGAGAAACAGAGATTAACTCTCTCTATGTCTGGACTAAACTCACAGACACCCATCTTTCCTCGCAGAGAGAGGAACAAGTGAGGACATCTACATAGTGCAGCGCAGAGACTTTACAGTCAGTGAGGAAAGCAGAACTGATACTTACAATAAAGTGCATAAAAAGTGCTTCCAGAGTGAAGCTGAAAACTCTTTTAGAGAACCATAGTTAGGGACTGAGCTAATAAATTCTCTGTAATATATGAAGATATAGTCCAAAGGAAGATGTGAGGTTCTTATTGCAGCCAATGAACTGAAATACCTAAGTACAGACAAGTAAGTGTTGAAAAAGTACAGCCTGATAAAAAACTAGAACCAAGAGAGAAGAGAGGCTGTGACCCAGAGCCCTGGTCCCGGGGAGAATGCTAGAGAACCTGAGTTGTCAAGAGAACCTGTGTTGCTAAGCACAGAAGAAAAGATTTTCTTTGTTGCTGCAATTAAACTAGGCATCCTTAAAACAGGTACCCTGTAGACTGTTCATAACCCACCCAGGTGGCTGTGAGAAGGCTACTAGTGTGAGAGGGATCCACCATTAAGCTAGACTTTGCTCCGGGCGGCGGCTAATGGTGAGGCAGAAGACCCATAAAAACTGTATTTTTCTTACAGAAAATCCATAGTGTAAGCAAAAGAGACTTCTCTCCCTAAATGAACTGAAACAAGAGCTGTTTCTGAGGTAGTAAACTAACTAGAAGTCAAAGTGTTGTCTTTTGTATGTTGTCAAAGAGAAAGAAATGGAGAGGTGGGGGAAAGAAGGGTAGTCTAAAGAGTTTGTTCTGGTTTTTCTTAAGTTTTTTTTTTCTTTTCCCTTTGTCTTAAGTATATTAATAAAACTTCTTTGTACTTTATAAAGTTTAAGCCTGCTTTGCCTACTCCTAATCCTCATCTCACAACAAGCAATCAAGTAAATTTAAGTAAGTGTGCTAGCATTTAGCCACAAACCTAAATAGGCGAACTGAAACCACTACATACCTGCATCCCTTTGATCACATGCTGAATAAGTTGCACTAAGCAAGGGATCATATATGCTAAAAAGATTAGAGTTGCTATAGCACATAAGAGGAAAAGGCATTTGTTTAGCTCATAGTCCACCAGGTAACCACAAAAACATGTCTTGTTCCTATCCTTTCTACATTTGGACCGGTACATGAGCTAACTTTCTTGTTCTCTTTGTTATTTGTTTCACCACTTTTCTATTGTCATCTATTTGCAAACAGCAGTTAGAGTAATTTAATTTGCCACACACTCCCCCTTCTTCTGCTAATAGATAACCTAATACCATCCGATGTTGAAATATTGCATTCCTCATCTGAGTGGACTGGTCAGCAAGAAGGTCAAGAGCTGTAGCTGTCTGGTTGGTTATTTTTTCAAAGACAGCTTGCAACTTAATTATCTGATTTAAATTATAAATAGGTTCCCTGGCACCTTGATGCTGTTTGGTTTCTGCCTTTTTTCTTTTATATGTTCTCTGTACTCTTTGCACATATATTTGTAGCTCTGTAGCCTATTCTATTAATAGCTAGTTTTTCCAGTACTTTTCCATGGTCTTTCCCTAAGCAGAAAGACAAAACAAATTCCAGAGCTCCAAGCCCCAGGGAAGTGCAAGGCCCTGTCCTATCTCGGTTCTTCCTGGGAACCAAGGCCGAGAACCACTCTGAGGTACATTTTAATAAACAAAGTAGAGCCAGTGCTGAGAGGGGGGCTCCAGAGAAGGGGCTGGACCTCGGGGAGAATTGAATCACCACTTGTCCTCCTAATTGGTGCTTTTAATCAATTATGCTAATTTCCTAAAAGCTATAAATATGTCCTCACCCCTGGAGGGGGGGCTTTTATGGACACCTTTCCATAACTGCTCCTGAAGACCTTCAAAATAAAGATCCCCTTTTATATTACCTCCTTGCTAAAATGATCTCGAGTTTCTTTTCCAGGTTGGGGGAAAAGGCAACAACCTGATATTAATTCATTAGGATTCTAAGTGGCTGGTCCATAGTGTTGCATGATTCGCTCAGGTGGCCATTCATCTTTGTCCCATTTTTGGGTGCTCCCTCCAGCCAGGGCTGCATCAATTGACTGCTTTTCTCTAATTAGATCATCATATACCTTGATTCCTAACTGATTTCCCTGAACTTGTGGTAGCAAAAAGAACAATGGTCTAATATACCCTACATAACATATCCCTGGCCAGTTTGGAGGTAACCTGTGATAGGCTTGCTGGCCAGTCGTCAGATCGTCCTGGCCTTCTGCAGACCCAACAGTTGCTAAGGTTAAAGGTTTTTGCTACTTCTTCTCTTAGGACTAAAAAGCAATTCTCCCACTTCTGGCCCAAACCTAACTGACAATATAAAGGTAAGATTATTAAGAAAAACATTCTAATGGTGTAATCTAATCTCCAAATCTAATTTTCATGTTGTCTTCTGCACCACTTGTGGCGAGTGAAGGCACAGAAACAACGCAACATAAAGAAAACAGTGACAGAAACGATTTGGCCTGCCAATGACTGGAGATCCCAAAGGAGGGATGCCCATACAGATTATTTCAGAAGACCATCTGTGGGTAGGCATACGAGGCTTCCCCCGATGTTGACACACTGGCTACTGCTCCGGTCCACTCCTGCGGAGTGTCAGTCACTGCCTCCCATCCTCCTCCAGCTGAGATGTCTAAATATCTGGGGCTTCAGAGACCTTGACCCAAGTGAGATGGTTCTACCTGTAATAAATAGGTACGCCCAATTTATAATAAAACAAGTATAAAATTTATTTCGTGTCCGAGAGTTTGAACACGCAATGCCATGATCGAAAACGGAGACAGTGCCAAGCCCAGGGTTGGCACTGGGTGAACGCAGGTCTGACCTCTATCGCATCAGACCTCCCTCTGTTCACACCGACTGCTTCCAACAGCTAGTTTATATACAGTTTTGACCACAAAGTCTGGATTTTGGGTATTGTTTCTGTCACTCAGCATATTCATGAAGCATGCTATTCATGAAACTGAGGTGGACAAAACGCATCCTCTGTTTGATTGATTTCTCATCACCAGAGGATGTTATCTGATGGCTCATGATGTTCCTTATCCTGGTCCGATCTGGTCGTTAACACCTGAGTTGGGATGGGATTTTCGGAGATGGTCGATCAGTTCTGCCAACAGCTCTGCCAGGAAATTCTCCTTGGAAAATGTAGATATCAGGGGTCGGCTTAATGCTTTCCCGATGTGCCGCCGTTCTCTGTAGTGCTGTCTTTGGAATGTAAATCAGTTCCCTGGGCGAGGCCACAATTCTTTTCTTGGGCAGGCTCTGCTTGTTCTATACCTGGTTACAACTAAACTTTTTTTTTACTATATATTTCAATATTACATATTTGGGCACGAATTTCCCACTTTTATTTATAACACACCCATGTTCAGCTGTCTTGATGGCTGTTTCTGTGGTCAGTAACACTTGGAAAGGTCCACGCCACTTCGCCACTAGTGGTTGTTCTTTCCACTCCTTAACTAGGACCCAGTCTCCTGGCTGGATGCTATGAACAGCAAAGTCCAAAGGCAGGGGCTGTGCCAGCTGAGCTTCCTGTCAAAGAGATTTCACAAGAGAGTATCCTGGCCACATATTGTTTTAAATATACATCACTTATTTCTACCCCTCCGCTAGGTTGAGAATTACAAAGGTAAGGAATTCCAAACATCAGTTCAAAGGGAGATAATTGAATCTCTCCCCTGGGTCTGGCCCTTATTCTTGCCAAAGCCAATGGAAAAAGCTGTACCCATGGCATCTTAGTTTCTATCACCAGCTTCAAAAGGTATTTCTTTATTTCTCCATTCATTCTTTCAACTTAGCCCGAGCGCTGGGGGTGCCAGGGGGTATGGAGGTTCCATTGTATTCCTAAAGCAGTCATAACCCCTTGAAGGATCTTTCCTGTAAAATGAGTTCCCCTATCTGAGTCTATTGATTCCACAATCCCATATCTTGAAATTATTTGTTCCAAAAATACTTTAATAACTGATCTTGTAGTTGCTGAAACAGTTGGAAATGCTTCTGGCCACCCTGTTAGCTGACATACTATTACCAGAAGATATTTAAACTTTGCCACTTGGGGGCGTTTCAGTAAAATCCACCTGGCATCTTTGGAAGGGAAGTACAGCCCAAGGCCTCCCTCTCCTGGCAGTTTTTTTTATAACCCTGCTATTTGTTTTAGCACAAATCAAACAACCCTCAATAGCTCGCTTTGCCAAAGTAAAAAGACCCACAGCAACGTACATGTTGAGGAAGGCTTCTGCCAGTCTTCAGGAGCCCCAATGGCTCCCTTCATGGAGTTGTTTTAATATCTGTAAGGCCAGAGCTTTTGGTATCCACTGTTTACCATCCCTTGTAAACCAATTATCCCCTCTTTCTTATGCCCCACTCTTTTAATTATCTCAAGCTCCTCTGGTGGAAAAGACAGTTTCTCTGGCAGTGGTGGGGTTACTGGGAGCAAAGGGAGGATCTTAGAAATTTCTGGCAACAGTGCATCTTTCCAAGCCTCTTCATCAGCCAGTCGGTTACTTATTGAGTCCTCTGAGCACCCTGCCTGGTGTCCCCTAACGTGTATTATTGCCACCCCTTTTGGTAAATTCACCACCTCCAATAGGCGAGAAATTAAACTCTCATGGGTTAATGTTTTTCCCCTGCAGGTTAATAAACCTCCTTCCCATAATTTCCCAAATGCACGCATCACCCCGTATGAATATTTAGAATCAGTAAAAATATTCACTGTCTTGTCCCAATGTAATTCACAGGCTTTCACAAGCACATACAGCTCCACTGTCTGAGCTGATTATGTGAGGGCAATCTCTTCCTTTCCTTTAATTCCCTTCCGTTAATGATAGCATATTTTGTGAATCGCTCCCCTTCTACCACCCTTGAAGACCCATCGATAAACACATTTGTTTTTCTTTAGGCCAGGGAGTGTCTTGTAAATCTTCCCTAGCCCGGGTCTGGAGATCTATCACTTGAATGCAGTCATGGGTTTCTTCCCAGCCCCCCTCTTCAGGGCTGTTCAGACAGGAGGCTGGGTTAAACCCTTCCCCGTTTCTCAATTCTGAGTCCTTCTGTTCCATTAAACAAGATTCATACTGTAATAACCAAGCACTGGTCATCCACTTTAGAGGCTCTTTTGGTTAACAAAGCTTCAACTTGATGTGAAACTTTAACAAATATCCTCCTATTGTCAGTTTTTAGGCCTCAGTTACCATCAAGGCTGTGGCTGCACAATTCTGACAACAACGAGGCCAGCCTCTGGCCCCTGGGTCTAACAGCTTAGAAAAATAAGCAACAGGCCACCGTGTCCCCCCATGCTCTTGTACCAAAATTCCTTTAGATGGCCCTGTTTAACATCCACATATAGCTCAATTTCCTTTTCTGAGTCTGGAAGAGCTAAGGCTGGGGCATTAACCAATTTGTCTTTTACTTTCCTAAAGCTTTGCTCTCCTTCTGGTGTCCATACCACAACATTAGGACTGTCTTGGGTTAAAAAGTCATGTAAAGGTTGGGTTAAACCAGAAAAATCCCCAAGCCATGCTCTGCAGTACCCCACCAACCCTAAAAACTGCCGTAACTCCTTCTTTGTTTGGGGTAATGGTACTTGTAAAATTCCTTGTATTCTTTCTGGATCAATGCACCGTAACCCTCCAGTCAAAATGTGTCCCAAATGTTTAACTTTCTCTCTACCAACTGCACCTTCTTTTCAGACACTCTAAGTCCTTTTTTAGCAAGAAAATTAAGCAGCTTCACAGTAGCCTCTTCAACCACCTTTTCTTGTTCCCCTGATAAAAGCAAATCATCCACATACTGAAGCAACCTGACTCTCGAGGGTGGAGTAAACTCTCTTGATATTTTCTGCAAGGCTTGCCCAAAAAATACTGGTGACTCTGTATATCCCTGGGGGAGGACTGTCCATGCCAATTGTTGTTTTACCATCTTCCCTCTTTTCTCTTGCTCCCACTCAAAGGCAAAATACTGTTTACTGTCCTCGGTAATTGGACACCCCCTGAAAGCATCTTTCAAATCTAGTACTGAATAATATTGCTGTTAAGAAGGGCTCTGATTCAGGATGGTATAGGAATCCAGAACTGTGGGATGCCTTGATTTGACAATTTCATTAATTATTCTTAAATCCTGCACCATTCTGTAGGTTCCATCTGGTTTCTTAACTGGGAGGATAGAAGTGTTATAAGGAGACATACATAGCTCTAAAAGACCTGCCTTTAGCAGGGACTCAATGACAGGCTGTAACCCCTTCCTTCTTTCCCTTGAAATAGGGCATTGCTTTTTAGACACCACTTGTCCTGGTTGCTTCAAAGTAATTTGGAGAGGCTCTATGTCTAGTTTTCCGTATTTCTCTGGGGCTACCCACACTTTCAGGTTTCTTTCAGCATAAGCCTTCTCAGACATTTTACACAAAGTTACCACAGTGTTAGACTCTGTACCATTTTTCACAACATTAACTTACATTCCCACTTTAGCCATCAAATCCCTTCCCAGTAAATTACAATCACAATTAGGAACAAACAGGAAATCCTGCGTTTCAAACCTATCTCCCACATCTACTATCAGCGATTGAATAAAATGCACTCACTCATCCTTTCCAGTCACCCCTTAAATAATCAAAGATCTTTTTGGCAATTTTCCCCCCTTAGGGATAAATTTTAAGGTGGATCGAGAGGCCCCTGTGTCTATCGGGAAACATACCTCCTATCGATCCGGACCCACCTTAAAAGTTAGCAAGGGCTCCAGTGTGGTGGGTCCCTGGTATAACGGGAGCCCCTGACACCCCTAACAATCCATCTCCACTATCCTCTGGACTTCCTCCTCCTGAGAATCCAGCTGTCTCTGCAGACAGTCCCACTTCCAGTGTCCCTCTGCCCTGCAGATAGCACATTGATTCCTTCCCAACCGCTGTTTGGGTTGGCTCTACCCTGCTGAGGAGGGAATGCTTCTGCCACTTCCTTGTGGCCAACCCCGTCCCTTCTATCCTGGGGGACCCCTTGGGTCTTGAGGTTTAACTCTCTGGGGCCGTAAAAACGCCTTGCCTTTGCTTTCGCCTTTTCCTCATCCCTTCTTACATACACTTGCTGTATCTTTCTAACCAGTTCATCCAGGGACTTATTCTGTTCTTTCTCTAGTCCCCCCCACTACTGCTTGTGGGTACTCATTTTCCCACAGCTCAAAATCATTCATTTATCCAGTGAATCAAACAAAATCCTTAAAAGAAAATCCTAATCCTTCCACATACAATCTGCATTTCCTGGATAGGTCTTCTTCTTTGTGCTCACTCTCTTTATCACACACCGTCTACCAGAGACGATCTCTGTCTTGCCACAGTGTCCAAAAGTGGCTCCTCCTCTCCCCCCCCCTGCCCCCCGGAGCACCAGACAGGCACAGCCAGCAGCACCACAGGCAGCTGGGGCATCCCGCTGCCTCATGGGGGCCAGGGGCCACTGCTGCCCCTGCCCAGGGGTGGCGGGGTCAGGCACCACCCAGTGCTGAGCCCCGGCTGCCCCACAGCCCCCACAGGCCCCCAGCTCATGCTCCTGGTCCCGCACGTCCGCGCCCGGTCCGGCCGCTCCTTACTTCAACCATATCTCTCTACATTCTCCTTTAACTAATCTTTTCTCAACATATCAACACTGGTTGTCCATCTCCTGTTGTCAAGACTCCTTCTCAGCTCTCCTTATTGCCTCCCCCCACGCATGGATTTTCGAGACCCCTTCTCGACTTTCCCTTATTGCCCCCTTTGGGTATCTATGTCCTTAACTACTTCTGGGAGAATGTGTAAACCAACTCCACATTCTTCCAAGGGATTCTTCAGAGATATTTTGAGATCATCATCCCTTTTGCCAGAGCCCCTTCCTGGCTTTACCTTTGCAACTCTCCATGGGTACCCTCCCAGGTTTACTCTCTGAAGATCCCATTTTACTCACTGGTGAGATTTTCAGTGGTCCTTCCCTGTGGACTCTTCCTGGACTCCCCCAGTCCACGTCTCGTCTGTCTCCTGGACTGTCTCGGGAATGCAATCTATCGCCCGGTGCTGGCTGCCACCAAGGGGAGCTGATCACCAAAACTGGGTGAGGCACGCCTTCAGCTTCGCTCACTGCCCGCTGCCCCCGGACAGTGGAAATATCCTGGACAAGAGCCCCCAAATTGTCAGGGAAATTAAACCACAAACACCAGAGGTTTATGTCCAAAAGGGAGACAAAGGAGTCCTGTAACTTTATTCAGATAAAGGGAGAGGCCATGGGCATTTCCCATGGGGTCTCCCAAATTTTTGGAGGACGCAGCCTCCTTTTTATATTAATTTCCCAACCGCATTTCCCTCTCTCTTTCCCCATTGGCTGAGGTACTTGAGAGGTACAGACTTCCTGAAATGCCTAATACCTAAGACTCCCTTCTAATGTATACTCCCTCGTCTTTTTCTTCTTCCTTGTGTCTCTGTTCTTTTTCTCTAAATCCAGAGGTTTAGCACAGTCTTGAGTGAGTAGCAGTCTGTGTCAATTAGTGGAATTCCTATGGAATTCATGGTTCCCCCCATTGCTTCTTTCACCTCTCCATATCGGGCCTTATCTACCATCAGGCCCACAGTTTGTTTGTAAAGACACCTCCTTCTCATTCCTTTCAGTGATTATATTCTCTCCTGCTCCTATGCATTGTTCTTACTGTATTGTTAGATTGATAAAATAGTTCATTTAGCCATCATTCCCATGCAGTGATGGAGGGAGGTTTTCTGGTCAAAACTCATTCTGGCTGCGAAAGTCGTGACGAGTCACCAGTTTAGAGCCTATGAGGAAGGTTTGAAAGCATTTATTTTCCGCTTGCCGATGTCTCTGTAGTTAAAGCACAACGAGGGACCACACTGGGTTCACTGAAATTCTGCTAGAGAACCTGGCAGATTTCTTACAGAATTTTATCTAACAAGTAGGCAGTTTTTTTTTAAAATTTAAAATTTATTTATTTATTTGGGGGGCTGGAAAGCATCCTGTAAAGCCTGATGCCTCATCTCTCAAGCCCAGAAGCTCTCAGCAGCCTGTCTCATGCAGCCCGAGCATTTGGCTCCAGCACTCAAGCTCCTAGCAGAGTAAGGGAGCAGCAATTATCTTCTGTCAAATGTCAGATATGGTGCTTTTCCCTCTGCAGGTATCTCACCCAGGAAGTGTCACCTTGCACCCAGCTGTGCATCAGCACTGCTGCCATCAGAGATGCAGCAGCAGCTCATGACCTTGTGCAAGCTGCTTGGTGGCCCTACGAGCATCCCAGGGGCAGATTTTGAGGGCACCCAAGGACCCCTTCCCACCTCAGGACACCACCTCTGTCAGGCCTGATATGCTCAATGGGACCCTGCTCCCAACATCCTTTGCTTTCCAGGGACAGCACCAGGAGCAAAATGGCTGCTCTTCAAAAGCATCCTGTAGGTTTTTAGCTTCTGTATGAGCTACTCTACTAAAAAAAGCTTATAATGCACCAGGACTATGGAGGACATCTCCATCATGCCTCCCAGAGAGCACAAGGAACATGCAGGCAGCAAGAGTATAACCTCCAGTACACCATGGTGTGACCTTCCCCCAGCACTGCTGGAGCAACACAGGCTCAGCCCCTGTAGCAGATAAGAAAAATCTTATAGAATAAGGGCCTTATAGGCCTCTGTTCACTTTGTTCCTTTCTGTCACTTCTGCTCACCAGAAAGCACTCTGGGAAAGGTTCAGCTAACAGGATAACAAAAAACATGTTACATAACCTAAAAAATAAGTTACATAACCTAGAAAACAAGTTGTATAACCAGTGTGTTGTCCCCTCATGGCTTGGGTTCTGATTGGTCAAGGGTACTTGTGAACACTGCATGATCAAAGGGCTGATTGGGTACAGGAAAGCGTGAACAGCAACACCTGCAGTGACAGGCAGCCAATGCATATTTGTTGTCTTTTCA
Source organism: Eopsaltria australis (assembly GCA_034509425.1). NCBI lineage: Eukaryota > Metazoa > Chordata > Aves > Passeriformes > Petroicidae > Eopsaltria > Eopsaltria australis. The sequence continues at coordinate 35,912 of JAVTVJ010000210.1, read as the reverse complement.
CAAGAATGTAAATAGATAGGAACTTAGCATCTGAATGCAGCATAAAATGGCCTGGATTTTTGCAATAAACAATTTTCACTCTGCAATTGCCAAGAGGAGTCTGTGTGTCTTCATTTCTCATTTCTACAAATGGCACACCGAACCTTTGCACCTATCACAGGTGGTGAAAGTCATTCTCTGCTCCGGTAGCAACTTCCACTGTCCCACAGTAGTCAGTCGACCCAAAATGCACACCCATCACCTAACAGGTGAGCAGTGGGGGGATTATGGAAGGAAATATGTCCCTGGAACAGAAACAGAGCCTAGAAACTTTGCAGCAGCTCTTGCATCAACACAATAGGGACATTTCAGCTTCTAGGCTGATGACCTTAATAGACTGATTATCTGCTGCGGTCCTAACATATCAGGTAATCCTGAGGTCAGGCCACCCCCTATGGGGATGTTTGACTTTGATAAAGATCCTCAGCCAGCCAGTCCTTTCTACCCTGGATCCCTAGACTGCAAGCAGAAGGCAGAGCTCAGCCCCTGATACAACGACAGGGGACTTTATTCGCGAATTGCAATCCAACGGAGGGCAAATTGCAGGCACAGCCTATAAGATTAGGTCAGTGGTATTCACTGGACGAAGAGCCACAGGATTGTTACTATCTTGGGACCAGGGGTGTCCCAGGAGTGTTGATGCAGCTTAAAGATATTGCAGTAGATTCTCCCCATTGGAGCAACTTTTAATATGGGTTAAAGAACCTACTGACCATTTCCTAAATGAGAAAAGCTTTGATGTTAGGAGCCCCTGCAAGTAGCTGAGGCGGTGACTGCTGAGGGGGATGCCAATGGTGAGCCAGAGGAGGACATATTGCCGTCAGCCCCTGTTTTTCCTGGAGGGGAAACAGACCTATATTTTCCCTTGGAACAACCCTTAGGACCATCTTTGGACCCCTCCAATATTCCCCCTCTGGTGCTTAGCAGGGAAACCTTTGCACCGAGGGTCAGAGCTGCTCTGGAGGCACCGCCACTTCCCCCCATTTCCCCAGTGGTTGTGGTGGCTCTGTCTGGGGTCCTAGCAGAGGGCCCAGGAATTGCAGCAGCTCCCCCACCCCACACCCACAGCATTGCATTCTCACTATGTATCACCCAGCCAAAGACGGAGGCGGTGGGGGGCTGATGGGCCCCAGCTCTCACCCCACGCTCAGCTTGGAAGACTTGGACACCTATGGGGGGGGCCCTCCAGTGCTTCACAGCTCAACCCATGCATGCTTTTTCAGAGAACTTTTTTTCAGAACGTCTCCCATCCTGCTGTTCCCCCCTTCCCGTGTTCGCAATGTGGAAAAGGTTACCACTGGAATGACGCCTGTGGATCAACATTTGATAAAGACAGTAACCTTCTCACCCTGCAGCAAGTTCTGACTCAGAGCTTGTTAACAGCTTAAACACATTTACAGTATTCTTCAGCACATCTTGGAGACTAGAGACCCACACCTGGGAACTGGGAAATCCAGTGGTGCATCCACCTTGCAGGCCACAAGGCTCCTCAACTTTGCTACGACAGTAGCCCAGTTTTCATACTGTTAAACAAGCTGAGAAACTTTTAGCTTCATTCTCCTGTTGGCTTTCTCCCAAAGCCTGGTCAGGGCTCAAGGTGGAAGCAAGGGAGTTGTCTTTGATTCTTTACCCCCCCTAATAAGGCCAGGTGTGGCCTTATCCATTTTCCAGATATGGAAAGGTAAATACATGTTTTGCCAATAAATGAACACATATAACAATATTTTGTTAATGAGCCACTATATCTATAACATTTGGTTGGAAGGTTCATCTAGAGGTCAACTTTGGCTCAGGGCCTGCTGTTCAGGCCTTAGTACTTTAACCCTGTGTAGTGGTTTTATTTGCCAATCTGAGTCACTGGCCAAATGCCAATGCACCCACTAAATTTTAAATTCAGTTTCTGCTGTGAGATAAGGCTTAGGAAAAAGCAAAGCAGGCTCAAAACTTTAAAGAATATAAAGAAAGTTTTATTAACAGAACTACAAGAAAAATAATAAAAATCAGAATAAACTTTCAGAACACCTTTCCTCCCCTCACCTCTTCTTCTCTTTTCCACTAACAATGCAAAGAGATAACACTAAGGACTTTCAGTCAGTTTACCACCTCTAAAAAAGACTTTCTTCAGTCCACTTAGAGAGAGGAGTCTCTCCTGCTATACCATGGAGACTTCTCCACAAGAAAACAGTTCTCTTGTGGTTTCAACATTAGAAAAGAAGCAGTCGCCCAGGAGGAAATCTGCTTGCAATGTAAAAGTCCCTCCCACAGTTTGGTAGTCTTCCCATAACTACCATGGTGGGCCACTGACTGATGGGATACACTTTTAAGGATGAGCTGTTCTACTATAGCAGCAAAGATTCTCTCTCTTTTATCTCAGGCAGTATAAGTTCTCTTCTTCTATCCCTGGTGTTGCCTTTTCCCCCAACCTGGAAAAGAAACTCGAGATCATTTTAGCAAGGAGGTAATATAAAAGGGGGTCTTTATTTTGAAGGTCTTCAGGAGCAGTTATGGAAAGGTGTCCATAAAAGCCCCCCCTCCAGGGGTGAGGACATATTTATAGCTTTTAGGAAATTAGCATAATTGATTAAAAGCACCAATTAGGAGGACAAGTGGTGATTCAATTCTCCCCGAGGTCCAGCCCCTTCTCTGGAGCCCCCCTCTCAGCACTGGCTCTACTTTGTTTATTAAAATGTACCTCAGAGTGGTTCTCGGCCTTGGTTCCCAGGAAGAACCGAGATAGGACAGGGCCTTGCACTTCCCTGGGGCTTGGAGCTCTGGAATTTGTTTTGTCTTTCTGCTTAGGGAAAGACCATGGAAAAGTACTGGAAAAACTAGCTATTAATAGAATAGGCTACAGAGCTACAAATATATGTGCAAAGAGTACAGAGAACATATAAAAGAAAAAAGGCAGAAACCAAACAGCATCAAGGTGCCAGGGAACCTATTTATAATTTAAATCAGATAATTAAGTTGCAAGCTGTCTTTGAAAAAATAACCAACCAGACAGCTACAGCTCTTGACCTTCTTGCTGACCAGTCCACTCAGATGAGGAATGCAATATTTCAACATCGGATGGTATTAGGTTATCTATTAGCAGAAGAAGGGGGAGTGTGTGGCAAATTAAATTACTCTAACTGCTGTTTGCAAATAGATGACAATAGAAAAGTGGTGAAACAAATAACAAAGAGAACAAGAAAGTTAGCTCATGTACCGGTCCAAATGTAGAAAGGATAGGAACAAGACATGTTTTTGTGGTTACCTGGTGGACTATGAGCTAAACAAATGCCTTTTCCTCTTATGTGCTATAGCAACTCTAATCTTTTTAGCATATATGATCCCTTGCTTAGTGCAACTTATTCAGCATGTGATCAAAGGGATGCAGGTATGTAGTGGTTTCAGTTCGCCTATTTAGGTTTGTGGCTAAATGCTAGCACACTTACTTAAATTTACTTGATTGCTTGTTGTGAGATGAGGATTAGGAGTAGGCAAAGCAGGCTTAAACTTTATAAAGTACAAAGAAGTTTTATTAATATACTTAAGACAAAGGGAAAAGAAAAAAAAAACTTAAGAAAAACCAGAACAAACTCTTTAGACTACCCTTCTTTCCCCCACCTCTCCATTTCTTTCTCTTTGACAACATACAAAAGACAACACTTTGACTTCTAGTTAGTTTACTACCTCAGAAACAGCTCTTGTTTCAGTTCATTTAGGGAGAGAAGTCTCTTTTGCTTACACTATGGATTTTCTGTAAGAAAAATACAGTTTTTATGGGTCTTCTGCCTCACCATTAGCCGCCGCCCGGAGCAAAGTCTAGCTTAATGGTGGATCCCTCTCACACTAGTAGCCTTCTCACAGCCACCTGGGTGGGTTATGAACAGTCTACAGGGTACCTGTTTTAAGGATGCCTAGTTTAATTGCAGCAACAAAGAAAATCTTTTCTTCTGTGCTTAGCAACACAGGTTCTCTTGACAACTCAGGTTCTCTAGCATTCTCCCCGGGACCAGGGCTCTGGGTCACAGCCTCTCTTCTCTCTTGGTTCTAGTTTTTTATCAGGCTGTACTTTTTCAACACTTACTTGTCTGTACTTAGGTATTTCAGTTCATTGGCTGCAATAAGAACCTCACATCTTCCTTTGGACTATATCTTCATATATTACAGAGAATTTATTAGCTCAGTCCCTAACTATGGTTCTCTAAAAGAGTTTTCAGCTTCACTCTGGAAGCACTTTTTATGCACTTTATTGTAAGTATCAGTTCTGCTTTCCTCACTGACTGTAAAGTCTCTGCGCTGCACTATGTAGATGTCCTCACTTGTTCCTCTCTCTGCGAGGAAAGATGGGTGTCTGTGAGTTTAGTCCAGACATAGAGAGAGTTAATCTCTGTTTCTCTCTCTCTCCGGCAGTGTGAAGATCACGTGCTCTTTGCCGAGCTGTTTGAACAAGTCCGAGCTAGATGCCAGACGCTCTCAAGAGTTTCTCTGCCTGGCTCTGCCAAACTGGCTCGGCCTAGTAGGGCTATCTGGGCTTTGGGTGACAGGGCAGGGCCATGCCCGAGCTGGATAGAGTCCAGCCTGGTCCTTGCCTAGCTCAGCTCTCTCTCTCGTGTAACTGACACACCAGCTGAGCTAGATCTGCTGAAAATTCCAATCGTTTCCTCCCCCATTCCTGGCTGCAGCGGCACGGCTGCCATAAAACCTTCCTTCCCCCCCCCATCCTTCCTTTGGAAGGAGGGGGGGGGGGGCCTTACCAGCGAGAGAAGCAAGAGATGCTCCTCTCTACACAGCAGCAGCAAGTCTAAAGAAGAAGAGCTTCAGAGAATCTCTGCTTGTATATAGTTTTTTCCTCGAAAGCGGACCAACTTTTTAATAGGTTCACTTACATATCAATCCTTAAAACTACCTGATTATTGGCTCTCTCTCGCAGGAAGGAAGTTGTATTCCTTCCTGCAGCACAGATCACTTCCTAGATTTTGACCTCTCTAGCCTAACCCAAGACAAGGTAGTAGCCATACCTACAGATCCAGAAATGGCTACAAAAAGACAGAAAATAATGTCACTGCAAATAATAGTAAAACCAAAAAGGACCCAAGAACAGAAAGTTAAGTCAATGAAAACTAAGGTTTGTGAAGACAATTACTGAGAAAATAAGAACAGGACATATTGAAAGGAATGAGGAGGTGTCTTTACAAACAAACTGTGGGCCTGATGGTAGATAAGGACCAATATGGAGAGGTGAAAGAAGCAATGGGGGGAACCATGAATTCCATAGGAATTCCACTAATTGACACAGACTGCTACTCACTCAAGACTGTGCTAAACCTCTGGATTTAGAGAAAAAGAACAGAGACACAAGGAAGAAGAAAAAGGCGAGGGAGTATACATTAGAAGGGAGTCTTAGGTATTAGGCATTTCAGGAAGTCTGTACCTCTCAAGTACCTCAGCCAATGGGGAAAGAGAGAGGGAAATGCGGTTGGGAAATTAATATAAAAAGGAGGCTGCATCCTCCAAAAATTTGGGAGACCCCATGGGAAATGCCCATGGCCTCTCCCTTTATCTGAATAAAGTTACAGGACTCCTTTGTCTCCTTTTTGGACATAAACCTCTGGTGTTTGTGGTTTAATTTTTCTGACATCACCTTTCTCAAAACCCCTGCTTTGACTAAAAATATGTCAGTTTTCCAGAAAAAGCTGGAGAAGAAAAATGAAATTTTGACCTTTACTATTTATAATCAGGCATGCATATTTATCCACAGCACTTTGTACAAGCATTTTTTCTTTTTTAAATATATATTTTTTTACTGTGTCCAGTGTCCTAGTGTCAGGGGTTAGGCTTTTTCTCTTTTCTTTTTTCTTTCTCTCAGGGAAGTTTTTCTTCCCATTTGTTGCCCCGGAGATGGTGAATGAACAATTCTTAAGAGACAAAAAAAAAAAAAAAAAAATGTGGCTGGGAGTCTTCATATTCCACTGAAATGGTCCTGGGGGAGGAGGAGGGAAGGGGTGCGGTTGCTGAAGTCTCTTAGCTGGGGAGTGAGCTCTCTAGCTGGGGGGTTTCTCTTGGGAAGTGCAGAGATACCGTGAGAGGTCAGGGGGTTAACTGAGACTTGACTGGGGCTCAGGGGCTGGGCTCAGCCCCTTCTCTCTCACAGATCGGAGGGGAGACAATTGTGGTTTTGGTGTTGGACTGCTGCTTCGGAGAGGATTCGCTGCTACTGCACAGTTTTTTCCTTCCTGCTTCTCCTTACCGTGAGTGAGCCTCTGCTCACAAGAGTGGCCGTTGAACTGGGACTTTTCAACACCAGACCTCACTGGGAGGGACCCCCACCTCTCTCTCTCTTTCCGGAGGAAGCATCTCCTGGCTGCTTGTGGGAACCCGTCGGCTGCTGCCCCTGTTCCCTGTTGTTTTGTCTGGCCAAAAGGGCGTTGAATTGCAGAAATTTGTTTGCCACAGAACTTTGTTCTCCTGGACCTCGTGGCACTTTTGTTTTTGCCTTAGGGGTGGAGGGGGCAGGTGGCCTTTTGCCTCTGATGTTTTTGTAGGTAAACCATTTTTTTCCGTATTGTTTTGTTGTTCGCGAGTTTTGCCTCAGTAAAATTGCGACTAACCTTTTTAACCTCTCACAGTCTTGTTTTCCCCTCCACTGTTTGGGGGAGGGGCTTGAGCAGTCTTAATTTTTCCCCACTGAGTTTTTAAAACCAGTACATTATTTGCCACCCAATGTGGGGCACGAGAGATCAAGGCATTTGTGTGTTGGTGTCACCAAACGGGACGAAAGAAACGCATCCAACGCCTATTTGATGTGAATAAGCAGACACTTCTTTATTCAGGTGCCAGGAACACGGGGGATAACTCCTCTGAAAACGTGTTCCACTTAACAAACCAAACCCATCCGTTTGATATACTTTTTCTGCTGAATCATCTTTACATGTTCTTTTACATACTATGTGTCGCACGGTCGGACACGAAAGAATCAGGCAACTCTTAGTCAGCAGGTCAGTGCCACCAAGGCCGGGCCAGAGAGAAGAAGAGCCCAGCCTCTCTTTATTCTTTCATTTATATATCTTTACATAGACAGTCATGGATTGGACAATGAGGTTACCACATCTCCAATTCCATAGGTTAGGAACACAGTCTATCCACCTTCTCCGCCTTAGAAAAAGGAATGAAAAACAATACCAAAAGTACAAAACAATCTTTGGTCGGTTACATAAACATGGACTATGTTTACACAAAATCTATGAGAACTTTTACTACAAAGTATAAACACAGCACACTGCAAAAATCAGGGCGACAACTATGCATACTGTGCCCACTCTTAAATTTAATCTCTGCATTCATTGATTCCAATAGCTAATAAACTCCTTCCCGCATCCCTGGCTATCGAGCTGCTTGTTATTTGAGGAAACTGGAGGCAGGACTCTATGTTATTTTGTGATTCCTCAGTAGATGAAGCCTTTGTGTAGGATTTGATTGCTTTGAGCTGTAATTACAGTGCCATTAAGAAAGACTTTTATTTTTAACAGTGCTACTGATTTCACCCTTCCCTTTGAGGGCAAGCTGACTCCGTGTGTCTGTTCTTCCTTCATACTCAGTATCTGCTTAACTTTGTTCGAAATGGCTTTTTATTCTTTGCTGCTTCTCAAGTTGATGGTGTAGAGGCTTTGGTTTGTATCTCAGATCAGTTTGATCAGTTGCTGGGTCAGTGCCTGCAGTTGAGCCAGCTCCCCTACATTTCTGTCCCTCTCCTTTCTCTTCCCCATCTTCAGAGGAGGTGTGGGAAAGGGGAGTTTGCCTCCCTGTATCAGTTAAACCAGCTTAGGCAGACTTAAACTGCGTGGGTGGAACAATAGCAGTGGATTGGCCATGGCACCCAAGAAGATTTTCCCAAGAGCACTGTCCCCACACAGGGTTAGCAACATGAACCCCAGCCTCTGCTGATCATGCTTGCTGTCAGACACCCCTCCTGAAAAGTAATGGTGTGACTGTGGTCCCTCTCATCTGTATGGTGCAGGGTGACTACCTCCCTACATCCTTGTGGCCCAGTGCATAGGGTGCCATGGGGAGGCAAGCGCATGTGCCCTTCCAGTTAGATTTTAGAGTGAAGCTGGGGAGATGCTTAACCCAGTTCTCCAGCAGCAGCATCCTCTGCTTTGTGTGGTTTAAACAATCTTGGTGGCAGTCTGCAGAAAGTTTCCTGGGAGGATGGCAAATGTCAATGATTTCACAGCTGGTTTCATCAACTTTTTGCTTTTTTTTTTTTCCCCTTCTGAAACTTGGAGATTTGTCAATAAAATATTTTCTGGCCTTTAAAATCTAGCATAAAATATTTGGGGTTTGATGTTTGCTGGCACAGCGTTGGTAGTTGCACTGTCATCTGGCAGCATCCCTGTTGCAAGGTGTGCTCATGGGGTAACTAGAACACGTTGAAGTTCTTGCTTTATCCTGATCTGGTGCTCAAAAAGAAGGAGAAAAGAGAAATTTCCCCAGAGTAGATGCTAAAATTGAGGTGTCATGCTGGGATGCGTCTGGCTGAGGGACACTGAGCCTTTGCTTGATGCACTCTTCAGAGCTTACCTTTGCATGGGGGGAGATGCAACAGGGTCCCGCAGTCCCATGGGAGCTGCCCTCATCTTACCCCATGAGCCTGATTTCCCACTTCCCAAGAAGTGGAAGATAAGCTGGATTTCTGACTGACAGACACCTCACTTTACAACTATAAAAAGCCACACCAAACTTTCACAAAGTAGGAATTTTCTACAGGTTTCCCTGGAAATGTGTGGCGTTTCTCCCGTGAGTAGGGAAGCCTGCTTAGCTGTTACTCCCCAGGGGTTAAGTAAAAGGAGTCTGTGTACATTATCATCATTTCGGTAGTAAGTTACATTTGACTCCTAATCAATACTATTTCTTTTGCTAGCTTTAATATAGGTACCTTGATATCATACACTGGTTTATGTTATGCTGTAATCTACTAGTAGTTCTTTTTCGTTTTAAACTGTGCAGTAACTCTGATTAAGATCTTTCACCTGTTATCTCTTGTTGTTTAATAAATAATTCATTTTTATAAACAGACTTGATCTGCCATCCTTAGAACTAGTGGGCCAGGGTGAGTCCTTGTTATAAATGCATATTATAGTGTTGGCTTTTCACAAATAATGAATGTTATGTGTATGGTGTTGGTTATTGTAGAAGTTGCTTTTGTTATAGGAATATAATCTTTTTTTTTTAATGCTTTAATGCCTTTTTGTCTTAGCTTAAATGTAGTGGCTAATGTAGCTGTGTTAAAATGTACCTAGCTTAAAATAACTAAACCGCAAGCTTAGTTGGATAAGCATAGGTGTAACAGGCTCCTATCCCAGGATATCTCTATCGACAAAGAACCATCTGACAGGATACCCCTATCGACAAATAACCGTCTGACTGGACATCCCTATCGACAATGACCATCTGCTGGACACCGATGGACAAAGGAAACCTCAAAGAAACTGCGCATGCTCTAAAAAGGCGGACCCAAGGAGGAGCCATGCTAACGAGTACCTGGAAAATGTAAAATAGTTTGGAGAAAAGTTTGAATATGTATACTTGTCTATGAATATGTAACAGGCCGATGCAATAAGAAATGTATATAAACAAAGTATTTTCACCATGTCAGACGTGCTCTTGGCTCCGTGCCAAGAGTTCCCAACGTCACCTGGACGTTGTAACCTTTTGCCCTATACCTTGTCCCTTTATTGTACTTTTATTAAACCTTTAAATTTTAACAGGAGGCTGGACCTAGTTTTTAACAGTCCTTAAATTTAAACTGTTGCCGGAATCTGAGGCTGAGGCAGGATTTGCGTGAAGCTCCCACTCATCCCGTGACAGAATTGCTGCCTGGATAAGGGCTATCCCTGCACAAGCTGGGCATGGGTTGAGGTGTCCTTATGGCTCTGCTTTCTGATGGCCATGTGCAGCCAGACTCCTCTGGGCATCCACAAATGAAAGATAAAAAGACAGTGGGAAGAGCTGAGCTTGTTTCATCCCACCCTAGAGCCAGCACCAGAGTGGAGACTTGTGCGGTTCATTAGTGTGCTTAGTAATTTGAATTTTCTAGATCTGCTGCTAACTAATCCCATCACACCCTTTCAAGGGGTGTAGGTGGGTAAGAACGATTATCCCCATTTTCAGATAACAGGATCGCAGAGGTTAAGGCATCTTGGTGCATGAGCAGAGATTGCAGCTCACCTCCCAACTCCTGCTCTATGCTCCCTTCCCTGCACCGCAAGCTGTATCCCTGTCGTGGTTTGACACTGGCTAAATGTCAGGCACTTACGAAAGTCGTTCGTTTATCCTCTTCTGTTACAGCTGGGCAGAGAGGGGAAAAAAAATAAACGAAGGGCTCATGAGCTGAGATAAGGACTGAGAGAAAAAACACTTTAAGGGCAAAGTAGGTTGAAATTTAAAGGTATAAAGTAAATTTATTATTAACAGAGTCAGAGGAGGATAATGAGAAGGAAAATAAGCCCTTAAAGCAACTTTTTTTCCCCCAGCCTCTCCCTCCTTCCCACCGACAGCGCAGGGAGACAGGGCGTGGGGGTTTTGGTCAGTTCGTCACTAGAGATCTTTTTCGGTTCTCTCAGGGAGAGGAGCTTTTCTTCTGCTATGCCATGGGGTCCCTCCCACAGGCAAACAGTCGCCCCAAAACTGTTGTGGCGTGGGTCACTCGTCCATGGGGTGCAGTTTTTGAAGGATAGGCTGCTCTAGTTTGGAAGCAGGGCCCCTCTCTCTATTCGGGTCTCTCACTAGACCACAGCTTTGTCTAATATCCACCCCCTCCGGGGTGAGCACTTTTCCCATGAGCTGCAAGTGGATTTTTGCATCCCCTGTGGACTTCCTGCATTACAAGGGGATAGTTTGTTTTACTGTAGTCTTCGCTACATGTTGGGGGTTTGGATTTGGTTTCTTTTTGTTTTTTTCTTCATTAATTTTTTCTCCCATGGGTTGCTGGGGAACTAATGACTGGGTACTTAAGAAAACAAAAGTGCGTGGCCTAGGGCTTTCTCCTACACAGGGCGGGGGAAGTTTTCTCTCAGGGAGCAGGGACAATGCGAGATGTTGGGACTGACAAAAGGAAGGGTGGGGGCAAGGGCTCGCCCTCTCTCTCCGGGATCTCAGAGCGGACAGTTGGAGTGGCTGTTTTGCTGAACCCATGGCCACTGAGAAATCAGCACGGAGCTGCTTGTTTTTTCTGCTGTGAGTTTTCCCCTATCCCACCGGGAGCCGAGCTGCCACCGACCCGTCCCTCCCTGCTCCTCCGGCACCGCTGCGAGTTTCTGCTATGCTGTAACTGTGCTCCCCCGGCCCGCTGAAACCTCCTGCTGTCCCAGCTCGCTGTGTCCGAGGATCCTGCTGGGGCACCGACACCAGCTGCCCCCCGCCGAGGGTTTGCGAAACAAAGCCTCTCCCCAATCCCTCCCTGCCCCGGGCAGCCACCATTGCCGTGTGCTACCTGAGCTCCCACTGGAGCTCCCCCCCTGCAACCGCGGGGGAATCATCGCACCCGCCCTGCCCACCAGGAGCCACCGGCGCCTCCTGCCGACTGTGACTGGAACTGCACCAGAAAGGGAAAGGTGCCTGAGGCCAAGCGGGCTGCCACTGGGTCTCTGGTTCTTTTTGTGGGTTAATGCCATAGTTGTTATTTGTTAGCTTTGTCTTTAATATTAGTAAAGAACTGTTATTCCTACTCCCATATTTTTGCCTGACAGCCCCTTGATTTCAAATTTATAACAATTCGGAGGGGGAGGAGTTACAGTTTTCCATTCCAAGGGAGGCTCCTGCCTTCCTTAACAGACACCTGTTTTTCAAACCGAGACACTACAGCTTGCAGAGGAATCTCAGCTCCAATGTTTGGAGCACCTCTTCCCCCTTTCTTTTCCACTGACCTTGGTGCCGCCATGTTTTTGTTCACATGTCCTCACTTTCTCTTCTTCTCTGACTAGAAAAAACCTGCTGCTTGTAGGTATTATTGTCAACAAGTTCCACTAATTCAAAGATTCTTGCAAGATCCTGCAGCACCAAGAAGTTGATCTCATCTAGATTCTGTGTCGGGGAATCGTTCGTCATGCTTTTGCTGCCGGCCAGGCTGCCCTGCCGCCATCCCGCAGGCAGTGGTGGCCGCCATGAAGCTGGTTCTATTTAACTCTTCTTTTCATGCAAGATGCTGGTGTAATGAATGAGTAAATGATAAATGTTGGCTCTTCGTATATTGTGTAGAAATAGTGTTATGATAAAATATAGTACGACAGCAACCACAGCGCCTCCCCACCCCTGGGGAAAAAACTGCCAGTGCGCTGTTTTGATTTTCTTCTTAAATATGTCATCACAGAGACGTTACCAACCTCTCTAATTAGGCCAGCAGCATGTCCCTCTTCAGAGCCATCAGAGATTGGCTCTGTTGGACATGGTGGAAGCTTTTAGCAGCTTCTCACAGAAGCTACCCCTGTGGTGCTCCCCTGCTACAAAAAAAAAAAAAATCAGGCCGTGCCAAATCAATACAATCCCATCACGTCTCTCTGTTTCCCCTTTGAACTATCTGTGTTTACACCTGTAGGCATTTTTTTCTCCCCCATTTTGCAGTGTTCAGGTTGATGGTGAGATGCATTTTTCTTTCTAATGAGGGCATTTCTTCCCTAGCATTAGCTCAGCATCGTTGGCCTGGTAATTGACAACATGCAGGCCTGGCTGAGTTTTGGACCCCTGTGTTTTTAGTGGCTCCAAAAATAATTTGCCTACCATGGCAGAGCTCTTTTTTGGCTGAGATGTATGACTTTGAAATGTGCTGGTCTGGCAAACTGACACAATTACAGCTCTGTGACCAGTGAGGAAGTTGTTACCCCTCAGCACTGAGACATTTCAATTGCTAAAACAGATAATTACTGCCAAGGATGAGCCGGGTCCGGGCAGATGTCTCAGGACTCGGATCCCTGCAGTGGTCCCTGAAGATGAGCATCCTGTCCCTGCCTGGAGCTGTGGGGTCTGGCTTAGCCCAGGTTCCCCCCCGGCATCCCCTCCTATGTCCCCTGGAAGGGAAAACCCTAAATCAACCTCTTGCCTTAATGTTGGCCTCTTTTTTGGCTGCTGGACCCCATGGAGACCACTCAGTTGCTGTAAAATAAGTGAAACTGTATCCCTGAAAATGCTTTTCATGCAATGACTTCTCTTTTATAAATATAGAAGGCCTGACTTATAAGTTGTTTTCCAAGGGGGGGGGGGGGGGGGGGTGTACAGACAAACTTGCTTTCTGATTGTTGCAGATGGAGTGGGGGGCTTCAAAGTTTATTAAAGAAGCCCTGCCCTTGAGTCACGAGGTGCTGAGAGGACCCCCTTGCTTTCTAAACTCCTCAGAGAGAGGAGCCAACGTGCAGCTGGATCCTGTCCTAGCGTTGGACTTTGTCAATGGTTTAAGTTTTACAACTTTGTCCTGCATGTTTTAATGATGGCAAATCAGATCTATTTATATAAAAATGAGTTATCTATTAAGATAAATAAATAGACAAAAAGAACTCAGTCAGAATTATTTACTGCACAGTATAAAAGCTAAAACTACTATTGCAGTATAAGATAGGATAGTGCTCTATATGAAAGCAATACTAAAGCAATTATATTAAAGCTAGCAAAAAGAAACTATTATTAGAGATTGATGTGAAGCGCCCATATCAACACTCGTGGGTAGGTCTCTTTCTCTTAACCTCAAGGAGTATCCTTGGTAGATGTGTCCAGACCCCAAGGGAGGAATCTCCACACACTCCAAGGAGGAATATATTAGAAGAACCTACCCTATGGAAAGTGGACTAGTGATTGACTGTCAGTCATATGCCTCAAGGTCAGCTGTGTCAGCTTAACATTTTTAGAGAAAGATACTTTACCATATCTGACACATCTTTACCTCGCTATCGGGATGAGTCAAACTGATTTTGGCATAATTCAACACCAAAAGCAGCTGATGGGCCCCCCCTCAGTGCACCACCAATAGCATTGTAAATAGGGCATTGTTCGAGTTGCTTGACCATGTTCCGGGGCAGAGCACCCTGCTACACTGATGTCATGTTGGACAATTCTCTTTTAAGGACCTGTCACTTCATCCAAATAGTCTGGTGTAATGAAGGAATTTCTCTCTCTCTTTCTTGTGCACCTTGTAGTTCTCCTTCCAGTTTTGTTTCCCTGTTGCTTTGAAAAGCATGACCCAGGTTGCTTCTTTGCTTTTCTTCCCTTTTGACCAGCTGAAGTGAGTGGTTTTTACATCCTCATACGTGCTGTGTGGTAGCTGGGTTTCTCAGTTGGCAGATTTGGTAAGATGCAGATGGCAGAAAGCAGGTAGAGTGTCTCCCACTGCCTTTTTGTATATGTATTTTGCATTTGCTTTTCTTGTGAATCTTTTGACTCAGCAGCTTAGTCAAAAATAATTTTTAAAATTCTTTTTTGGTTAATCGGAACATTTCCTTCAACCCTAAGTATGCTACCAAACAGATTATATTTCTGTAAGAACTCTATGCAGCAGTGGGGGAAGATGTTGGAAAATTCTTTCAGCTTTAGCACGACAGTGTATGATCCCTATATTCATGGTTAATGCTTAGTTTTGTACCATATAGTGCTTAGTACAATTACCAGAGCTTAATGTGGCCTTGTGTTAACTCCCTACATCTGTGACTAATAAGTCTTGTGCCAGCTAATGCTTCCTTGTTTACTTTTATCAGTGATTAATATGCACTAGCCAATATCTTAGTTTTGAGAACAAGGATTGTGTCAGAGCAAAGAATGATAAGACGAGTACATTATGACCTGATGACATATTTGAGATACTCTCAAGGAGAAAAGATTCATCAGAAGATGCGGAACCATATCCAAACAAGTCCATGGAAATAATTAGCCAGTCAGAACAGGACAAGATGTGAAAAATGTGCCCTACACTGCAGCCAGGGAGAATGGTCCTTCCTGGAGCCTCTGGCAAAAAGTACCCAGGGAGACTTGAGGACGACCCTTGGGGTTCTGGTGTTGCAGGGAATGAGACCCCAAAACTTAAATTGTAGAAGTTTGGAGGTAGATACATTTAATTGATTTTAATCAGCGCTGAGACGCGTGCCCCACAGACACACGTGTCTCAGCCGCTCTTACTTCTACATTTATTTCCTAAAGTATTACATATGCATTAGATTTCCCAATACCCCTATACATATTCATGACCTATCCCTGCTTCATATTATAATGAGTTCCATATGCTTGTGCAGGCAAAGTTCTGCCTCAGGCCGCTTGGTAGTGGTCCGAGATGAAGTAAGGCCAGTCATCCTCAGGGTGAACTTTACACCTTGGTCCTTTGCGCATGCTCTCTGGTGTCTTGGCCTTAGTCCAAGCTCCAAGGCTAGTTTTGGCCAGTTTTGGGGTCCAGAAAGCAGGAACCAAGTTACGGTTTCTTCCTTTTCACAATAGTCTTTCGTCCTCCTACCTTAATATAACAGGCATGATAGATGTTAAGCAGGTGGCCCATAGCGTTTCAGCAAGCAGCTCCTCAAACTATTTCTTAACCCTTCATTTTCTTGTATCAGTCCCCCTTTTTCTATAAAAGCCAGTAAATTCTTTTACCAATACACAGATTCTTTTTCTAACAAGCTTCTGCGGTGTCTCTTAACGCTTTACCATGTGCATTTGATACAGAAGTTAAGATTGTCATCCGTCGCAACATTCTCCAGTTCCAAAGAAATAACATAACAGATAAAACAAGGCTAACACCAACTAATATTAATAAAACAACAATGGGGTGACACAACGTATTTAGAATGCCAGTTGCAGTGGGTGACCATCCAAAAAATGCATCCCACCAGTGATGAGTTGCATCTTGTTTTGCTCTTTGCAAAACTGCTTATTTCTTCTGTGTCATGATGGATGGTAATCAAAGTGTTTTTCCCATTTTCCTGGACTTCTTTCAGGATTTCAGTCAAGTCCTGGTGCTTTACCAATTGTCTTACCAATTTCAGGTTCATTCCAATGGGTGTAGGTACCAGTCTATGATACATAGTATAATTAGACTTAACAATTGGTGGGACACAACTGGTGCTAAATACGAAAGTCATACCCAGTAATCTTAACAAAATTACAAATACAAAAATTAGAATAATTCCTAACAGGCAAAGTTACATTTTCACCATCTGTCACCAAAAAGGTGCAAGCAGTAGCCTCAACGGCCGCCACACATATACTCTGAGATCCTGGCCTGACTCCCAACCTTAGAGCTGGCTGAAACTAATTTCAGGATGCAAATCAGGATCTTTGGTCATGGTCTTTTTCCTCTCACCAATGGTCTGCACCTCCCTTACATCTTTCTTTTCTGCTTAGCAAGAGCTAGCAAATGGTATGTATTGTCCAGTAAGCAGCTGCAAAATTTGGCAATACCCACAATCATTGACTAACCTTTAAAATCCCAAAACCCTTATATCAGTCCCCCCTTTTCTATTAAGTTAGTAAATTCTTTTACTAATATATAGATTTGTCTTCTGACAAGCTTCTGCGGTGTCTCTTAACGTTTTACCATGTACATTTGATACAAAAGTTAGGATTGCCATCCATCGCAACATTCTTTAATTCCAAAAAAATAACCTAATTGATAAAACAAGGCTAATACCAACTCATATTAATAAAACAATAATGGGGTGACACAACATATTTAGAATGTCACTTGCAGTGAGTGGCCATCCAAAAAGTGCATCCCACCAGTAATGATTTGTATCTTCTTTTATTCTTTGCAAAACTTTGTTTAATCAAAGTGTTTTTCCCATCTTCTCGGACTTCTTTCAGGATTTCAGTCCAGTCCTGGTGTTTTTTCAATTGTCTTACCAATTTCAGGTTCATTCCAATAGGTGTAGGTGTCAGTCTATGATACATAGTATAATTAGACTTTATCAATTGGTGGTACCCAACTGGTGCTAAATACGAAAAGTCACACCCAGTAATCTTAACAAAATTACAAATACAAAAATTAGAATAATTCCTAACAGGCAAAGTTACATTTTCACCATCTGTCACCAAAAAGGTGCAAGCAGTTCTTAAACATACACAACCCTGACCGATATATACAAGCACGGTTTTCTGGGTAGTGTCTGGGTGAACTTCAAAGTGACAAATGCCTTGTTCAACATCAAGACATATATCTTTAGCATCAATCATGTTACTCTCACAAATAAATCCTTGTGTTTCCGTAACACAAGACTCTGAATTTACAGTTTGCCATTTCTCTTCTACTCTCCAAGCCTATAATTTATGTTTAGAGGGATAAAGTATTGTTCCCTCATGATTAAGTCTTAATGTTATAATGGGATAAAATTCACTAGAGTTCACCAAGACTGGAGCTTCTTTTCTTCATCAGTGGCATTGTCCCAAATAGTCTTTCAAATTTCAGTAGGAAAAGAACCTTCATTTCCTTCCCTTATGATTAAAGAAGCCACTGACTACATCCATAACTGTGCTTGTATACAACTGAGGGCCAACGATACATTGTCTTGGACCACACTAAATGCATTAATTATTAATGTCAATAAAAAAGACTACAAGGGTAAATAATGTGGTTTGAGTTTGAGGTTATAAACTTAAATGAAAGCCCGTTAGAATTATGTGCCTAAAGACAAACCACTTCTACTGTACTAATATAAAATTATGCCAACAATTCAATTCACTCCACTGGTTACAGTTTTTTTATGCTAATTTGTAACAAAAACACTTATTTGAGTTGTTTTTCTATAGTTAGTCTCAATAATCATTTTATGGTTAGTCCCATTAATCATTTGACATCCTATTTTGATTTTCTCTCCTACAGTCCCTGGAAGTTGCCATATCTTTTGTTTTTTCCATTCCTGTTTTGCATATACTTGATTTTCATGCATGACCACAGTTAACAAACTTAAGCTTTTTAATATCAAAATATTTTCCCATGGATCCAGGAAACTGCATAAAGGTTTGGGACCAAGGCCACTCAGTATTGCTCTGACTAAAGGTAATGAGTTTGGAGGGCTCTGCTGGGACACAAAGTCAGACTTTAGTACCCAGCTTGTGTTTTAAAAGTCAAAATTCCATCCTTGGTTATTAACAATATCCAGCTGGCATTGCACAATTACCGACTGGGTTACTGTAAAACTGTACCAACATACTGAGCTTATTACATATGGGCTACCTCCAGTACAATTTTGAACTTCTAGCATTTGTTCATCTGGTTAATACCTTTATCACTGCTCGTTTCCCATACCCTGTGTTTTTCTAATAATTTAGTGTCCCAAAAGTTGTAAATCCTATTTGAGTTGGCCCCTTTGTAATGTTAAGGTACTGGTTTACTTAGTTCTTTTCATTTTTCTCAGTTGTCCATTTATCTTTCTCAATTCATTGTTGATTCTGTAAAACCACAATTTTAAAGGTTAAGTTCCACCCTGGTGGCAGATTTTGGGTTGACATCAACGCATATATTCCCCCTTGCAACCAAACATTGTCTTCTTGTCCATAAACAACTTCCTAACCTAAGATTACAAATATGACTACAAAAGAAATAATTTCTTTTCCTAATATTTTCATTTCATCCGGATAAATTTCAATTTCAGTTCATTATCACCATGGGTCACTTGCCAAGGAGCCCTCCCGGACTTTCTTAACTTTAGAACGATGGATCCAGGAGTTTTGCTCCTTAATTCTGATTGTAGTATAGGTGGTAAGGAGTACCTGGAATTGTCTTTCCCACTGTGGTTCCAAAGTTTTTTCTGTAAAAGACTTAACATATTCGTAATCTCCGGGTTGTATGTCATGTACAGGGCTGTCCAAACCTCGACTTTGAGTTCCAGTTACATGCTCTTCATTTTTTCTGAGTTGTTTGCTCAATGCTATCATATAAGCGGTCATCATTTCATCCCCAATTTGGGTAGATATTCCCTTCTGAACTCCATATGGTCTCCCAGAGAATATTTCAAAGGGACTTAATTTTTCTTTGGTTCTGGATTTAGTTTGGATCCGTAGCAACGCTAACGGAACAGATTGGGGCCAAGGCAAATTGGCCTCTTGCCCTAGTCTTACAATTTGTTGTTTGATCAAGTGGTTCATTTACTCTACTTGCCCACTGGATTGAGGATGATACGGAGTATGAAGCTCCCAGTCTATGCCCAGATGCTGGCTAATTTGTTGCAGCACCTTCAAAATAAAGTGTGGTTCTCTATCTGAGGATATTGTATCTGGAACTCCAAAGAATGGTATTATTTCTTGCAGTAACACTTTGGTCACTTCCTGAGCCTTAGCAGTTCTGGTAGGAAAAGCTTCTGGCCATCCTGAAAAGGTATCTGTTAATACCATCAAGTACCAATAGCCCCCTTTTCTTGACAATTCTGAAAAGTCAATTTGCCACTGTTGTCCAGGTCCATGACCCTTTCCAATTTGGCCAAGTTTTGGTTTGGGAGTGTTTTTGGGGTTAGTCTGGAGGCAGAGGTCACACTGCCAGGTTACCTGTGTAATGGTGGCATATAAATTTCTGGCAATAATTCTTTCAATTAAATAGTTATGCAAAGTGTCTATACCCCAATGTATTTTCTGATGTTCTTCCCTCACCAATGACCATGTTAGATGGGACGGAACAGTCAGCTTTCCCTCTGGGGTGGTAGCCCGTCCTTCTTGGTTATATGTTCCTTTCTGATCCTCAATTAGCTTTCTGCCTTTCTTATATGTTGGCTTACGTTCAAGGGAGATCTGTCTGTCTGGGATCAAGGCTCCCTCAGTTGTTATCTCACCTTTTGTTGTTTCTTTTGCCTCTCTGTCCACCGGCTCATTTCCTTCTTCCAATTCTGAGCTCACCTTCTGGTGTGCTTTGATGTGCATAATTGCTACCTTTTCGGGCAGTTGGACTGCTTCTAACAGTCACACTATTTTATCTTTCCTTTGTAAGTTCAACACCTCTCTCTCTTTTCAAATGGCTCCATGTGTATGTACAATGTCAAATGTATAATTCAAGTCTGTGTGGATGTTTATTTTCTTTCCTTTTGCCATTTTCAAGGCACAGATTAGGGCAATTTTCTTGGCTTTCTGCATGGAGGTGTGTTTGCAACCGTTGAGATTCTGTTACCTTTCTGTGGGTGGTAGCTGCATACCCAGCATGTTGCTTTTGACCTATGAAGTAGCTGTTCCCATCAGTGAACCAGATTTTTGTGTCATCAAAAGGGCTATCTTTCAGGTGTGGATGACTGGAGTAAGTAGTTTTGATGGTCTCCAGACAGTCATGGTGTACCGGCTCCCCTTGGTTTCCGCTGAGAAAAGAAGCTGGGTTGACAGTGTTAGTTACCACTATTTCTACATCATCCTGTTTCACCATGATAGCTTGGTAATTCAGGAACCTCTGTGGGAAAGTCGGTGCCCACCTTTCATTACTAGCACCATGGACCCTGTATGGGATAGTAGCACGGTCATTTTCTGTCCTAAGGTTAATTTGCGTGCTTCCTGGATGTTCAGTACAACTGCTGTGACAGCTCTGAGGCACCCAGGCCATCCTTTAGCCGCTGCATCTAGTTGATTAGAAAAATAAGGAACTGCTTGTTGGTACGGGCCCAGATCTTGTGCCAGTATTCCCAGGGCAATCCCCTGTTTCTTGTGGGAGAAAAGAAAGAATGGTTTACTCACGTCTGGAAGTCCAAGAGCTGGCACTGACATGAGGGCATTCTTTAACTGGTTAAAAGTTGGTGTGTCTTTTTGGTCCATTAAAGGCCTCTGCTTTCCTTTGTAATGAGCTCATATAAGGGTTTTACGAGCAACCCATAGTTGTAAATCCATAACCTGCACCATCCTGTCATCCCCAGAAAAGTCCACAGTTCTTTCACTGTCTGGGGTTTTGGGGTTTGGCACATCGCATCCTTGCGATCCCTTCCCAGAGTCCGTTGTCTGGCACTAACTTCGTAGCCCAGGTAAATCACCTTTTGCTTCACCACTTGGGCCTTTTTCTTAGATACTCTGTACCCTTGGAGTCCCAGAAAATTTACCATCCAGGCCACACAAGCCTCTTTTGTTCGGGTACCTATTAGAAGGTCATCCACATATTGTAATAGCTTCCCTTCTTCTGGTGGAGCTTCCAAAGATTCTAAGTCTTTTGCAAGTTGTTCCCCAAACGGAGTGGGGCTAATTTTGTTTTCTCTGTGGGAGCACTGTCTAAGTGAGCTGAGTTTTTCATCCACTTTTAGGGTTTCCTTCTCAAATGCAAAGATTTTCTGGCTGGCTTTGTGGAGAGGGACGCAAAGGAAGGCATCTTTCAAATCTAAAACAATAAACCAAACTAACTCGGGTTAGATATGTTAACAAGGTATATGGATTTGCCACTACAGCATAAAGATCTTTTGTTCAATGACCAGTCTGATCCCCACTCTATCGTCCTTTTTCAGGGGGTATTGCTTTATCCCGACCGCTTGTTTTCCTTCCTTAAATTTAATTTGTATAGGGGGTGCTTTCTTTGCTCTTCCTGGCTCATTAGTGGCCCATATTTCAGGAAACACCTGATTTGTTATTTCTTTGCTAATCTCTTCTCCACTCTCAATGGTTATTAATATTAAACTTAATATTTTTATATACTGTTGATCATTTATCTCCAGTATAATTTCCCCATTTTTAAAAGTGATCCTAAAAATATCTTTGGAAAATTGGGCATTTACAAAAGTTTGTGAATGCCCCATTGTTTCCCAAGTTTATATTTTAGCAATTTACCAAACGATGTTTTCCTAGATTGGCCAATTGCCCCTTTTACCATTATATAATTATCCCCCACAGGCATTAAGTCTTTATTTAAAATCAAATATGTAGTTCCTGTGTCAACCAAAAATTCTACTCCTTCGTTTTCCCCTAGCTTCATTATAACCAGAGGGTCTACTAGGTAAGATTTCTCCCCTGGTCCTCTTCAGTCTTCTTTTACGTGTGTGATCACTCTCTCCCAGCCTCTTCTTTCTTGTCCGTTTGTTGGAGAATAACTATCTCCGGCTGCACAGACATAAAGTATAAATGAGTAATCTAGGCTCCTTAGATGAGAGCTAGGCCTTTGCTCAAGGTTATTCTTGTAAGACAGCTGTGGGAAAGAGAGACACGAAGGCCGAAAACAAGCTGCAGGTGTCTAAAGATTAACTTGGCAGAAGAAACTGTTACTGTAGCCTTCTGATACTAACGTAGTGCTCTAATTAGAGAAAAGTCCTGTGTGAAACTTCTGTATGAGAACAAACACTGTGTGTATAGTAGAAAGAAAACTTATCAGGTAGTTTTATTTTGGGCACGCGGAGAAGTATAAGTATGCTCACTGTCTGACAATAAAGGAGCTTGATTTATCACTCACATTGAGTCGGCATCTTGCTCCTCTCGCCCCCTGACATCCGTTTTCTTGTTTCTTTTCTGGGCATTCATTTTTCAAATGACCAATTTTTTGTAAACTGCACACTGATCTTTTATCTAACTGGGGCAGACTTTGTCTGGGAGGTCCCTGTCTAGGTGGTCCTTGTCTGGGTATTCCTTGTTTAAATAGTCCTTGTCTACGATTTCCTTTCCCCTCTTCTGTTACCACTGCTACCAGTTTCTCCCTTCCTTTCTTGTAGCTCTCTTCTCAATTGCTATATATTTTCCATGCTTCATCTAATAAGGTTTCTAATTTCTTGCATCTGCTCCCCAAAACTTCTGAAGTTTGCGTGCAATATCTTTAGTGGATGCCCCTAAAAATAGGTATACTAACTGTTGCATTCCTACCTCAGTTTCAGGGTCTAGTGATGTGTATTGACACAGTGTCCCTCAGACGATTCAGGAATTCAGATGGTGACTCAGAAGGACCCTGCTTAACTTCATACAACTTTGACCAATTTATGGTTTTGGGAATGGCTCTCTCCATCCCTTTTACAATCCATTCTTGATATTCTTTTAATTTCTGCATTTCTGCTGTTCTGTCTGTTGCAGTTGTCATGGCAACGTTGGCCCCGGGCTCCCGGAAGGAAGGGTGGTGGGTGAAACCATCTCGTGGAAAGAATCCCCCGGGAGCCATCCCGACCTTGGTTTAGTCCATTTAGTTTAGGTTACGCCTCTGTTTGATAATTTGTTAGTTGTGTTGTCTGTCAAGTTTTGTATCCTCCCCTGTTTCTGGAAAGCTCCGTGCAGGTGCTTCTCGGATTGGTCCCTGAACCTTTCTCCCTCCCTCCCTTACTCCCGGTTGGTTTGTGATTCCTCTCCCCGCCCCAACTCCTCCCCTTGCTCTGCCGTGATTGGTTGCCTGAGTTGTTTATCCGTCCCTGCACAGCCTTGTCCGGCGCCATTGTGCTTGGGACGAGGATCAATAAACGTTCCTGTTGCCCAGCACAGTCGCCGCTCCTTATTGCCTTGATTTCGCAGCTACTGGTAGCAAGAACCCACGCTTGCGAACACCGAAACCTCAGCACTTGGGATTAGCGTTGCTGTGGGCAGGGAAACCTTAGCCCTGGTGGCGCCCGGGTGGCTGAGGCAACCATCCAGCAGGTGACCACGAGGCCGCGAAGCCACGAGGTACACTTATTATTTTTAATAAGTGGCGCCCAACGCTGCTGCTACGCAAGTAGCTTCAGAAGAGGACTCTCTTTACACCGAGAAGACCCTGTTGGAGCGCTCCTTGCTACGTGTCCTGAACCCTCTTGTGGAGGTACGGACTCGTAGAAAAGCCGGCGACTCCCTCGACCTCGACGGACTGAGGCATCGAGGTGAAACCGAGCTCATCAAGGCACCTCACATCTCTCGTTTGTGGATTTACTTTGGCGGTCGTCGCGAGGAGCAGAAGCCTCGGACGTTGAAAAAAAGCCCTGCAGGTCGCCGCGGAGGTCGAGTGTCCCTCCGGGTGAGTTAACCGCCACGTTTTCTACTTTATTTTAGAGAGTGGGGAATTAACCTCTCTTGTTATAGGATGGGCAACCATCAAAGCAAGAGGGAGAAGGAGCTAAGTTTTTTGTATTATAGTTTAAAATACCGTTTGGTTGATTCGGGGGAAAGTTTTGATAAAAAGTTACTTAAAAAGTTTTTGAAATGGGTACTTGGGAACATTCCTTTCGTTCATCCTAAGTCGGTTTTTACGCTTT
Organism: Eopsaltria australis; assembly: GCA_034509425.1. Taxonomy (NCBI): domain Eukaryota; kingdom Metazoa; phylum Chordata; class Aves; order Passeriformes; family Petroicidae; genus Eopsaltria; species Eopsaltria australis. The sequence continues at coordinate 11,784 of JAVTVJ010000210.1, read as the reverse complement.
CGTATTGGGATGACGTCGGGGAAAAATTAACCGACAGATTTGAAGGGGGAGATTTTTCAGTTAAACGGTTTTTTGGGTTGCAGACTTTAATTTATAATGTTTTAGTTAATGAGTTTGGGGAGGGTTTGAGTGCGGTTGACGTTAGTTCCCCTACCCCTGATCGTGTTCCTGAACCCCTCATTCCGCCCCCCTCTATCCCGGTGGCTGACCATGCGCCGGTACGCCCGTCTCGCGAAAGCAAGCGGGTTGAAATCGGAGACGATGGAAGTCTCCACCGAAGCACGGCAGTCACCAACCCTTTCTACCCTGAGTCTGGCCAGCTCAGGGTGGACCCATTCCTCACAATTTACCCCAGTTCGCCGTCCCCAGTTGCGCCCGTTGCGCGGATTCCCCCTCCGAGTTATAGTAGTTTTGAATTTAAGGGAACGCCACAAAATGGCGTCGGGAGAAATTTTGCTGCGCCATTGCAAGATGGCGGATCGGGACTTTTGCCGCAATGCGGCAGCGGTTTGGACTTTGGCGCGCGCGCGAACCGGAGTGACGTGAATCCCTTCTACCCCGCCCCCTCCTCCCTAGCCCCCACCCCCGCGTCGAGTGACACGTCGGTCACACCCCCTGCGGCCGATGATGTCATTGCGTCGGGGCCCCTCCTTCCTCCCGCCCACGAAGTTCCCCGCCCCCTCGATCGCCCCACCCCTTACCCTGTAACTCCCACCCCAGTCCCGCCTCCAATCCCGCCCAGACCCGCCCCTGCCGGGAACCCCGCCCCTCCCGTTGGCGTGCCCGCCCCCTTGTTTACCCACGCTGTACCCCTTCCGGCTTCCCACGGTCTGCCTTCCGGTTCCCACGGTCCTACCCCAGAAGCGGGAAGGGATGAGGCCTATCCCACCCAGGCCTCCGAAGCCTATACCACCGGGGCCTCTCCCCCATCGCTGTTGCCGGTAGCCGTGCCCTTTGCGGCACCGGTGACGTACAACCGGCAGCGCAACACCGCGCGGTGGGAACCCATACAACAAGGAGTAATTAAGGATATTTGCAAAGCGAGTCAGGAGTTTGGGCGCGCGTCTCCCTATTTCAAGGGGTTGAAAAACTCCACGTTTGAAGCATCGTTGTTGGTGCCACACGATTTAAAACTCCTGATGTCGAGCCTTTTAATCGAACCGGATTTCTGGGTTTGGGAAAGCAGGTGGCACAGGGAGCTGCAAAAGTTACTTGCCACCTATCGCGGTGACCCCGCCAAAGCCTCCCTCACTATGGAACACCTTAGTGGGGAGGGAGCGTTTTCGGAACCCGGGGAGCAAGCCAAAAACATTCCGGCTGAAGTCCTTAAAGACATACAGCGGGCAGCGCGATCGGTGCTGTTTGGTTTAGCCGCTGACGGTGACCCTGCTCAGGGTTACACCGCCATAAAGCAGGGTCCCCAAGAGAGGTTTGTTACCTTTGTAAATAGACTTCGGGAGTCCGTGGCGCGTGCAGTTACCAACCCGGTCGTGCAAAAGAGATGCTAGTAGAACTTGTTAGGGAAAACTCTAATGAGGAGTGCCGTAGGGTCATTGAGCTGATGCCTTGGGAGCCTCCGCCTACCATCGAGCTTATTACTGAGCGCTGCTCCCAAGTGAGGCTGCCAAAGCCAGAGACCCCTGACTTGGCGAAAGTAAAACCCAAACCCACGCATTCCTATGGCGTCACAGCAGCGCCAGCTGAAAAACGTTGTTATAACTGTGGGAAGTTGGGTCATTTTATCAAAGACTGTAGACTCCCTCGCAAAGGACATTTTAACTGCACTAACTCTGTGAATCCCGAGTTACCGGCAGGTCCCGCCTCTCATCAAAACAACGTGACAGCCCAACCCACGCCGTGTTCCTGTTGCCACTCCTCGGGAAACGGGAAGGGGAGGGCTGGTCAGTGCCGCGCTCCGCAATAAATAAGTTAAACGCTGCACCTGGAGAGTCCACGACATCGACTTCACCAACCTACAGAGAGCTCACGAGATTTCAACAGCTAGCGCGTCCACATTCGACAACGCGGCACTCTGCAGAGCCCTCGCCGAGTGACTCCAATCACCTGGATGTGGTGAGCTCGTTCGTTTTACATCTCACGGACACCACACCTCACCACGTTGCTGTGGAACTGATAAATGCACCACACCACCCGTGCACATTACTTATAGTGGGAGATTCTATAAGAGGTCCCCCAGGACTTTTTGTTATTCCGGAAGTGAAACTTTATCAACCTAAAAAACCTATCGGTGTCACCATCATGTTAAATACCACACCCTGGTTTTTGCCTAAAGGGACTTGGCTAGGCCAAGCACTGATTTTACCCGAGAACATCCCTAGGGACACACGAACTCCGTTTGTATGGTGGACCCAGGTAGTTGGTACAGACAAACCATTCACTGACTGTAAGCTTATTAATGGCCAGAGTTCTGTCACCAGGGCAGGAATGATAGATACGGGATCTGATGTTACTATCATTCGCTGACACAGAGTGGCCATCTGACTGGGGCACCAAAGACTTGAACGAATCCCTAAAGGGAGTCGGGGGAACAGTGTCTGCTAAAAGGGCAAAATCGGACATTCTTATCGAGGGTCCCGATGGACATGTAGGGACCGTGAGGCCATTCATAGTTTCCTCGGGTTTTACACTGTGGGGCAGAGACCTGCTAGACCAGTGGGGCGCGAGGATTGAGATCCCTCCGCCTCAGGATTTTTAGTGGGGGCCACCTCAAAGCGCGCTGAGCCGCAAGTTCCACCCATTAAGTGGCTCTCTGATAAACCCATCCGGATTGAGCAGTGGCCCCTACGAGGTGATAAGTTAAGCGCGCTCCACGAACTGGTCGACGAACAGCTGAGACTAGGTCGCATTACACCATCCCACAGCCCGTGGAACTCTCCGATATTTGTAATAAAAAAGCCCAAATCTGACAGTTATAGACTACTGCACGACCTTCGTGCCATTAATGCGGTGATAGAGGAGATGGGCCCCCTGCAGCCTGGACTCCCATCACCAGCAATGTTGCCAAGGGGGTGGCCCGTCACCATAATAGACATTAAAGACTGTTTCTTTAGTATCCCCTCCATCCTGCAGATGCTCCCAGGTTTGCCTTCACAGTGCCTGCAATCAATCGGGAGGAACCTGTGCGACGCTACCATTGGCTCGTCCTCCCCCAGGGAATGAGAAATTCCCCCTCCCTTTGCCAATGGTACGTCTCCGGGGTCCTCTCTCCGGTACGAAAGGCATTTCCAGCTGTCCGTATCCTGCACTACATGGACGACATACTCGTCTGCGCACCTTCGCAAGAACAGCTACAACCAGCCCTGACTGCAGTTCTCCAGGCCATCGAGAACGTCGGTATGAAGGTGAATCCTAAGAAAATACAGTCCACGTCGCCTTGGAATTATTTGGGGTCACGTATCACCAGCACCTTCATTGAGCCTCAACTGATGAAACTTCCTGAAGAGCCTGCCACGCTTCGTGAGTTGCATCAGTTGTGTGGATCTATCAATTGGCTGCGACCCTTCCTAGGACTGAAGAACACAGACTTGCAGCCTTTGTTTCAACTCCTACGGGGAGGCCGTGCCCTGGATGCACCCATTCAATTCACCACGGAGGCGAGAGGGGCAGTTGGTAAAGTACTAACAGCACTACACACAAAACGGACACATAGGATTAACCCGGTTCTTCCCTTCCGTTTCAGCATTCTAGGGAAGAACCCGAAGTACCATGGGTTAATATTTCAATGGGATGAGCAGGTGAGGGATCCCCTCCTGATAGTGGAGTGGATATTCCTACCTAATACGCCATCCAAAACAATCACGACGCCACAAGAGTTGGTGGCCGAGCTTATAATCAAAGCTCGCCAGCGTCTCCATGCCCTGGCTGGCTGTGATTTTGCGTGCATCCAAACCCCCTGGAAGAGAGATCAATTTGAGTCTGTCTTCCAGGAGAGTGAACATCTCCAATTAGCTCTGGAAAACTTCTCCGGTCAAATTGGGCACCAAAAACTAAAACACCATCTTTTTAATTCGGAATTTCATTTGACCCCAGAATTTGTTCAAAGTAAAACTCCAATTCCTGATGCCCTAACCATTTTCACAGACGGCTCTGGGTCCTCCCACAAGGCTGTGCTGACGTGGGAAAATCCAGAGACCCTCGAGTGGGAAGAGGAAATTCTGGTGGTTGAGGGTTCTCCTCAAATTGCTGAGTTATCCGCCGTTGTTAAGGCATTCGAGCGGTTCCAGGAGCAACCGATAAATTTGGTGACAGATTCGGCCTATGTAGCGGGGATTGTTTCCAGGATTGAACATTCTCTATTGAAAGAGGTGAGTCATCAAAGACTTTTTGGATTGCTTGCATCCTTGTTACAGCTCCTTTCCCACCGCAAGCATCCCTTCTTTGTAATGCACACAAGGTCACACACCAACCTACCCGGTTACATCGCAGAAGGTAATCAGAGAGCTGATGCATTAGCGATGTCTGTGCACAATTGTTCAGTTCCTGACGTTGTGGCACAGGCACGTTTAAGCCACCAATTCTACCATCAAAATGCCCCTGCCCTCCGTAGGATGTTTAACCTGTCCTCGGAGCAGGCTAGGGCCATAGTGGCAACATGTCCGTCCTGTCAGAAACATCAAATTCCTGCCTTTAACGCTGGGGTCAATCCCCGAGGTCTCCATTCTAACGAGGTATGGCAAGCAGACATAACCCATTATGCACCTTTTGGTCGTCTTAAATATATTCATGTATCAACTGACACATTTTCTGGTGCCACCTTTGCGTCGGTTCACACTGGAGAAAAGGCAAGAGACGTTAAAAAACATTTTCTAATGGCATTTTCTGTTTTAGGAGTGCCAAAGTCTATAAAAACTGATAATGGACCTTGTTATGTTTCAGCTAGTTTTAAAAAATTTTTACAGGAATGGGGAATTAGCCATACCACCGGCATACCCCATTCCCCAACTGGCCAAGCTATAGTTGAAAGAAAACATCAGGAGATTAAACGCATCCTTGAGCAGCAGCAGCGGGGAGGGACAGAGGAAAAGACGCCCATTGAGCGACTCTGTAAGGCGTTGTTTACCTTAAATTTTCTAAATTGTACTGATTCGGAGCCTTCCCCCCCCGTCTTTAGACATTTCACAAATTCGGCCAGGATGAAATTGGCAGAAAAACCTCTTGTGCTGTTCAAGGATCCGGAAAATGGTCAGATTAAAGGTCCAGTCGAGCTGATTGTATGGGGAAGAGGGTATGGGTGTGTTTCTACAACAGCAGGTCCCCGGTGGATCCCGGCGAGAGCAATCCGCCCATACCTCCAGAGTGACCCACAGACCCCACAGGACAACCAGAACGTCAGCTTCGCATGGAAGCGAAGAAGAAAGAAGGCAACATCATAGACTGTGTTCCAACCATGAGCAGCTAAGAGCACCAGCAACAATGCTCAAAACCTTCACAGCCCTACTCCCCTTTCCCCTTTTCCCCACCCCACACTTACCTGAATGTTCTATCCTTACCCTGTCCTTGTTGAATGTTCTGAGAGGGGAAGGGTTGGTAGAAGTCAACTTTGCTGGGAAAGAGTTGATTATACTTACCTTCCTGTTTCAGTACACCTTGATAACAGAAGTAATGGAGCTGGAAAGTGTGACCAAAATTCTGCTGTCCCTGTGGCTGCTGGCGACGATGACTCACCGTTGGCCAGAGACATCCGGCTGGATCCTTCCTCAACCGAAGGAGAATGTGTGGGTCACGCTCGCCAAGTCATTGAAACAAGACAATCTCTGTTTGAATACGGATGCTGCCGAGAACCCCCTGTCAACCTGTCTGGTGGGTATCCCTATGCAAGAACAGGATCCTGTTCTTGCAAGTCTGAGGCCCAATTCTGTAAATTCATGGGATGCCTGGCTTGAGACTCTAAAACATGCAGTAGACGAAAGAAATTTCGATGTGGAACCCCAAGAATTGGAACTGCTGGGGTCCGCACAAGCCAAATTCTGCGTGGAATTTCAATACATGCTGACGGGGAACGAGCCCTATCGGGCTCAAATTGGAGACATTAAAAGAACTAATGTGAGTCCTCACAAACGTTCCATCTATACTTTTGATAAGTGGTGTGCACATACTATTACCACACCTGCTACACCGTCGAGAGCCAGAGCACTTGGTGGTCCCCTCCACCTACCAACAGGAGTGTTTCTTATCTGCGGGGACCGCATGTGGGCCGGGATACCGTCCCGTCCGGTAGGAGGGCCTTGCACGTTGGGCGAAGTAACCGTCCTAGCCCCTGGCAAAACGCAAATTCTCAATTGGACAAAAACCAATTCGGCACGTAAAAAACGAGAAATTGACCATTGGGATGAAAATTGCAATTCAGAAGTTAATCATTGGAGCTTTTCAAAGAGGGTGGTTGCTTCTGTCTTTGTGCCCTGGGCAGCAGCAGCTAAGGCCCTGGGGGAATTAGGTCATCTTGAATGTTGGCTTGGCAAACACGCCAACATGACGTCCCGTGCTTTGGCCCAATTACTTCAGGACGGAGACACCACCAGACGAGCCACCTTGCAGAACAGGGCGGCTATAGACTTCTTACTCCTTGCCCATGGGCACGGGTGCGAGGAATTTGAAGGTCTATGCTGTTTCAATCTTTCGTCCCACTCGCGCAGCATCCACGCCACTATACAGGGGATCCAGCAGCAGCTCCAAGATCTACATGTTGAAAGCAATGATTGGCTGCGGACCATGTTCGCACAAACCGGACTTTCATCATGGGCTACAGAACTGTTGTCCACCCTTGTTTGGATTTTAGTTATCATTTTAATTGTGCTCTGTCTGTTTTCATGTTTAAAAAATGTCCTTGTTTCTAGGATTTCTCGTTCTTTCTTAGAAAACAAGAAACGGGGAGATGTTGCAGTTGTCATGGCAACGTCAGCCCCGGGCTCCCGGAAGGAAGGGTGGTGGGTGAAACCATCTCGTGGAAAGAATCCCCCGGGAGCCATCCCGACCTTGGTTTAGTCCATTTAGTTTAGGTTACACCTCTGTTTGATAATTTGTTAGTTGTGTTGTCTGTCAAGTTCTGTATCCTCCCCTGTTTCTGGAAAGCTCCGTGCAGGTGCTTCTCGGATTGGTCCCTGAACCTTTCTCCCTCCCTCCCTTACTCCCGGTTGGTTTGTGAGTCCTCTCCCCGCCCCAACTCCTCCCCCTTGCTCTGCCGTGATTGGTTGCCTGAGTTGTTTATCCGTCCCTGCACAGCCTTGTCCGGCGCCATTGTGCTTGGGACGAGGATCAATAAACGTTCCTGTTGCCCAGCATAGTCGCCGCTCCTTATTGCCTTGATTTCGCAGCTACTGGTAGCAAGAACCCACGCTTGCGAACACCGAGACCTCAGCACTTGGGATTAGCGTTGCTGTGGGCAGGGAAACCTTAGCCCTGGTGGCGCCCGGGTGGCTGAGGCAACCATCCAGCAGGTGACCACGAGGCCGCGAAGCCACGAGGTACACTTATTATTTTTAATACTGTCTAACTGCCAGTTTGGATAATAATCATCTGCTAAATTCCCTGCTGTTGTTAAAATCAATTGTTTCTCAGATTCTGTCATAGCATCTAACAGCAATTGCATATCACTCTAGTCTGGGTTATGTTGTTTTATTATAAACTGTAGGCATTTAGCAGTGCCCATCAAATCACTGATAATTTTTAGCAACTTTTTCCCACACCTCCAGGTCAAATGTAGACTTTAAGTAACTTCCTTTCTCCCTCTGGTCCCACTGCCTCCTGTAAAGGTGCCTGTAACATGTTTTCTGGTCCAGGATGAGACGGGACTGTCTGAAGGAGAGGGAGCTGGAGTTGGAGATGGTGTTCCTTCTGAGTCACCTTCTTCCTCGTGTCTTCTCCTAGAGGGAGGCTTGAGTAAACAATCGGTTAATTTTTGTTCCTGTGCCACCATCTGATAAACTTTGTCAGGTTTTGTACATCTCTGGCCTATACTGCACGCCAAACAACACCGTTTCATTTTTCTCTTGTCATTTCTATTTTCTCTTTAAAGGGTTAACACCACGGGGTCAGAGGGAGGCCCAATCCCACAATCTCTTTGCCATTTGGGGTGATTCCGGAGAGAAAAAAATAGATCGGTGTGAGGGCCCTTCCTTCCTCTCGTGCAGTGGTGCCAGCCGAGCTTTCTTCGGCCACTCCGTGAAACCTGTAGGAAATGGGGGCCCTTTCCCCATCTTCCACTCTGAAGCAGGCCAGGCACACAGAGAGTTTATTTTTATTTTTTTTGTCTCTGCTTTGAGCGCAGTTTCTGAAGGAATTTCTGGGGGAGTAAGGTGTAACTTCTGTAGACAAATTGTGTGCGTTTTCTCTCTCTCTTTCACTTTTTTTATTCTTTCTCTCTCTGGGCCTAACTTAAAGCTACAGAACTTAATACTTGGTATAAGCAGGACAGACGATTGGGGATATAAGCATCATACAGTCAATTTAGGACATTTTACTCTTTATCTCTATATCGTCAGCTCACTACTAAAACTAATATATTTTGATTCTGAACACATATACATTATACACATATATAGGTACACATATATACAGTATATAGTTATATATATAAAAAATGGCAGTAAAATCTAGTAAATAGTGATATTTAAACATGGTTCTTACTTAATAATCAGATCTTTTTGGGGTACACATCGTGTTGTTTTATCTTTTTGCATTATCTACTATGTGTAACCTGGTCCCTGAGCAAAGACAACTTTACGGATGGGTTTGTCTGTATTGGAGGCAGAATTGACTTAAACAGTCTTTTTTAATAGACCTCTAACATGAATCACTGGGTGTTGCGTTCCCTGCTTCAGTCCCACCCTGGTACCGGCAGCGGAGTCCTAGCGCTACCCTAGGAAGTCGTTCGCGATCTGGAAGACTTCCTCGGAGTGCTGACTATGAGCACAGCTGGCCCGCATTCGGTCCGGGGAGATGTTGCTCCCGGAGCGTGGTGAAACAGCAAAGAACTACCAGAGAAGGAGGTCTCTTGGTATGTGATTTCGGTAGGTTTATTGCCTCCAAAGGGAGCACATGGACCAAGAGCCCAGAGCAGCTTATTACATCGGTATTTAAGGGAGGAACAACACCCAATAGGATGAGGGCAGGGAACAATACAGGGGAGGGACTGGGGTACATGATCAAATGGGGTTTAGGGGGGGGAGGGGAACAGAGAGAACAACGAATGAACTATGGAGTGACAGGGAATTTCCCAGAGCGGGAATACATAACAGACAAGTCCAGTAACCAATAGCAGGAGCTTGGGGTCCGTGGATTGGTGGTCCAACTGCTGCCCCTGGGAGCTCCGGGGGAAACCCTCTGTCCGTGGAACCTGTCCGGAAGTCCTCTGGTTCCAAACCACCGCAACATCTCCCCCTGTCGTTTTACTTAAAGAAAGTGATTTGTTAGTACAATGAAGATAATAACTAAAATCCAAAGCAAAGTCTTGAAAATCTGCAAATAAACAAACATTGTTAAATCATTGTCTCTCTACAGGACTGGGAATGATTGGGGTATGGGAGGTACATGGGGTAGGTTTCAGGAGAGTCTAAGGGGAAGATATCAAGAAGAAGGGTCTCAGTGATTTTTCTTGATGACTGTCGAATTTTGGAGTTTTCTTTTCCTTCTCTTCCACGCTGATCTCTGTGGAGCAGCGCCTGTTGGTGGATGCGACTGGATCTGCTCTGGTGGATGTGTTGGGTGGAGAGTTGTGATGCCTACTAACTTCAGCCATCGTGGTTCAAGTGACTGGTCATCTGGGATCGCCTCTGATGGGGTCTCCAGTGGCATGGGTGGTGATGGAGAGCAGGACACAGTGGATTCAGCTTTTTGAGCATGTGGTGTCCAGGAGGCTGTGGAAGACTTAGGTGGAGGGTGATTAGAACTGTTCAGCAGGCTTTGAAGCTGCTGCTTCCATATCTTTTCCCACACCCCATACTGAACCTTAACTAAAATGCCTGTCAGGATTGTTTTTATGTCAGATGGGACCAGCACACCTTTAAAGTGAGGAGAATCTCTCCCAAGCTCTCTCTCCACTCTGCTAGGCTGTCGCAAGGCTGCAGGTGACTGTGATTCCCATCGTGGGTTGTTACCCTGAGGGCTGTGCACACCTGATGCCACTGCAGGGTCTGGCTGACCGGCTGTATCGCAGGCTTCAGCCTCTCCACTTTTCGGCCCCCAATCCCGGGGTGTGAACGAGGGAGCGTGGGGATCTGGAAGTGGGCGGGGGTTAGGGGCGGGACTGCAGTTGATACGAGCAGTCCAGGCTCGCGGTGGGGCGGGGATCTCCCTCGGGCTGGGGCAGGGACCTCCGGCGCGAGGGGAGGGACCCGACGCGAAGACACCATCGGCCGCGGGGGGGGAGCCCGACGCGGGGCCAATCGACGCGAAGGGGAAGGAGCCGTGGGAGGGGTTGGGAGGATTCGTGGGCTTTCGGCGTGAGGCTGCGCAGTGGGCGCAGGGGTGTAGGCACGGCGCCACGAGGCCGCCGCCATCTTTAAACTCGGAACAATGGGGGAGCGCAGCCGGCACGAGTTTGACTGAGGGCTCGGAGAAAGGGTTTGGGGTGAAGCTCGCTATGAGGGAATCAGTCTCATAGCGGGGAGAACTGAGGGGCGCACTTCCCTGTAGCGGGGAAGAGGGATTGGGAAAAGGGGAATTAGGAACGTGGGGTGCGTGAGTCGGGGATTTCAATCTTTCAGGACAATTACGCAAAGTATAACAAATTACAATCAACAACGGGAAAAATTTTCGGACAGAAACATCACCCCCTCTCTCCACTGCCTCTAAACGTTTTTCTACTAACTCCCAAAAACTCAGAGTTTTAACAGAAGAAGCAGAAGCAAGAGGGACATAGGCAAAGATCCATTTAACAAAACGTTTCCATGCCTTCTTATTAGCATTCCCGTTTTTTAACTTTAGGGTCTCTTTAACTTGGACATAAAACTCCTGCTCTATTCGGGACAGCTTAATACCCATTGTCTCCGAATAAAAGCCTCCTTGCTCTTTTTATACGGTACAAAACTCTCCCTCGAGCCTGATTCCCGCTGCTTATCGCGGATTAGACCTCACCGTCTGCGCTCGGTTCTTGGTGGCTTTCCCGCCGTTTATCACGGGCACCGAGCTTCGCCGCCGCGCGCGGATCCTGGTCCTTTCCCACCGCGCCTCGCAGCCGCCAAACCTCACCGCTCCGTGCGGGTCTGGGTTCCTCGATCCCGGCTTCAGTTGCCGTCACCGGCTCCGGAGGGAGAAACATCCAAAAAAGCAAGGGTCTCTGGTCTCGTCAGTTCGCTCAGCTAGCGTACACACTTCAGATGCTCCAGAACGGTTGCTGACGGCCCCTGCCAGCCCCCCGCTAAAACGCGGAAGTTCTCGCTAGGGGAGCGGCGTCCCGAAGGCGCAGTCCGGACCGCTGCTGCGTATCCAGGTCGCTCGCAGGGAACCCCGAGAGGTCGGAGTCTCTGTTCGGTGCGCCACTTTGTTGCGTTCCCTGCTTTAGTCCCACCCTGGTACCGGCAGCGGAGTCCTAGCGCTACCCTAGGAAGTCGTTCGCGATCTGGAAGACTTCCTCGGAGTGCTGACTATGAGCACAGCTGGCCCGCGTTCGGTCCGGGGAGGTGTTGCCCCCGGAGCGTGGTGAAACAGCAAAGAACTACCAGAGAAGGAGGTCCCTTGGTATGTGATTTCGGTAGGTTTATTGCCTCCAAAGGGAGCACATGGACCAAGAGCCAAGAGCAGCTTATTACATCGGTATTTAAGGGAGGA